>OESE01000191.1:0-371352 GCA_900240875.1 Crithidia expoeki
CCTTGAGCACAGCAGTACCTCACACCAGCTATGCGAAGACGGTGATGGCGGTTTGCGGCTGCTATGACGCTTTCTTTCCCAGTCGGTACAATGCAGTGTTCGAGTGTAAGGTCTGTAAATGCACCCTTACTTTGAGCAATGGTGTACGGCACGATATAGGATCAGAACCTTACGTCGTGAATCCGCTACCGTAACAACACTGATGCACCACAACGTGATGATTACACCTGCGAACTATGTGCGGTACCACTGGCTTCCTCATCAGCCTCCGTAAAGTCCCCCGGCTTGGAGTTGAGAGTGTCTGCCTGCCGAGTGAAGTGTCAGCGGCCTTTCCAACACGGTAGCAAGCACGTATCCTCAGCACAAAGACGAGCGTGCACGATCACAATGGAGTCAACGGTGTTGTCGACAAGGATGCTTCGCCACAGCGGTGTGACGATGGTGTGTGTGCGTGTGTGCGTCGTTGATCCGTTGCCGTCGTCCTTGAGTACGCCAGGCAGTCGCAGCAACGTACCCATCACTGTTGACCTCCACAATGGCGACGATGCAGCAGCAGTAGAAAAGATGGAGGTGTGTCTCCTTAATGCTGCACTTTGCCTTGCCGGTTAAAATGCAGCAGTAGGTGTGGTGATGAACACGTGCGCATCCCCGCACCGATGCCACGTCCGCTGCCGGTGTCAGCACGGCACTCCACTTCGGCAAGCTGATGCTGTTGGCCCCCATCCGTCTTTTACACAAGCAGCGGCGACGCAACATGGCGGCCTTCTACGGAGAACTTGTGCAACGCTTCGTGGCAATAAGTACACAGCCGTAAAGTGTCGTGCCACTTCCCTTGTCAGTAGAGCTTTGAGGCACAGCAGGATGACGAAAGCGTGTCTTCGTAACGGTGTCGAGGCGGTGTGGTGGCGATGGTGAAGCTTCGCACGGTGTGCACTTATTTTTACCAACATCGATGCAGAGCTGCAGTGTGAGAAAGCAGTGGCACATCCCCACAACCACAAAATCCCCCGTGTAGTCGCTGACGCTTTGCCAGCCCACCGTGTCAAGTATGCACGCCCATGCTGTAATACCACCCTCTGTGTGAGCAGCGGTGGTGCGCTGTTCATGCAAACTGTTGAGCACAAGCCTTCAGCAGACAACAGAGTGCTCCACATCGAGACTTACCTTGCAGGACAATATTGGTGACAAGCGTGTGTCTGCCTGCCGGGTGTGGTGCCACTCGTCTTTCCAGTGGCAATGCAAAGTCTCACTTCGTTGAGCCTATGCCTTTTAATCACACAGTGTCAGTTTACGGAGCGGTGCCCAGCCCCACTGTGGTGGCGCCGTCCTTCTCACTTAAGACGCGAATGCGCAGAGCAACGCTAGCTCAGTGCGCATCCCCACAACAATACTACCTCTACTCTTTTCTTGCTGTGGCACTGCACTGTGGCACCCGTGGGTGACTATGTGCCCCGCACCATGATAGCAGCACAGCTTCGCAGCACGCACCCTTGACCTCGATCCAGTTTGCTCTCCCACGCTGCCACAAATTCTTTATTGTTATAATGCCAAGTCCCCGTCACTGGCAATGCGCTGCCACACCACTGCGAGGATCAAGGTCTGTCTTTGCGTCCACATTGGAATGTGTGCGAGGAGCCTACGCATATTAACAGTGCTCTACTCAATTCTGTTCGCCAATTCTTAATTAGCTATCCCATCGCCTTTGCAGTGAGTAGCATCACTGCACTGCAGTCTGTCGAGCACTCCTGCTTTCTACAGCAGCGCTTTCATTGCGAGCATAAATGCAGTACAGTGTGGCACTGACTGCAGCAGGTAGTCGTCCTTCTTGCGGGATGAAGGTCCGCTTCACTGCCACGATAAACACGTGTATGCCCCTGGTGTCAGCGTTACTGTCGAAAGAAACAGTGTGGAGTGAGTGCGTGTGCTGTTGAGACGGCGTCGTAGCTAGGGAATAGTGACAGCGTGTCTGGGTAATGACGCCGTCGTTAACATCAGCATCACATTTCTCCACAACACACCGCATGGAACACCGCAGAAACACTACCAGACGCACCGTGTAAGTTCCCAGTGAGAGTTCTGCTCCCCCGAGCGATGAAGCCGCATTGCAGAGTGACTACATGCATTTTGACTACACCGCACCGCCTCATTTGCCCTGCTGCTGGCAACACCGCGCTGTTCCCGAATGGTGAGCATGTGTCTCTACAGCTTCACATTGAAATCGGGATAACAGGTGCACCGGCACACGGTACTGCCGTTGTCTTGCTAGTAGTGGCAGAGTTTCGCAGCGTGGCGACAAGTGCCTTTATGCGTGGCGATGTCCCCTTTCATTGTTCCCATCTGTAAGCACCCGGGTTTCGTAGCGCGTTTTCCTGCTACACTAGCAGTTCCTGCAGCAGATTCAATGTCACATTGTGCTGGTGAATGGGTGAGCTCTGCTGCAGTAACAATACCATCGTGTTCAGCAACGACTCGCCGTTAAAAAATGGTGATGAGCGTGCGAGCCTTTCACATGGAGTGTCACCTTTCTAGTGCTGGCTACGTGGCAACGCTGTAGCGAAATCACGAGTGCAAGTCTACATAGTGAAGCCGCAAGAGCACGGTTACAAGTGTGCAGGATGGCCAGGGTATCACCTCCATTCTCAACAAGGTTACAGCGACGTAGAGCTTCAATGACTGCGTGTATCTGCCAAGACATGACCTTCACTATCAACACCTGTGCGTCAGTACAACATCCCAAGTGCGTGCACTCGGAAAGGTATCAATCTCCTCCCTTGTAGTTATGCAGCGTTAGAACTCAGTGGTTGCTGCATGTTGCTTCATGGAGACAGCACTTTGTTTTCAGAGAAGGCACCCACACGCAGAAGGCAGTTGAGTGTAACGGCGTCCGCCCTATGTTCGCCACAATCTGAGTTGCCAGCGTCAATGTGTTGCACATTGCAGCCACCAGCACCTTTCCTACACACGCAACGTGCCTTCTTCACCGGCAACGTTGTGTCCCACAGCAAAGGATTCAGAAGTAATCATCCCTCTCTCACGCATGGCGCCACCGTCCTGGTCAGCAACGCACAGCGTACAATCGCAGTCACTTCCCCCAAGCGTGTGCGCGCCATGCGTGTAGCTGACAACGCTGTAGTACTCGGGATCAAACAGCAAAAACAAAGACCGAGTAGGGGAGCATACATCACCACCACCATCTGGCGTATGCCGGGAAGCCCTCACAAGAGACTGCTGCCACCAGCCACGACGGCGGAAGCACTACTAGACGCTAGTGGCACGAGAAAGTGGAGGAGAAAGAAGGTATCCAGAAGCAAAGGTGATGAGAGGGAGAGTTGTTGCTGTTGCTGATGATCGTGTGGCACACGAACGCAGGGAGCACGGTACACAACCCTATTTCCCGCGCGTTTTTGATTTGCTGATTTTGTTTCAAAATAGCAAAGCCGTACGGTTTCTTTTTATTGAACATAGTAGGTGGGTCGGCGATTGGCTGCTATCTTTTGTTCTCAGTGTGAGTTGCCAAGTAAAGTGTAATAGTGCCAGGATGAAGTGGCACAGCTGCGGGTGTAGAATAGGCACTCAATCCACTCGCCCTTGCAAAAGAGCATCTGCACGGTCTGAAATTGATACGAGCTTCTCACTGCAATAGCTGTCTTTCGTCGCAGTACCGTCAACGACAAGACGAGAGCAACTGCAGGTGGGAGAAAACAAGGCAGCAAACACACAGTCTCAACGATCCGAAAAGGAAAACCACTGCCGCATGGGAGCTGTGACATCCCATTAGCAGTACAAGAGACAAGGATTTACTTCAGCCTCGAAAGGTTGCAGCTGCGTTCACAGGCGTCATGCGACAGGGATGCCCCTCTTGTTATTGTCGTGAAACTCCTGGAGGCAGGCGTGCACAAACTGCAGGAAGAGCGCGTATGCGGCGTTGCGTCCTCATGTGGGACCACTTTTTGTAATGCATGTTGAACGTCAGGACCCAATTTACCGTTCAGATATTCCGCCTTACATTCTTTGATTTTTGCTGAGAACAGTCGCTGTACAGTAGCCGAGCGCAATTCAACACAAAGAGACCAACATCTTAACTAGAACAGGCACCATGGTGTGGCCTCCCTGAAAAAGCAATAGCAAACCTCTCTGTGCAGCAAAGCACCTCCACGAGGTGCACTTTGCCGTTTCGCATGTTGCCGGTTTGCAAAGCATAAAGGTGGTTCATTAATGTAAGTGATAAGGTAGTGGGCTTCTTGTGACGCCACCGTAAGCAGCACAGAGAAGAACCGTGGCTAATGTAGTACACCGTGCGGAGACGAGACCACGAATAGTGATGTGTTAGGAGCACACGACAACAACATGACACACACATAACAGAAATGCTACAATGCAGACTCTTCGAGAGAAGTAAGCGGATCGCTACGGCACCGTCGCCACAGAAAGACGAAACAAATTTATGCTCCAGACTGCGGTAAGTACAAAGCAAACTGTGAAGTTCCCCCCAGAACGCAGCTCTGCCTCTGCAGTCGGAAGTGTGCCAAGCACTTACTCTACGATATTACTGCCGCAGAACGATAGACGGAGGGCTAGCAAAAGTGCAGAACAACTTTATACATGCTCTAAAGAGAGTCCATCGTTAGGTGAGAGGATAGCTACGTGAGGGTGGAAGAAGAGGACAAGGAACCGATTCAGAGTCACGCAACTGTGCCGCACGACAATCGACGAGGAGGAGACACAGCGAATGCCACGGAGGCGTACTTGTTCTGTCTTTCAAACAGCGTTGGAGGGCAACGGTATTGACGTGCACCTTTGAAAGGCGCACTCTCGAGAGATGGTACTTTGGTGTGTACTAAAGCTGCTCGTGCCATAGCAGTGAAAGGGAGAAAGCTGTAAAGACCAGGTCGCTTCAGTGTAAGCCATTGCGTCTGTGAGAGAAGAGCTTCTGGCTTGTTTTTCTGAATGCAATCATCCTCGCAGAAGCCAGATGCTGACAGGGATTGTTTCACGCTGCAGCACGGCACGCGAAGTGTGTGTGTGTAAGTTGGTGGGTCTGGCGAGGTCACTGGCGTCTTCAAGGCCACTGTCAAAAGAGACGTCTACTTTGCGTAGAGGTGGGCAGCTGCCAAGGCCTTTCGAATTTGCCAGCTTACAAGGCATTGCCGTGATGTTTTCTAACTGCGACGCACCAGCAAGACCGCGAAGCCCCTGTAGAGGATTGTCGCTAGTACCCCGCTGCTCTAGGAGAAGGCAGGTGCCGAGGCCGTCAATGCTGCGCAGCCTACAAAGAAGACGCATCGAGTTCCTGCCAACACGGTGCACCCGCAAGACCTCTCAAGCTTTCTGAAAGGCTGTGCGAAATGGCGACTTTGGTGAGCATGCGGCACGTACTCAGCCGCTCAAATGGTGCAGTTGGCACCGGTACGCAATCAAAAGTTGCAGTTGTGGTGCTCTAGCAAGACCGTCAAGACTGATCAGAGGTGCGTTAGAGTGAACCTCAACCTCCTTCAGCACTGAGCATGTACTGTGGCCATCTACGTTCAGCAGATTGCAGTCCACAGCTTTGAGCTGTTCGAGACACAGAGCGGCAAGTGAGCGAATTGGTACGCCTCGAGATTCTTCTCGTTGAAATGTTGAGCACTGCCATCTGCAGACAGTGCGTTAAACGAACTAACGTCGTTAGTTGGGATCAACTCACCATCCACCTACGCACGTGCAAGGAGCTGGTTACTGCAGAGACGTTGCGCTGCGTTGGGCCGTTGCACAAGGTCACTCCCTTGCTTTTCACTGGTGCTGCTGTATGCACAGTACGCTCCACAGCACCATCCACAGCGGCATCCCCGCTTGCCGTGCCCTGCAGTCGAGAGAACGCTGCCCTGCAGTTGTGAAAGACGACTATGCGGACACAAAGCTGCCGCACGGACCGCCGCAGCGCTGCACGCCGTCCCGCATGCAGTCAGTCGCTGAGGTGACTGTGACCTGCAGTGGCTTCACTCGCAGTCGCAATCCAGCGGCAGGGAATGTGACCGCACCGCCACGTGCGCTATCTGCGCCAGCCACCGGCGGCAGCAGACACCGACCGGCCCACCACAACGAAACCGCAAGTTTCGGTGGCCTCAACACCTCATGTGTAGACTCAAGCATGACAACGCAGCAAGCGATTTACCATACGCGCTCAAAAGCAGTTCCTGCTACCTTGCTATCCCCTTGCCAGCACCTCCACGTTCAGTCGAAACGATGGTCACACGGCACTCAGCATACCGAAAATCCCCAGAAGGCCACTCAAATCAACGAAGCCCACCACCTGCGCAACGACATCCGAATGTACACGCTACCACATCCTGCGAACGCTGCACCCATTGGCATAGGCGGATAGCACCGCATCGCAATCTGCAACGTGGCTCCGAAAGCCCACCGCGTGGAGGTCGACATGGGGCTTCTGCCGTTCTCTAACGCGGCGAGGTTTTCTTGTTGTCTCGTGCATCAAAGGCCGTAAATTCCAAGTGGAAAAAGACCCAGATTTCAGCGGCACGAAGAGAGAACGCAAATCGTGCGGCAGTCAGCAATGGTGGAGAGGGTGAAAAGGAAATCCCCAATGGTGTCTTCAAAGGCGGCAACGAAAATGACTGGTAGAGAGCATCCCCGTGGAGACTACGTAACTGCCTCTGACGTCTCCCACGATCACATGGAAGGCGGGTTGAATAGAAAAGAGAAAGGCGCAGTGAAAGTCAAAGAGAGGCGCTGAAGACCCCAAAGGAGGGAACCTGCAACCTCTGTGAACCTTCAGGGTTACCGCTGTTGGAGGCCTCAAAGACTTCTACACGTCAACAAAACACTCACACCGCCAGAGCACGTTCGAGAAGAACAGTGGAGGGGAGCAGAAACTTGCCGTGCAGTTAGCATTCGTGTTTCCCCCTTTCACTGGGAAGCAGCAGCAGCCCCGGCTCCAGGCAGGCAGGAACACGCAATAGTAGAAGCGGCAGGTATATTCGATCCCCTTGTGCAACCTGAAAAGTAGAGCTACACTAGAGACGTGGTGTCCGCACGAGAGCAAGACAGAGGAGAAGAAAAAACGTTGGGTGACGGAGCTGCACTCGTGGAAAGAACAAGGAGATTGCAGCGCACGCAGTGAGCCTCACGAATATGATTAGCAGCAAAGTCAAAGACACGTGAAATAGGCCTCGTTTGCGACCTGATTCAACGGTGCGAGACACTGCAGCAACAATCGGTAAACACACTCGAGCATGGAGTTATAATAATAGTAAGCTGCAACCGGCGAAAGCGCGAGAGAAACACGGCAGCAGAAGCACACATTGCGCCTATTACATAGAATAGCTGCAACTCCGTTGCACGCCTGTGAATGGCTGCAGTGGTTTTCGTTGAAAACGAGGTGGTAGCACTTTAGAACTACGGCCGAAGAGTGGCTGAAGAGTCTCGATCCTCAGCCTTACGGCCCGCCGTGTCAACCAGTCTCGGGCTGATTGAGACTGCAAGATCACTTACGTCGTTCAGCGAGGTGTTGCCCCTCATTTCAACCCCACGAGCACTGGGCAGCTGCCTAGACCGCCGGGCATGCGCAGTTCACAGCTGACGGCGGCAGTTACCTCCAGGAAAGATCAGTTAGCGATGCCACGGAGATCGCGCAGCGCACTCACATGATACCTCTTTCGCTTTTGCAGTGAAAGTGTCCGGCACCACCGGCACGCCGTAGAGCACGTTCCCCAGCGGCATTTGTCTCGGGACCCAGCACGCCAGCAAGGCTAAAGGCGCTTCCAAATTGCGCCCTTCCGTAGACGTCAACTTCGCAACACACCAAAGAAAAAAAGAACGCAAGGACTACCGCGGCGAAACTCCTCGCAGTAGTTTGCGCCAAGCTTCACAGGGCACGGCGTGTCCGTGAGAAGGCTAAGGCTGGCTGAATCGCTGCGTTTGTTTGCATGCAGTTCGCTACACAACGGGCGGCTCGCGAGATCAGCTGACGAATCCATTCCACAAAGACTTGCCTTGTTAAGCGGCGCAGGTGCTTCGCTCCTACCAACGCGGGGATCTCCCTCAGATTTCACAACCGTAGACAGTCACGTCGCCGATGAGTATCTACGCTGCCACGCATGGAACTTGACCCAACGCAGCGGCTGTGCCCGCCCTCTTATCAACCGTCCCACGCCCAATAAATAGCGTTGTCGACTTGCACAAACCTGAAAGTGCACAAAAGAGCGTGCCGCACTGCCCACTACACAGCGGCACTAGGTGGCGCACACACATCGGGCGTGCAGAGGTGCGTGAACACTCCGCTCGGGTACGCGACTCTGTCGATCACCGTTGTTTAGCAGTGTCAACCCTTCGCTGCGGGGGTGTTGCCCACCATGAGAACCAGCGGCAGAGCGCACCGTCCGGTTCTCCACACCAAATGTGCAACCGTTGCTGGTTTTTGCCTCGTCAATCCCACGGGGAATTCAATACAAGCCATCAAGGAGTGGTTTCTCACTTGGACGCTTCCGTGTTTGTCCACGTCGCCCCGCTTGTCTGCCAGCGTATCCGCGTTCGGCCGCATCTGCGGACACACGGCGGGCAGCAGTCAGAAGATACTGCTGCAGGAAAACAAAGCCCATCATCTTGGTGGTTTCTTCCGATTACAAGTGCGTTACTGCTGTGTTCACGCCGCCGACCGCACTATCCGAGAAAACAAGGCACAGAAGCTAGCTGCGTGACTCTGACAAGTTGTGTGATTGGTGGTCGTTGTATTGCGGCGTTGAAGCACTCCGCTTAGAGGCTTTTTACCAGCTCTTTGTTTCCTTGCCCCTGTAGATCCAAAAGGTATATTTTCTAGTAGAAACGGGTTGTGCCGCTACGGGAGAGAAGACCACAAGTATGTACGCCGGCCTCTGTGCTTCTTGCGCAGTAGCAACGCACTTATGAAACAAGAGCTCCCTGTTTAAAGCAAGGCAGTGCGGCGCACCCTCATCGCTTTTAAGACGTGGCGAAGGGGCAGTCTTATATAGGAACGTGTGCACTGTAGATGGAAAAGTGGTGCAACGGCTAACGTCGCGGCGTAGCGACGAACCAGTCTACAGGCACTAACGCACATGTATTACTTCTTCGTGTACCGCAAAGCGAAAGTTAATGCAGCGCTGCCACTCTGAGACCGCCGCGTTTCGCTTATTCGAGACTTCGTTTTACTCAGTGTGAAGCAGCGTTGCTTCCCCAAAGAAACAAGAAATGCACCGCGTAACGACGTGCTCGTTGCCGCCACTCAACCTCCGGACAGGTTCCAGCTTCACGAAACGATGCGCAGCCACTGCTTCACGCTGTTCGTGAAATGGATGGCGATAAAAACGCGGCTCAAGACGCAACTGTCGTAGTACTTCCGTGGCAACTGTTCAGCTTTGCTGCCCGTTGTAGCACTACGGACATATTCGGTGGATGAACGTGTGCTGCAATGCTACGGGTGCTACATCGTACACACTCAACCAGTCGACGTATCGTGCTACCTTCGGTTTCTTTGAAGCGCCAATCCGCCAACGAACGGTTACGCAGACACAGGTTTGTCAGCCCTGCTGCTCAACAGCCAGTTCACCGAACAGCACACAAGTGGAGTCCGCCATCACGCCTCGCAGAAGGGCAGTAGGTGAAAGACCGCAACTACTTCAGTCCAGAAGACGGCCGCAATCGTTCCGTCGCAGCAATGTGTGAAGATCAACGCCCCTCTGTGCTACACGTGGTGAGTGCAGCTGGTGCCCGAAGACGCAACAATGTGTACTGTTTTCCTTCCAAGACGTACACAACGCAATGCGCTTTCAGTGAGCTTGCTAGCACAGTTACCCATCGCTTTCAAATCGGAGGTGCCGCCGTCACACGGCGTTACCCATCACCGCAACTTTCCACTGAAATGTAAATTAAAAACCCACGGCGTTACGCAAAAGAGCTGCATCGCAAGACACGTGATAAGCAAAGCCTTTCACCAGAGGAGTGTGTGTGTCGCCTGATGGAACAGCACTTTCTTCAGCGGATGTGGGCTCAACAAGTCGAGCAGAGCAAGGACGCACGACTCATTAAAAACTCGAAGATACTGGTCACAATAGTGCTCGTGGCATTGCTGCTGGCGGTGTGATACGTTGCATCGTTTTCGCGTGCAGCACCGTCGTTTGAGGGGGTCCTCGCCAACTGAATGGCACTCCTGAAAACGCACGGATATATAGCGTGTGGTAAGTCCACCCTCATTGTTGGGCTACTAAAAGTGTTTTAGCTCTTTGCTTTACGCTTGACTGACGCGTCAGCAATCAGAGAGCCGGTTGGCTGCCAGTGTTAATTTGCAGCGTTGCGCTGTGCCTTGCAAATGAGAAGCTTGATGGCGTCACATGAAGATGGCTCCCTCACCACAGAACGGTGCTGTCCGTTGCCTTTCATAGACTTCGCCAGTGCACTCACAAGGGTTTTCTTTTAGTTGTTCCCAGGTGCCACTCCGCTTTTCAGCCCTCCTTTACCGAACAGGGAACTGGCGTTTACGCTTTTGAACGCAGCAGAGTTGAATCACGTAGGAAGCAGTGACCGAAAGATGGCGCAACACTCTTGGCACGCTTCACACACTTCACATGCCATTGACAACGTAGTTCGCCGTTGATGAAATGCACATTGAATGCGATGGGGAGAGGAGCAAGGCACCCTTTTCCCACTGAGCCACAAAAAGATGTGAAAGTGCGCGTAACCTGGAGAAGCCTGCGTAGGGCACACCACCTTCGCAAGCGTGAAAAATCCCAAAGTAACGAAGAGCGACGTCACACACAACTGCAGATCTCAAGTAAACGGTCAAAAACCACTCCACGGCGTGTTTTCTGTTTGCTCGATCACTCGGGCCTTTACATTCACTGTGGTGTTTGTTGACGCGGCACTTCATGTGTGCTGGCCCCCTGCACAAAAATGGAGCAGCACGAGTAAAAGGCAAACGTGATGGCAGTTAGATTGTTCTTCCACTCAGAAGTTGCCTTGTGGCGTGCGTCAACATACTGCCTTCCGCAGCTTCAGAAAACCATACACGTGCAGCTGTCGCAGCGACGCAAGAATTCCGGAAGGCTTTTGAAAGGTGCGCGTTGTCCTGTTCACCCATGTGCCGCGACCAGCAGCAAGAAGGTGTTGCTTCTACGAGCCCCCACACTCAACTCGTGAGGCCACGACTGCCGAGCCACTCGAGGCGATACGCAAAACGCTCGGAGCACAACCAGAACATCGCGTAACAACTGTTCACAAGAGCAGAAAAGCAAAACCCATCAAAGCGTCGTACCAGCTCAGGTGCCACGTCAGCGTCGATTACGCGCACAGGGAGTTTAAAGGCTGCGCGTCCACTCCCCCATCAACGTTTCCTGCCGCAACGCTTTCTCGCTGGCACGACCTCATGTGTTCACTGGAAAACAAGCCTGTGTTACTCAACTTCACACGAAGACGGCCACACCAGTGCCCAGCCACTCCGCAATGAAGTCTTGTAGCGATGAATGCTCGCAATCGTGAGCTCAGCGTTGTACGGTGTGCGCGGTGCCTGTGCTACCATCTCACACACAACAGCATTTGTTCGTTTATCACTGTGGTGTGTGTGGCCGTCATCGCAGCGGCTGAAGTGCTTTCTCGTTGTCTTGTCGTTCGTTCGCTCATTCCATCACGCTAAGCTCGCACTCCGCTCCGTTGCTCGCGCGTGACTTTACTGCGTGTGACTCGCATGCTGACTGCCTGCAGAGCAGTGGTGTGGAAACGTTGTTATGGACATTTTAAATGTACGGAATGTCTCGCGCACACCTTTACCAGCATGTGCCCTGCGTGTTGATTCGCGCAGCTTGCACAAGAAAACAGACCCTCTTGGCCAGTGCAGCAGCGAGATGCCAACCACGGCAGGCGAGTTGAGACCTGTCTAAGTCCCTCCAAAACGCCGCTTGTGTTTTAAAAGCTGCGGAGAACACTTTCAGTACTCACCAGTGCTTCCGGCCGTTCGTCAACTTCGCGGAGGTCCACTGCCGCGATCAGTGAGATAGCTGCAGCCTCCGGTTTCCCTTTCACCAGAGAAAAAACCAGCCACACTGCCTGTGTTGGCGCAACGAGCCTGTGTTTCGTTGCGTGTGCATCACTCAAGCGCGTTCACCGCAGAATGTACGCATTTAAAAGGAGCACAGCACCGCACGCGCTTCCACCACGGAAGTGAACGGAGGTTCTTGATGAATCCGTCCGCTTCACACTTGTTCCAGCGAACGCGCGGTGGCAACCACAGTTTCCATCGCAGAGAGCTTCTTCACTTGCCGGTTCCACGAGGACTGTTTTTGTTTTTCTCCCTGAGAGGCGCGTTTGAGTGAACACGTTGATAGCAAAACTGCTCGTTTAACGAAGAGGGCCAAAAGCGGGGCACTCGTGTATGCTCACAAGGTCTAGAACCACATTCATGGTATCTATCGCGGTGGGTGATGACACCTGCCCCAGGCGCCAGCGGTTCTTGAGTGCGTTTAGTTGAGGATGTTTTTTGTACTGCACTGAAGACACGGCAGAAAGAAACAGCGTGTGAAGCGACAACGATCGAACGGGGAAAGCAGCTATCCAATAGAAGTTGCTACGAGGAAGAAAACTAAGAAGGTCCACTACGACGTTTTGTGAAGTAGCAGAAATTGAAGCTGAGGGACGCCACCTTGTCAGTAGCACAGACTGACCACTCATCAGAACAACAGACTCTGGTCTTCACCGCCTTTGGAAAAGAGGCATATTCGTAAGTAACATGTAACGCACTTGAAATGGTTATTAAATGCGGCTGTTGCGAGTGTGCAGCGTCACTTGCTGCAGCTGCACCTGGGAGGTCCAAGTTCTATAGCCTTTCGGCAATCTGCAGCACCAAGATGTCAGCCACCTCGGTGCTCTATACGTTGAGACGGTGGATCTCAGGCATGCACTTCGCCAACGGGGAGAAGTCGATCACTTTGGTCTCGCTCGACTTCAACATTTCCAGCCTATCAGCTGCGTGCAAGACGGAGACGTCGCGCACTCCGGTCTTCTGCAAAATCAACTGTGTGGGTGTAGGCATGCATCTGGCCAAAAGAACGACGTCAGTCACCTTGGCGTTGCTGAGTCTCCATATCTCCCTACTCGCGGCGGTGCAGGGTACGGAGATGTGGAGTACAGCGGTGCTCTTTGAAGCATCAGCTGCAGGACCGAGAACGCGGCCTCATCGCGTAAATGTCGTATGCTCTCGTGCCGCTGGGGTCCAAGAACCTTCGTTGCTCGGCGGTGCGCAGGGCAGAGATGCCGCCGATCGCGCTGCAACCGCGGAGATCCAGTCCCCTCATGTATGGAGGGGCTAGCTGCCGAACGGGGGAATTGCTGTCGGTGCTGCTACCTCTCATAAGTGGCGTTTACAGCTTGCGTGGATTGCCGAAGTGTACCCACCGCGTGAGACCACGTAGTCTTGTGCAACTTCGTGGGCCTGCCGTATCGGAAGCACTCAAGGCAGGAGGGGAGGGGGGGGAACCGATGTCGTCGGTCGCGGTGTGTGTTAATTTTAACCTCTTCCGATGCACCAAGCTGGACATACCTGCAACGCTCTTCGATGCAGTGCATCACTTGTCGTTGAGCGCCTACAGGTGCAGACAGTTGGTAACGCCCGCGAGACTGCTGCTGCTGCCTGCGTAAGAGGCGTCCAGGATCCGCAATTCACTCAAAACGAACAACCCACCGAAACCGCCTTCACGTCACAACTGCGGATGCGCAGTTCTAGCAGTTGCGAGCAGGCCCACAGAGCGGCAAGGCTACGTGCGGCGGTGTTGAAGATGCCCAGGGACGTGTGGTCCGGGAAGCACTCAACCCGTCGCACGTCAGAGAAAGCGGAGCAGCCGCAGATGTCCGGAATGTCGAGAAACACAGTCTTCTCTACAACGCTGAGATCTGATACGTTGGTGCCTGGAGCGAGAAATTGCCCTTGCTCGTGCGCGTCGCTGCTTGTGATGCGGGTAGCGAATCGAGTACATCGGCGGATTTTGACCGAGCCCAGCTCCCGATGGCCGTCTGGCGATGCTGCCCTCTCGTCTTGCATAAGTGGAAACACCAGCACACCTACGTTAGGACAGTCAAAGAAACGAGGGACGCGCAGAAATTGCCACTTCTGTGTCTCTTCCGCGCTGTCGTTCTGCAGTAGATGAAAGTGTGAGTCTTGTGAGAGACGGGAGAGTGTCGATACGCGCAAAGGACGGAAGTGCCGTACACCCGACCAGCTGCAGCTCTCCCGACTTTGAAAGCTCTTCGAGATTGCCGAAGCCCTCAATCCACTCACCCACGATTGAAGAAGGAAAAAAAGCCCTGCAATTTGTATGCGCTTTCAACTCTATAGCGGCTTTGTTCACGATGGGTCATCTATACGTGGTACTGCGTTGCTCTCGAAGACGGCTCTCTGGTGCCGCGTTCTCAGATATCGACTTGAGTTCAACGTGGAAGCCAGCAAGTTGGAAGTCAAGGTTCTCCCGATCCGTACATCGGGCCAGCGGGTACTTTGCAGTCTCCTCTGTGAGCGTCGGAAATGAACTCTCCACGTACTGCAACCCGTTTTGTTGAAAATGACAACCGCAATGCTGCGCCGAACCGTTTGACTAAAGCTCGAAGTGCCTTCTCAGGGGTCATTTGGATGCCGGAGGACAGGACACAGCTTGTCGTTTTCGTTTTGCAGCTTCGGTAAGCAGTTCTTGCACACCCCAAGGCAACGAAGTCCTTCCACCACACTGTGCAGTAAGTTGCAACAGATAAAACTGCTAAAACCGCGAGGCAGCCGGTTCCAAGACCTTTTGGGTAAATACCGTCGGGAATGACCATTTTCGGGATAGTTAAGCGTGTGTGGGCGGGCGCAGCGTGGTGTATATGTTGCAATACTCGCATCAAAGACACAGTTTTTGAGTGGGTACTTCGTTTCGACCAAAACAAGGAAAACACGCCAAATCCTACTCGTGGCACCTCGGCCATCGTGTGCTGCGCTGTAGCTGAATCTGAATTCAGCACTTTAATACGTCTCCATTGGTACTGGACCCTATGCAGAGGAGACAGCATCACTGTGTCAGCCCTGTTTCTGCGACGCCAATTGTCCACAGCACCTTGAGTCCTGTTAGAAAGAGAAAAAGAAACTGCTAGTGGGCCTGCGGTATCAGCAGCAGGCGAAGCGTCTCCTGGTCAAGCGGCTGCTTCACATGCGACATGCGAACGTTCGTGAAGTACCAAAGTTGCTTTGGAACGCGCACGGGTACTCATCCGCCAATTTCACCATTGCTGGCCGCGAGTGTGTGTTGACAGATGTCTGCTCCAGAGGACTTGCAGCCTATTCAGATAAGTCCATCTCTTGGAAGTTGCAGACCCGCACTCAACTCTTCTTGAGGTAACGAACTAACCCTGGCCTTATGAGATGAGACAACTCATCGCAGTTACACTTAGCACGTGTTGAAGTAACTAGAATTCTACTCCGAACAACCGCAGTGCGGCAAGGAAACGGCTTTGGCAGTCCAAGCAATGGGATCTGTAACGCGTAGACACAAGTTTCCGTGGGCTGGTTCATACGTACGCGTTACTGCAAGTCCCTCCACCTTGGGGCCGACCCGAATCCGTCCGCCGCGCCAATGGCCCCGCACCCTAACTCCGTAGGCTGCAGGCACTTGGCCTCCTCACTTAATGGGTAGTAGACCCTAAAGCCGCGGTGAGATGGCCGGCATCATCGGCGAGGAGGGTGTGAGAACGCAACAAAGAGAAAACGGAGCTACTATCGAAAGAGATAGTACATCGAGAAGCTGAAAACACACTCGATAACTCGCACTCTTTACATCCTCCGAAGGGATGGCTGACAAAGGAGTAAGGTTGACCAGTTGGGTAGTAAAGGTAGGCTGCTGGTATTTCGTTTTGTTGTTGTTCTGCGGTGCACCATGTGAGGTAGGAAGGGAGAAAAAATAAACACCGTTACGCACAAAGTCAGAAGAATGATAGAAGCCATTGTGGAAACCACTAAGAAAAGCAGATGTCAGTAGTCCCTTTAACGCACGCAGATGGACACGGGAGGACTGCCAAGTCTCCATCAGATCGGAAACGCGGCTCACCACCGTTTGAAGTACACGTTATGTGAACGTAATCTGGAGTAATGGAAGACAAACTGTGTGCGAATACGTGAAAACAGCGTCAATGAAACATCTTCGCCGGCGAGAACTGCAGAACATCGTTTGAGACATCTTTTGTGTCGATAGCACGTTAGTGAAGCAATTGAATAGAACGGTCGACAGTGAAAGAGTAATGCTGTCCGAATGCACTTACTGTAACTATTATAGGTGTTACGCGCACGGAAAACAGCTGAGAGAAGTTCAACGCAATTTGAAAAAAGGGGATGACCGCCGCGCACACGTCCCCGTTGCGATGAAACAATACTGGGAGCAGCAGGTGGTTGACGCACAACGAGGGGAAAAATATAACTCGTGCCTACCCAACACACAAGCCAAAGAGAACGAGCTTAACAACAAAAAGGAAAAGAAGAACTCACTGTTCTCTCCACACCAATACCGATGTTCCTCAGTGGGCACGTTCAATGTCTTCCTCATAACAACACTTCAAGTGGACTCTTACGATTATCGAAGCTATTGGATGTCGCACACAATCACCAATAGAGAGGGCGTCAGACCTTTCATCTACTCGTAAGTTAGAATACGTACGCAAAAATAAATTACAAAAGGAGTAGGAAGCGGACACACCCGGTAAACGAAGTTCCATTCCACAGGGCAGCCTGACCCGCTACAATCAATGGACATCTAAAAACAAACAGAGAAACAACCGCAATCATTCGTTTTTACTATGATTTCGCTGTTGAGCCCAAGAACACCTTAAAGCTGGGCTCACACAAAAATAACAATGACATGGTAGAGGTGCAAAACCCGGCCACCGCCGCCCCCGGCTGCAGCCCTTGATCACATCCGTACAAACCCAAGGCAAAACAGCGCACAGCAAGCAGGCAGAAAGCCGCAAACAAGACGCCCAGCAAAAACGGCCAGGAAACTGCGCACCTGAGAAATTAACGCGAAGGCGACCAACAACAAAAGCACAACTACAAAGGCAAGCGCCACACCACAACAGAGCCAACAAAACACAAGACCACCACAGCCACCACAACAACAAAAAACCGTCCGTAGAAAAAAAAACACGCAAGACGGCACAAACACCGGAACACTACAGCAGCACCAACCTCCACAGCACAGTAGAACAAAAGGAAAAACTCACTAGACGTACACTTAGTGAAAAAACGAAAACCACAACAAACACAGAGAAACACACTCAACCCTGCAACCCCAGGACACTCGCCAGACACATCTGAGAAACCGACAAGTCATCGGAGGCGTTGTGGGGCAGCAAGAGTGCGTTGCCCAGGTACTTGCCGGTGTTCGTCTCAGGGTCTATGGAGAACACCCGCGTTGGTGGCATGCTGGCGACAAGACGCTCAAGTATACGGAAGTTTGTTGCGTTACGGATGGCAGGCGTGTACCACGAAAACAGCGTGCGATAGTGCAGATAGACCCTCAGCTTCGACGGACTCGCGTAGTGCCACATCAGCGGCACCACCTCCTTCGAGCCTTCAGGAATACCCAGCACCGCGTCACGGTACGCACACTCTGACGGCACAGAGGTAGTGCCATAGCAGTCTACGTTGGGCCGAGGCGACAGCACAAACTCGTGGAGCGAACGCACCACGCCAACAGGGGACGTCCCCAGAGGCATGCCTTTCGCGAGAGCACCGATCAGCGCCGGCTCAGGTCTCCGTACGTTGGATATGACTACCCCGTTGACTCGAAAGGCACGTGGCGGGCTGCGATTTGGGTTAAGAGTGACAGACAAGCGCACGGACTCGTCAACGCCAATCAGCCCCGCCACCAGACCGTGTGGTGCCTGTCCCGCAGGCAGCGGTGCATCCGGTGGGTAAAGGGCCTCCCGCCACCTCGACGCAGACAGCGCCATCGGTGCGCCGCTAAGCGCACCGCTGCGCAGTTCCCACCACAGCAGGTCCAGGTAGAGCGCACCGAAAACAGCTTGATCGCACCACCACTGACCGTCCACAAGCATCTTGCGCTTCGGTGCATGCGTCCTGGCGAAGGTAATGAAAGCAGGGGCCAAGCGCCGCAGCGCCCACACACGCGTCACCATCACACCCGCGTTCAGGTAAAGAAAAGGGTTGGTCAGCGTTTCATTAGGCCACAGTGTCACGTTCGCGGACGTGGCCCAGTTTTCAAACATCCTGCGATACGCTGCGTACCTGGGTGCGCACCTGTCCGGTTCAAGCACTTGAATGTGGTAGCAAGACTGTTCCGAGCTAAACACCACCGGTGCCATCCGCTTGCCGAGCCGGATGTCGCGCAGAGCGTACGTCATGTGCTCCTCCTCGCTCGCGGCGGTGGACGCGACGAAGGCGGCAAAGAAGCTCCCAGCCTCCTCACCGCTCATCACAGCATCCGCGTCCGTCGCAACGATCACGTCCGCGTCCGATAGTCCCTCCACCTCCGCGTACGACAGTAACAGGCTCATGCGCTTCACAAACGTGAAGTGCGTCCAGCCCTTTCCGATCATCTCCAGCCGCACACCGGCCATCGCGGCCGTCACCGAGGCGAAGTGCATCATCGGGTCCAGGCGGTTGTTCACCGTCAGGAAGCGCACCCTCACCTCGCCGGCCCGCTGCGACGCAAGCGGCAGCCCCGTCGCAGCGCTCCACCGCCTCCCGGCATCTCCGCCGTCCGCAGGGATGTGGCTGAATCGGTCCATCGTGCTCTCCAGCTGCGCACGCAGCTCCGCGTCGAAAAGACCATTCGCCGTTGCCGTCTTCGCAGCCGCCGCGTCGTTTGCTGCCGGTTTAGTGGGCTGCCGGTTCACCCACTCGCAAAGGTCTTTGAAGGGAGTGGCGACCCGCAAGATGTCAGTGCGCCGCGGAACTGGGGTCTTCGTTCCTGGCCACACCGCTGTGTCCATGGCTGTGTTTGGGTCGTCCTCGTATCCCACATCCTCGTAACGTGCATTGACGGCACTCAACGTTTTAAGTTGTGGGGAGTCGGCAAACCCGCCGGATGCGAGACCAAAAGAAAACAGCGTCAATTGAAGCAGCAAGAACACAACGCCAGCTAGCGCCACCAGAAGGAATACCGTCCCCGTGCTACGGTAGTACCTGTGCTCTTTCGGCACGTGCGGTGCTTCGTTCGGCGTACACGAAACGTACTTGGACCGCGTTGCAACGGGAAGTTGCCGCGTCTCGGGCTGCTTGCGGTGCACGACGTCGGCTGGCATGTCGCGACGCAGGTTAAAACGTTTTCACGCAGAGATCGCACTGTTGTACTGACTCCGCGGAGGCAGGGCAGACTGTAGAGGTTCGCCAATGGGGCGAGTCTTTTGTTTGTCAACACCGGTGTATCGTGCAAAACCGTTGCGGGTGTCCTGTGGACCGTCACACCAAAAGGGGGATGGAAAAAGGGACTTTGAAAAGCGGGAAATCAAATGGTCAGCAAGTACTTCACTGCAATGTCTCACAGCAAGTAACAGCAGCTTTCGAGTTGGTGTTGCCCCAGGCACTTTCACATTTCACACACGTTTCCAAACTCCGTAAGCACGCTAACTGGCGTGTCCTGCGCGTACGACGGCGCCATAGTTCCTCTTCTTGCATTACGCTTGGTATCTCCTCTCTTGCAGTCAAACTACCGGCGGTAGTGTGTATTGTCAATGTCACAGAAAAAAGAAAACAATAACAGTAGGCGAGGTGCAAGTAACCCGCTGATCTACGAACGGCCGTACTTCGCCCTCTCAAGACAAGAGCACCCAGATGAGGGCGGAGGAAGTAAAACACACGGCGTTGAATTGGTGCGAAGCACACTACACCTCAGGAGAGGTTGGCTTCCGCAGGGCCAGCACTGGTGTGCACCCATTTGCCCACTTTGTAAATAGGGAAAGGAGAAAGAGAAAAACTATTGTATTAACCAGCGGCTCGGCGGCATTTCAACATTGTTGAAATGAACACGAGGCGCTCAACAGATTTCATTGCACCGGGGGACAACGAAAACGGGAAGCAACGAAACGAGTGACAGAAGTCATTGCACAAAGAGCGGCGTTCGGAAGCGAAGGGTAAAGCACTGACTTGGTACCAAGCAAAGGCAATGTAAGGGTATCAATGAGCTACGAAAAAAAAAAGCAAACGTGCATTACGGTTGAAATTATTCCAGCTGCAACTGCAGCCTTTTCACTCACAACAGACGAAAACTCAAAAGCAACAACCACCAACGAGCCCTCGACACCACACAGGCAGTCTACAGAGAAGAGATTTGCTCTCAGTGTGGGTAAGGGAAAAAGAGCAAGACCTTTTGCGCGGTCCGCACACGCTGTCGCACCACCGAAGCCAGCACTTCAGCACGTTAAAACACCCCTTCAGATCCCCCTGAGGTGTTCAAGCATTGACGCCAAACACATCTCGGCGGTGGAGACGTCATCGGAGGCGTTGTGGGGAAGTAGCCTTACAACTCCCAGGTACTCATCGGTGTCCGTCTCAGGGTCGATTGCAAACACGCGCGTAGCAGGCAGGTTGGCCAGCACGTGTACGAGGTTGCTCAGCGCTGTTGAGTTTGTTAGCGTCGGCGTGTACCACGGGAACACAGATCGGAACTGTATGTAGCGCCTGCTCTTATTCAAGCCTGCAAAGTGCCACATCAGCGGCACCACCGCACTCGCGCCTTCAGGGATACCCAGCACCGCGTCGCGGTACGCACACTCCGGCGGTACTGGCGTCACACCGACACAGTCCACCTTCGGACGCGGAGACACACGCAGGCGGTGGCTCGACCGCACCACGCCCATCGGCGACTTCTCCAGCGACGTGCCTTTTGCGAGTGCAGCCTTTAGCGCATCCACAGGACTCTCCACTGACTCCAAAACCTCGTCGTTTATACGAAACCAGTCGTGCCCGTTCATGAGGGGCTCAATCGTCATAGACAGCCGCGTAAACTGATCAACGCCGAGGAAACCTTGAGGCAGACCGTGCGGGCCGCGTCCTCCTGCTGGCATCACCTTCGGCGGGTACAAGCTCTCCTGCCACGCCGACGCAGGCAGCTCCGACGGTGCACCGTACAGGGTACCGCTCTTCAGCTCCCACCAGATCAGATCCAGGTACATCCCGCCGAAAGCGCTCTGATCGCACCACCAGTCCGTCGCGCCACGAAATTTGCGCCGCACGCTCTGTGTGCGGGCAAACTCCAGGAAGGTCCTGTTCAGCAGGCGCAGTGCCCACACACGCGACACCATCACACCGGCGTTCAGGTATTTGAACGGGTTTGCCTCGTTAAAGCCGTGCTGCAACGCCACGCCCGACGACGTCACCCACTTCTCACGCAGTGCGTGTACCCTCTCGTAGCCTTTGGGACATTCCTTCCGTGTGAACGTGGCCCAGTGCCAACACGAGGTCTCGCCACTGAACAGCACCGGCGTCAGCCGCTTCCCCATGCGGATGTCCAGCAAGTCGTACGTCATGTGCTCCTCCTCGCTCGCGGCGGTGGACGCGACGAAGGCGGCAAAGAAGCTCCCAGCCTCCTCGCCGCTCATCACAGCATCCGCGTCCGTCGCAACGATCACGTCCGCGTCCGATAGTCCCTCCACCTCCGCGTACGACAGTAACAGGCTCATGCGCTTCACAAACGTGAAGTGCGTCCAGCCCTTTCCGATCATCTCCAGCCGCACACCGGCCATCGCGGCCGTCACCGAGGCGAAGTGCATCATCGGGTCCAGGCGGTTGTTCACCGTCAGGAAGCGCACCCTCACCTCGCCGGTCCGCTGCGACGCAAGCGGCAGCCCCGTCGCAGCGCTCCACCGCCTCCCGGCATCTCCGCCGTCCGCAGGGATGTGGCTGAATCGGTCCATCGTGCTCTCCAGCTGCGCACGCAGCTCCGCATCGGCGGTGTTGTCCACGGTGACGCCCGTTGCCGCTTCCGCAGGAGTCGCCGTTGTCGTGTGCTTGCCCGTCACCCACTCGCAAAGGTCCTCAAACGGCTTCACGGTTGCGTGCATCAACGGCAAGTGCGGGCTGCCGGGTTTCTCGGCAGTCGCTGCTCCTTCAACCGCAGCTGCATCTTCTTCCCGCACCGCACCTGCGGCCCCAGCGTTGTTGAAGAGAGACCTGCCAGGAGAGGACTTAAGGGTCGAGACAACGCCGTTCAGCGCTAAGCAGGAAACGACCGCAAGCAGCGCTAGCAGCAGGATTTGGGCTTTCAGCGACCAACGGCGGTGCCGCTTGCTGCCCGAAAAGGCACCCAGCGCCCTGCGGGTGGCGTTGGCAGTGGAGTGCATTGGATGCGCAGCGCTGAGACAAGGAGTGTCCACGCGGTGTCGCTCGATGTGTTTTCCGGAGGTACGACTGTGTGAAAAGGAAGGGGCAGCTGGGTTTCTCCCACACGCTTAGCGTTGCTAGTTGGATTGCCGGTACGCTGAACCCACTGTGTCGTGAGGGTTCTACGCTTGTTTGCTTGACCGAAAGTTCTGTACAGCGCTGCGGCAATCGACGGTAGCTACATCCAAGGAGCCACGCGTACGCAGACAAGGAATAACAGAGAAATGTAAGGTGGGGGCAGTGCAGCAAGGGTTGTGGAGATCGAGATTAGGGGTGGCGCGGTGCACACGCAGGGCGACGACCTTTGAACACAAACTCGCTCCATGGAGCTCCTTCGCAGCACTGCTAAATGGCAGCGTTGCGGCCTTCAACGCAGCTCTCGGTTTTTGTTTTCCAGGGAGTTCCCCGTTGACTGTAACGCTCATTTAGATGCAAGAGAAGGCAACGGTGCGCTTGAAATCGAGTTCGCACACGAAGCAGTGCCGTACAAGGTTACACGTGCGCTTTCCGCACCTCGCTTACCACAGTCCTACACGAAAGATCGACTAGGCACAGCTAGCTAGCGCTGCGAGCAGACCAATGGCCGAACGTGCCGGGGTAACAATAAAACGTGGCGCGGCGCTAAGGCCCGGCGTCTTTCCACTAGCGGCACCTAAGTGAGGCACCACAGATGCAGTGACGCCGCTGCAGGGGACCCCATGGCACCGCCCACAACACATTCTGATACAGCTGCATTGGCACCAAAGTCTACTCTGGCCGCGTGGCGAAGGTGCTGAGGAAACTAAAGCCGCGCTGCTGCTCTCATTGTTGTTGCTGTTGGTACCTGCGTCGAATAAAATCACCGGGCGAACAAGAGCGAAGTAACAGGTGTTGGTTTTCATGCCATTGTTGAATTACCTGTGGTGGCAAACGCGCCGTAAAGCCGTAGACCTTCTCGATGCGTACAGACTGCGGTTAAAGACTTTTACGAACGTGTGGCTCCTGCAACGGCGAGGGGCATTCCCGTGCATCTTTTTTCTACGTGTTATCGTACTGTTATGAAAACCCCAAAAAGTGTTTTGAAAGATAGCAGCCGACGTCCTGTGTTCACATGCAGAAGTGGAAGTTACGAAGTCAGACAATTTCGCTCTCTCTCGAGCCGTATTTTCGAATTGAAATTGGTAAAAGATAATATACCCGTCGCTGAGAACGAGAAGGCGCACAGTGAGCAATGCTGTGCGCGCAGGCATCGCATTCGGCGTTCTAGCAAGTGCGTTTATCCTCTGTTTGAAAGACCGCATTGTGGGGAGGTTAAACGTGAACCAGTTATGGCGGCGTTGCACAGAAGACACGAAGCTGTTCCCCCCCCCTTCCCCAATGTGCCCTGCCGCTCAACCGCTACGGCTTCAGCAAGACAACTGCTGAAAGTGACTGCAAAACGGACTCGCGGTTTTTCTTCACGGGCGCAAGCTCGTTGCAAACAGAGAAGATTAGATATCAACACTCTCTGCTGCGAGCAGCTCGTCACATCTAGAAGCATAGAAGGTAAAAGGAAATTCCAAAGGCAGCGGTCTTTCGTCTTCAAAACCCCAGCGGAGTGCCGAACCTTGCAGTTCGTTCGTTTCCCACCCTTTTTAAAGGGTCTCCTTCCGGGTTTCTTTGAAGATGATGACTTCCCCGTGAAGCTATGTGCTTGCTGTAGAATGCAGCGACACTGTACTCTAAGGAGGGCTTGCACACCGAAGAGCTGGCCACCCAGTGAAGGGTTGTCAGGATGAGGCAGCGGGAGTTCAGCGAAGTGGAGGATAAAACGGGGGCTGCCACTACAGCGGGGTTGAGACGGCAAAGCAGTGTAGCAGCGTTCTTCCCTTTGCATCACCGGTTCGAGAACAACTGCATGGCGTGAAAGCACCTAACGTGCTCCTCCGCTCGTGAACAAGAAGAGGGGCACTTTTGCTTTTTAATGTGCCCCGCACAGCTCACGAGTTTACTGCAATGGACGGTGACGGGACCACGCGAGAAAGAAGGCGCAAAGAAAACTAGCCCCTCTTTGCCTCCTTCGTCCATGTACTCCTAACCGTCACGTAGTGGGTGTCTAATCGCGCCGCTGAATGAGACAAAGGTGAGTGCTATGGTGCGTCGCACCTGTTCAGACGTAGTGGATAACAAGAGCTGATGAGTGAGGGTGACGACTGCTGGAGTTTCTTCTCAGGTCAACGCTACCCCAGAAAATTACAGCCTCTGGTGTTGGGAGGGGCCTTTTCTTAATCTTCAAGCATAGCACCTTGGTTTTTTCGAAGTCTACAGTTGGCGTAGCAGGTGTGTGTGTAGGGTGGGGCAAGGGGAGCGGATGGGGTTTTGGTGTTCCGGTTGCCCTTTTCGTGCGCCGCCGCCCCACCGTGCGGGTCCCAGTGAGCTTTTAAGAAAGCTCGACGCCTTCCCTCATCCGGCTCCACTAGCAAATGGAGAGCGGGTGGTGCGACAAGCCCCACGCATTTTTCTTCCCTTCGGCGAAGGTCACTCCAACCACGTCTCCCACCTCTGTAGCTTCATGACCGCTGTTCCGTAATGTAGGGGGGACGTCCGCGGTGCTGCTCAAAAGAGCAAGCTTTTTCCCGTCTGCTATCGGACTATCGAGAGCACATTTGTCGGGCAGAGAATTGTCATCGTTGAAGGGACGGCGTTGAATTGGACTTGCAGCCGTTGTAACGCAGTACTTACGTGTTTCCCGGCAGCTCAGCTGTGGTCTTCTACGGTACTTATGCGTTGATATATATATATATATATATATATATGTGTGTGTGTGTGTGTGTACTTATGGGAACGGAAGAAGGGATGAAGGGCTACACAGTAGGAGAAGCAGGGAAAAGCCCTGTTGCTGATTCCTATGCTATGTAAGAGCAGCAGAGAACGCGTTCATCAGCTGGGGCGTAACTCAAACGCCGCCCAACATGTTCGACCTTCCGCACACGTGCTGACAAAACGAGGTCACTGGAAAGGGGAAGTTTCAGTGAGCTGCGTAGAGCACTGGCGTGTTCAAAGTAGGCTGCCGCATTTGTGCTTGGAGAATGCGGATTGTTTTTTATTCTGCTCCTCGCCAGCTCTGAGGAGAAGCACGTGGTTGAGTTGAGAGGTGGGGTAGAGTGGTGGTACGCAACACGGATTATGCGCTGGAAAGGGGAAAAATAAAAGTAGCGCTAAATGGACCTCGAAAACACGTCAGCAGCACACGTACGAATGTGTTTCAGAAGGTCGGAAAAACGCAATTTGCGTTGTTGAGTGTGGGTAGAAATCAAAAAGCAGAAAAGAAAACGACGTCTCCTTTCCACGCCGTGGAGTGCAGTTCAAATGGCAGTCGGGTGTCGGTACAGCACGATCAAAACTTACCGCAACCGCTCTCGAGTAACGGAGAGCGCCGTGTGGAACACACCAGAAAGCGGAAACCGCCGCGCAGGTGCGAACTGGAGTCGTTGCAGTACTTCAGCGGTGAGGAAGAGGAAAGCAAAAGAGCTCCTGTCACCACAAGGCTGGCCGTCAAGGAAGTGAACAAGCCCCCAGCTTTTAAAAGCACCGCTGTTTACAGAATAAAGCAGTCTCCCCGTTACGCGATTCTCCGTGTTTACATGTGCTGGGAATGTTCAGAGGATCAGGACAAATGTTGAAGCTGCTGTGAATCCGACTGCTGTGTGTGTGCATGAGAGCTGTACTGCTGCTTGGTGGTCGACGACAGTTCATTCAGTGAACGTCACAGTTACCTCGCTCTCCTTTCGCAGAGGCTAAGCCACTTTGATACGGAGGTAGGCAGGGCAGCCTTTACACACTTAAAAGATGTTAAAAGACTGAATAAAGTAGTCGGCTAGCAGTGTGGAAAGCTGACTACGGACGTTTACACACCTGCACTTTTCAGGAGGCGAGAGAGGGTGGGGAGAGGGGCTTGTTAAACACCCGTGGCCAACGTGCGTTTTGAGGCCGTTGTCGCCAAGGTTGCCTTTCGAATTAGAAACATCGGGGAAGTGTGCTTTAGAAAAAGGAAAAAAGGAAAGCAACGGTTTCTCAGGGCAGCGAACTGTGTTGCGAGTTATAAACACCGAATATCTACGTGTGCACGTTTAAAGCGGATGCACCTTTTCTTCTGAGATGGCGTGATTATGCGTCTTTGATAGAGGCCTTTGGTCACGGAACGTGGGCGGGCACGAGAGAGAATTTCCATCTCACGGCTTCATAACTCGCAAAAACTATCCGGAAGAGCTAAGTGCGTTAAGCGGCGCCGTAGAAGGAGGCAGCCGTGCCAAACGCTACTGCGACCACGCTGGTGATAAGAAGCAGGTAGGAAGCGCACCATTCAATCCAGCCAATCTTCGTGAGTGGCCAGTTTCCCTGGTACATAATCATGAAGGGTGGGAAGGTAAAGCGAATAAAGCCGCTGCAAAGTCAGCCGGTGAGGCCGAAGACAATGTTGATACTCGGTACAAAGAGACCAATGATGAGGGCCACCGTCGCAATGAAGCCGCGGATAACGGCGTTCTTCCACCACGGCATGCGGCAAAGGTCCCAAGAGAAGAAGTGGTTGATCCCGTCGCGCATCGGCAACTGATGCGGCGCAAAGGCGACGCAGATGTTGATGAAGATGCCGAAGTACCCCACAGAGAACTGCAGCTCGTCGCGCGGCTTGTACTTCATCAGAATGGTCGACGTCACAGTGAAGCCAAAGCGTACGTAATTAAAGACGCCGGTAAGGACGTACAGAATACTATAGCCAGACATCGCCACGGTGCCACTACGCACCATGTTGTAAGGTGTCGGGTTCGCCATCCCAAATTACACTTCCATGGTATTGAGCTACACGAGGCAGGCAAACATGACCGTCGCGAGGACCTCGATGGCGCTGTTGCCAGTAGTGAAGAAATGCACATCCTTCCGTCTACCCTCGGTGTGCAGTTACGAATAGCTGTCCTGAACGACGCAGATGACAAAGAAGAGCACCATCGTCACACCAACGATTGAGACATGGCGCAGGGCATCGGTGCTCTTTGGTAGACACAGCGGTAGAGCACACACTGGCCGAATCACCAACGTAATGAGGCGGTTTCCCGACTTAGTGTCCAGGAACTGCGGCGTACTCGGGTGGTCAAAGATGCGCGTGGGCAGATCACTAATCGAGATGGTATAGCTGACACCACCACCCAAGCAGAAGCCGAGCATGAAGGTCGCCGCAACGTGAGCGGAGTCCTTGCTCAGGTGCGCACGCGTTACCTCCTCGTACATGCACACCTTGGTGATGGCGGCACACCACGCCAACAGCCAGAGAGAGAACGTCGTCAACACCGTAAGGATAACCAGCACAACCGACACGGTCATAAGACCGATGCTGTTGAAGGCGGTAAGAGTGCCTAACCCTAACCCGATGTCAAGAGTCGAGCTGCTGAATGCAAAGGAGCTAGCGATGGTGACACCTCATGAGACGACTTGCTAAAATTAGGCTCGAAAGCGCGAGCACCCTTTGTTCGGGTGTACCGCGGAGCCGGTGTCCCTGTATTCGTTCGTCGTACCCGCAATGATTGGATCTGCTGGCACGCTGAAGAGCGCATTCAGTTCTTTGTATCGCTCCGCGTGTGTATCGTGCCCGGCGTCGGACGATTTGACGCGGGTTGGTCGCTCAATTCAGCACGCGGTGGGAAGACGGCCGTCTCTGGTTGGAGCCGGCCGTCGCTTTGGAGGCATTGCCGTTGGGCAATCTGGAAATTTTCCACGATTTTCCGTCACCTTAAGAAATAGAAGTACGACGATGCAGTGTACCTGCTAGCCACGGTGAACACGTTGTGAAGCCCAAGAACACATTAGCGTGGTCCGGAAACGCGAAACTACGCCTAGGTGGTAAGAGAAGCAAAGGGTTAGTACCAGGCACATCGAATATAATGGCTAAAGGAAGTCTAGAGAAGGAAAAGGAGAGCGTAAAGGACAGTTGCTGCCTTTGAGCGAACGTTCATTCTCGTGAAGAAAGAGAAGTTAGTCAGGCTGCAGAAGCGAGGGTGAAACCAACGAGGTCGTTGTTTCTCTTCTGCCATCCATTTAAAATGCAGCTTTCCGGGAATTCACAAAGAACTAACAGGAGGATCGCGTGTACCTCGCTCCTTCCAATACGTGCAGCTGGTGGCTTCGTGTTTTACCGTTTTCGTCCACTTCTTCCACCAGGGTAAAGGTCGAGGAGGTGAGTCAGAAAAAGAGAGGAAAAAGACAAAGAAGGTTTAACTCTATGGGGGGATGAGTAGCACAGTTATGTCTGCATCTGTAATACCGCGTTCAGAGGAAAGGAGGAAGAAGGGTTATTTTTTTTTCTCTCTTTTACGCGTAGCCGTACAGGATGTGGCCGCGCTTGCGCAACGCGTTCACGACGTCAGAGGCAGTTACCGTCTTCTTGCGCGCGTACTCGGTGTATGCGGTGCTGGAGCGCACAACGTCCTCGACGTAGGTTTTAAGCACACGGCGCACCTCCTCGTAGATCTCGCTCGAGATGCGCTTCACGCCACCACGGCGGGCCATGCGGCGGATGGAGCCGCGAGTGATGCCACGGATGTTGTCTCGCAGCACCTTCTTCTGGCGCTTCTGACTACCCTTGGCATCAGCAAAGCGCTTACCCTTGGCCATTTTCTCGGTATGCAGATGCAGAGGTGCGTGTGTAAAGTAAAGTGGGGGTAGGGCGAGTTTGAAAAACTGTAGGATATAATCGAAGATCGGTAAGAAGACAACAAAAGTCAACAAGGCCGGCGGACGGAACAAAACATCGTGGAAAACGGAAGTGGCGGTATAGGGAATAGGTATGGGGAGCAAATGCGGGTTCGTGATGAGATCGCTAATGAGGCATTTCTGTGCAGCGGTGGCGATCAGGCAGTATTCATTCTGTCTTTCCTTCACAGCTTTTGGCCAGGGAAATACGATGACTGACAGCACGAACAGCTAGAAATAAATTGAATCGCTGTAAACGTCTCGCAGATGAAACCGCATGGCTGAACACACATCGTCTTCGCTTATCCTCTACCGGGTCACGTCGGAGGTTGTTAATGCGACCAGAAAAAAAGAAAAAAGTAAACGCAGCGCTACAACCACAGCAAAAGTAAGCGATGAAGGAATCGACGCAGTTTCGTTAGAGTGGTTGTGTGTGGTACGCGAGGTACTCTAGTGCACCGTGATCGTCAGCGCTTCGCAGAAGAGGTGAGAGGGCGTTCTTCACCTTCGCGTGGTAGTCGTTAACCCACTGCCGCTCTGTTTCGTTCAACAAAGTGACACTAATCAGGTCTCGGCACAGCGGTACCATTGTAAGGTGCGAAAATGTGTAGAATCCTGTGGTGCTATACGCGGTCGGGCACTCCACCACCTCCTCCAAGTTTCGATGCGGATGCCGTAGTGGCCGTCCTTGTAGTAGCCCGGCTCATTCGACACAATGCAGTGCAGCTCCAGACCTGCCCCCGTAGGCGTTGGCCGAGCCGCCATCGAGTGTGGACCCTCGTGCACGCTCAAAAAGGACCCGACGCCGTGACCCGTGCCGTGGGCGTAGTCGAGGCCGACTTTCCACAGCGCCATGCGCGCCAGGGTATCCAGGCGGTGGCCAGTCGTCCCTTTCGGGAAAACAGCAGTGTTAACCGCGATGTGACCCTTCAGCACGCGCGTGTAGTTCTCGCACACTTCGTCGCTGGGCGTGTCGAAGCAAACCGTACGTGTGACATCCGTTGTGCCATCCCAGTACTGCGCACCGCTGTCGATAAGGTAAATTTGATCTCTGCGAATGATCGCCGAGTCGGTTGCGGAGGGGCTGTAGTGGCACTGTGCCGCGTTGGGGCCCGTCGACGAAATGGAGCGAAAGCTCAGCTGCACAAAGCGGCTGTCTGTCGCACGAAATGACTCCAACTTCGTGGCTGCGTCAAACTCGTTTAAGTTTATGACGCCTTTCACGGCAATCTCGTTGTGCAACCAAGCAAGATAGCGTGTCAGGGCAGCGCCGTCCCGTACGTGGCACTCGCGGAAGCCCTTTAGCTCCGCTTCATTTTTGATAGCCTTCAGCTTTTGTGCGGGTCCGCACGTCACTCGCACTGTCTCCACGCCGACTTCTTTAAGGATTTGAAAGACCGCCTCGCTGGTCTGCTGCTCATCAACGAGCACCGTGAGGTCCTTTGGCAGCTTCTTTAAGTCCGCTTCGAATTGCTCGTAGGAGAAGAAGTCGACAAAATCGGTGCAGCTCGTGCGCAACGCATCTGACACCTTCTCCAGGTTCACGTAAAGCCTCACCTTTTCGTCGTCTTTCTTAATTATTGCGTAGGAATAGAAAACAGGGTTGTAATTCACATCGGTGCCGCGCAGGTTCGTCAGCCAGGCAATTTCATCCAACGCAGAGAGAATCATCAAGTTACACTTTTTCTTTTCCATCTCGCTCAAGAGGGCGTCGCGGCGCTCTCTGCACGTCGCCCCGCAGTATTCGGTTGGACGTGCGTATATCTTCTTCACCTGCTTCTCCGGCAGCATCATGTCCTGTACGAAATTCTCCACCGGACACAGTTCTACTTTCTTCGCTAGGGTCTCCCACTCCGCAACACTCATTAGGTAAGGATGCAACCCCACACGCGCCTTCGAGCCGAGCTGGTCGACGACCCACTCCGATAGCGTCGGCGTAGACGGTGCGCCGGCTTTCATCAAATCGAACTCTTTGTACAGTTGGTCGGCTGCGGCGGTCCAGTAGCGACCGTCGGTCCACAGCAGCGCCTTGTCCATTGTAATGACGGCTGCACCGGCGCTGCCGTGGAAGTTTGAGAGAAACGCTAGTGCTTGCAGGTGTTTAGCGACGTACTCGCTGTTGTGAGCGTCTTTGCTGGGGACGATGAGGGCGTCGAGATGGCGGCGCTGCATGTGTGCGCGTATGCTGCGTAGCACCTCCGCACCAGAAGCCCTCATAGCTGACGTGATGAAGAAGGGAGGAGGTGGTTGAAAAGAAAGGAGCACAAGCAGTCTCGAGAAGACGACGTGCAGCTCCTGCAAGGAAGCAGCGATAACAAAAAGAGAAAAGACGGGAGGCAAAATGGAAACAGAACAAAGCGAGGCACAACCGAGACGGGCATTCCGGTCGCTATCGGAGATTACACGAACGATCACGTGCTCGCACACACACTTGTTGTGAATCTACGACGCAATTGTAGGAAGAGGAAAGAGAAAGGCACGGACAAAGACTTCCTTGATATGTGAGGCGATCAAAGCTTGAAAAGCCAGCAAGAACCTCGATGCCGAGTCATCGAGCCTAAAGGAGAGGTTCCAGTACTTTGAAAGCGGTGCGAAGAACTGAGCACGCACGCGCTGCAGGTCGGCAAAGGAAGAACGCAGTTGAGAATGTTACATTAAGAAAGCCGACGGCGCACCTTTCTCACAGCAAATTGAGAGGGGCACGTGAGACAGCGGATTCATTGGAGATACTAAAGGCCCATAGTATCAGCGTTGTCGACTTGACAGGGAAAAGAGACTAGATGGCCCTTCTGTAGGTAAGGTGGTGTGAAACGAGAAAAAAAAATGAAGTCGGGGCAATAGAACAGAGAACTACGAAGAGAAAGCATTTCAGCTAAACCGCCTCTGCTGCCTTCAACAGAAAGCACAGCAGCGCGAGGGAAAAAAAAAAAGTGGGTCTGCGTGGATAATCGAAGAAACGCTCTTAGGAGATACGATGAAAGACTAATAACTGGGTAAAAAGGTCCCTTCCCGTTCGGATGGTACACAAAGTGGGAGAAGCAAACGCAAGGGGGAGTCTGATTCGCCACTGTGCACACAAAATAAGCGAAGACAGTTTTATCGCCTATAAGAACTTGAGAGCGATCACGTCAGCGAATGTGCTCTCCTCTCCTCCCCCACGTTTCCTGATGCGTGCTTCACTGCCACCTTACAGCTTGGAATCTTTCACTAGCACCGCGACAGCGAAAAGCGAAGTGAGCTCAAAAAAGTGGTGTCCTGAATAGTGCGGATTCCCGGCAAAACCTTCTGCCTCTTGGTCCTTCAACACGATCAGCACAAAAGAAAAACACTTCGCCAAGGAGAAAAAGTGCACAAGTGGCATTGCAGAAGCAGATAAAACTACCGTTGAGTTTACCACGAATCAAACGTGCAGCTGGGCAGACAGCGAGGTGGGCAAGGATAGTGGTCATGGAAACGACACTCAGAGGGGTTTTCACCATGGTGATAATGTTCAACGCCAACGCTTCGACGTATACAACCGCTACGCCATGAGCCTCATAGACATTCTTAAGCATCAAATCTCCATCACGTTAGAGCTGGTAGCCCTGATCAGCGCAATCGTCGTCGGTATCCGCGAGCCTACCCAGTACTTTGCTGGCAATGGGTGTTCCTCCAACGGTTCTCATGACAATTAACTTGATGAGCCGCTCTGACGCGGTTCCTGATAGCACGGGGTCCTCAGCGACTTGCTGCTTGGGTTTGAACTGTCCTGCATCACAGGGACTTACTCCCCGATAATCAAGCTCTGCGCCTTCATAATGTGTGCGAGGTACTAAGATGAAGAGAGAAAGTGTGTGCGTGTATGTGTGCGGTGTGTGTGGATAGGTTAGGAGAGCTGCGCGACAGCGGTAAGTTCGTGTACTGAAATGTAGACGTCAAAGACAAGACAAAGCGAGACTGAAGCCGATGACAGAGTGGAATTTTTCGAGAGCACATTGTGAGGAGGGAGCACCGCGGCGGCACAATCATCAATGTTGTCAAAAAGAGCCAGAGACGTAAGGAAGGAGAAATGCGATTTGTGGGACGGAAAACGGGGTTTGTTCGTACGTACAAAAAACCAAACGCGGGAGGAAGTCGTCGGGAGAGGGAGGACTGTAGAACAAGTCTTAAATGTGGTATTTGGCATTCAAAATACCTGTGAAGATTAACAAAACACTCCACGGATTAAGGCAGAGCTTCCACCTATTCAATAGTGTCAGCGAATACCGCAGTTTTCTTTGCTAATGTCCACACAATCTATAACGACTGTAGATTGTGAACGTAAGGCATCAGTCCGGTTAAAGAAAGGTTGTCCATTTACTGTCAAGCGCAGTGTATTTCATATTTACTGGCCTCACAACACCTACATAACAGCGCATGTCGGCCACGCCGCCGTCGAAAGCTGAGACACCGCCACGTGCGATAAACCAGGAAATCCACGTTCTCTGCGTTACGAAGTTACTGCGCCTTTGTTTCATACTGTGAGAATGGCGTAATACGTTAAATCCATAAAACCAGGAAACAACAGTTGAGTCAAAGGAGAAGCGTGGATGAAGAACAGCGAATAACGCCCGGACCACACAGAGACTGAATCAACGATGGCAATTGAACAGAGAAAGTGAGACGGTAACTGAGGAGAGAAGCAAAACAATCAAGCAATATACACATATGGAGAGGGGAGGGATAAAGGCAAGCCGAGATACCTGAAAACCGCCGTAACGTAGCACTCCACGAAGAACGTTCGGAGTCATGCTACACACTCGGCAGACAATGGAGAAGGCCTGGAGAGAAAACAAAAGCGCTCTCAGTGAGAAATAGCAACATCAGAGGCTCCGTAAAAGAGGGAGCACGGTTACTAGAGGGGGGAGCGGGAGGAAGGGATAAAGAGACGCAGGAATGGAGCCCACCGACTCGTTTCGTGCCGTCATATAACGTGCATGCGGGCAAACACTAGAAATAGCAGCCCATGATCAGAACAGCGAAGAAGGTGACCAACGCAACGAGGCGCACCCCAGGGATCAAGCACAGCGCAGGCGACGTCTTGGGGTGGCGGTCCTTCAGGACGATCGGCACAACAAAGGAATACACCGCACCGAGGAACAGCAACAGCACCGTCACGCAGCGACCCACAAACTTGAGGTCACGGCGGTCGCGAATCAGCACATTCGCCGGGCGGTAGAAGAGTTCACTGAAGTCCACCAGCGTGGCGATAAAAGAGAGGCAGCCTTCCGCCAGCATGAAGATGTACAGTGCGGCGTACAGCACGCGGTCGGCGTCAGTGCCCCTGTAGCTGTAAGCGCGCTGCCACATTACACCCGCCGTGATGATGGAGCCGATGGACATCAGCAGGGCAACACCGGAGGCAAAGAAGGTGACAGGGAGATACGGCTTGTGGCTGGCCACGAGCTGCTGCGGCTTGCGCACCGCAGCGAAGCTCGTGACAGTGCGACGCTCCTCCGTCTTACCGTAAAAGGCCGCCTCGACGCTGTCGTTTGATGTCGTTTTCTCCACTGCACAGATGACCGCAGCTTCCTTCTCGTGCGCGGGCACCTGAGAAGACACGGCGGTTTTAGAGAAAAGAGTTGACGAAGAGAAAGGTAGTCGGTGTTTTCTTTTCTTCTCGATGTTTAGAGTTGCTGCCCGGCTGCGTTACTTCTCTGGGGGAGGGGGTCAAGTGACGAGAGGAACTCAGTTCCAATAGCGTATTGAGTCGAACTCTGGTGAAGGCAGATAAGGTGAAAAGGAAGGCGACGCAACCTGTTGGAGTCCCTAGGAGTAGTTTGAGGCGAAGAAGAGAACCAAACATACAAGTAGAAGGAGAAGGAAGTCGAAAGTGACTGAAAGCTCTGCTTTGCGGGATGGCAAGAAGATTGCGTTGTCACAAGCACTCCTCATTTGCCGTCCCGCATGTTCGCCTCTAGATGGTAAAAGCCGTTCACTGTCGAGTGGAAGATACAAATTACCTGACGTGCATAGTTTATAAAAAACTATAAGCGCCTTGTTTTGCTGGCGTTACGTGCAGTCGGTCAGCCAAACCAATCGTACATCATCCCGCCGTGCAGTTGGTCGTTCTTTCGAGCGTACATAAGCCAGATGTAAAGACATTTAAGCAAGTCAACAATCATAGCGCGACACTGCAAAATAGGTTTTGAGTAGCCCTGAACTCCAATGTTCCGCTTTAGCGCAACTTGAGAATATGAGAAAGGCACATCCGCGCCTCGCTCTGTTAGCGGCGTCGTTGGGCGTGCTCACGTGGCTATGGCAGGCGTACAATCAGTCCGATTCTATTTCCCCTGCCAATAACCGCGTGTGCAATTACTTCACCGGCTACTCAAACGTAAAGGAAGAGAAACAAACGTATCGTGTATTTGCTGGAGAAGGTAAGGGGGCGGTGGTGCAGGCGAGGCGAAAAACGACAGCTGCTTCGTTAAAAACCGAAACTTCCGCTTGACTTCTCTCTTTTAAGTAGCGAGTTGCTTGCACTAACGTGTGAGTTGTACTTTTAGTTGTATCCCTAAAACAAGCAAAGAATGTTACATCAGCGCATTTATGCACACGCCAAAGCGAGAAACCCTGTGGTCCCGCAGACAGCTCACTGCTAGAATTTTAATAGAATCACCAACAGGTAAACGCACCCGCACCTCCACTGACGTTAACCAATAAGGGAACCAGAGTGAAGCGACGCCTAGATCGCATTTTGAAAATCTGCTCGAGTAAACCAAGAAGCAGACGAATTCAGACGTACGTCGGAAAAGGGCAAAGAAAACGTCGTGTCGTCGTCAATTTACGGAAAGAGAAGAAAAGCGCCTAACCCGCTTGCGGCTGCCCGGCTGTCAATCATACAACGCGATTTACTCGCCACCTCAGAACGGGAGCAAAGCACGCAAAAGGCCGGGCGCCTGTTCCGTAGTGACCCGAAAGGGTGGGAAAAGTGGAGGTGAGGTGGAGCGAGTACTGCAGTGGGGGAGGAAAAAGAAGACAAAGGGGCTCTTCGTAGCGATTCTCCGTCTACAAGTGGGAATCCATGATCAGAACAGCGAAGAAGGTGACCAACGCAACGAGGCGCACCCCAGGGATCAAGCACAGCGCAGGCGACGTCTTGGGGTGGCGGTCCTTCAGGACGATCGGCACAACAAAGGAATACACCGCACCGAGGAACAGCAACAGCACCGTCACGCAGCGACCCACAAACTTGAGGTCACGGCGGTCGCGAATCAGCACATTCGCCGGGCGGTAGAAGAGTTCACTGAAGTCCACCAGCGTGGCGATAAAAGAGAGGCAGCCTTCCGCCAGCATGAAGATGTACAGTGCGGCGTACAGCACGCGGTCGGCGTCAGTGCCCCTGTAGCTGTAAGCGCGCTGCCACATTACACCCGCCGTGACGATGGAGCCGATGGACATCAGCAGGGCAACACCGGTTGCCACGGTGGCGGCGATGCGGTACGGGCGGTGGATCGGATCTTCACGGATGAGCTTCTGGCAGTATTTGAGGTGCGCGGGTGTGTAGTGCATGAATTTCTCTGTTTGATTGTCGGTGCTGTTGGCGTACGGCGCCGTCTGCGGGGGGTGGTCCGAAACAACGTTGCCGTCCTCACGCTGGATGGCGGCGTCCTCGTTGTTGGCGGCAAGCATGACGGACATGGTGAAGAGAAGAGCGCTGCTGCGTATGGAACGAAGTCAGCTTGGACCGTCAAGGAACACCTAGAATAGTTGAGGTAGACGTAAAAAGAGGAAGCGGAGGGGCTGCTTTGCAGAGAAAAGGAAAACACGGTCTTTAATCTGCGCTTTTGCGAGGAGTTTGTGCCACCGATGGTAACGAGACAGGCAGGTTAGTGCGAGACACCTTCCTTGTGTAGTTCAAGAAAGAACGGGAAAAGTTGGGATCCTAAGAAGAGAAAGGTGTGCTCTTCGTATGACAGTGAGCCGTGGATACGTACTGCTGAGAAAACGTGCTGCGATCCCTTTTCCTTTCTTAATAGAAGTAGGCTTGCAATTCACACGTTTGGTGTGTAGTCCACATTAGCCAACGATTGAAGCAGTGAAATCTCGGCAGAACTACAGCTTCGTTCGCAGAAATACCGGTCAGGTGAACTAGAAGGCAAGACTTCATGAGAGAGTGTGTTACTTCCCAGTGTTGTTTCAGCACCTCCTTCTTGCCCTCTTCTCACTTGAGCTTTAAACTCATGCTTATGGTTACGCCTTGATTCACGTGTAGTGATTTCTCACCGAAGAAGAGCACTTTCAGCATTCGTGCGCACGGTGTGGTAGAGGAGTACGGTTCAAAACGCGCAGCAGAGGGGCAGTTGCGCGTTTCTCGCCCTTCCCCCTGTTATGCGTTGTGCAAAGTGCCTGAGCGACACGAAATGTAAAGAGCAAGAGTTGCTGGTACAGTTTAGCGACGTCACCTGCCGTGTTACGTTAGGAAAAGAAAACACAGGGGTAAAACGGAGAAAAAAAAAACGAAAGAGAATTTCCCTCCCTCTTCTGCTGTGCGTAGACGCTGTTATCGGAACAACGCAACGCGGGGCCTCTTTTTTTCCTTTGTTGTTGTTCAGCGAGCTTTTGATGCGCCCTCAGGGAAAAGCGACGGAAACCAGAAAGTAGAAAACAACAACCACAACAACAACAAAATAAGGCGTCGCTGCCCGCGCAGTATCACCCGCGCACAACCTCGTGCGACGCGTACGACGGCGTCCACCCCTACGCGTAGCCGTAAGTAGGCAAGGGTCCGCAACTGGGAGGGACAGCTTGTTTTGTGCACCAAGCAACGCTTCCGACTCAAGTGTGGTCACAGAAATCAGTGGAAGAGGGAGAAAAAAAAAAACGGAGGAACGAAAGAGGTAGTAAGGAAAATAGAAACGCCAAAAAACAGGTTAAGGTGGAAAACGTGTCCGCCACGCACACCGGTTTTTGAGAGGACACCAAGTGGAAGAGAAAGAGAAGAGTCAAGAGAACAAGAGGAGAGGAAAACAGAACAGTCAGATGCTCGATAAGCAAGCAGCGGCCCACTCAAACACACTTAAAAGCGGTATTTCTTTGCAATCGGTAACCTCTCTCTGTGTGTATGCGTGTGCACTCGCGGGCAGCGCTTGTGTGCATGCCTCCCTCCCTAGCTGAGAAGAAACACGCCGGCCATGACGAAGAGGGCGAGCACGATGAAAAGCTGCAGCTGCTCCTGGATGCGGCCCAGCAGCGACTCATCTTCGCTCTTCACACGGACCACCTTCGTCGTCGCGACATGCTGCTCACCTGTGACCTTGCGATTCACAAACGTCTTCCGCTCCTCAAGCTCCAAGTCGCCGATGCAGTACTTCGCCATCATCTTGTACGCGTTGTCGCTGTGACCGTTGTCGGTAAATGCCTGCGTCGCGTCACCGCCCGCATTGTAAAGCAGAATATCGCGGCCGCCCGGATGCAAGTCCAAAAACTTTGTTACGTCGTAGACCTTGTTGTTGATCACGAACCACGCCCCGTCGACGGATTTCTTGGTGGCGACTTTCTCCATCGAAATGAACTGGCGGCGCTCCGACTCGGGTAGTTCGCCAACCTTCAAGTCCTGCAGCTTGCGCATCGCGCCCTTGCTGTGGTGCACGGCTTCAAACTCCTCGGTGGCGTCGCGGCCAATGTTGGCGAGGAGTACGTCGCGGCCACCCGGGTGGTCGTCGTAGAACTTCGCCACATCGTAGATCGCGTTGTTGATGATGAACCAGCCGTTTTCCTTCTTGTTATGCTCCGCCACCTCTGCCTTGGAGTAGATAGAAGACATTTCCAACCTCTTTTGGGCAGTATGTGTGTGTTTGGTTGGTTGCTGCGTGTTAGTAATAGTGGTAATGAACAGACGTATAGAAATACAGCGCTGAAAGCGAAAGAGGAGAGGAGAGCTTATACCCTGTTCGTGTGATTGACAGGCGACAAGACGAAACAAAAGGCAAAAGTGGAACAGTAGGATCCATCTGTATGCGCAGACGAACCATGACAAGTGAGAAGCAGTAACTATTCGCGCGTCGTTACGAAACGTGGTAATGCGGCAAGAGAAAAAAAAAATATGCACCAATAATGCTGTCATTAAACAAAGGCACGTGTACGCTGCAATTGCAGAACATCTGACAGGCCGATTCAAACGGCCTATTGCACTCCGATCTCCGTTAAGTGTTCTCGTTCGAAGTCTTAAGTTTGTGCTGACTCATAATGGTTCTGTTTTTTTCGTCAATGAGAACTCACACTCTCCAGGTGCTTCGCCACCGCAACAAAAGCTTCGCGATAGACCAGCGCACCAAACTGAAACGTCATATCGAATCCACTCCCGCCATCGGTGCCGAGCAACGCCAAGCAACGCTCGCCTTCAATGGCACAGTTCACGTACACCGTCACCTGCTTTTGGAATCGCTTTGCCACCCCACGCACCAGTTTCTGGCTCAGACTTGAGGCGAAGAGAGATTGTACGGTGGTGTTCGTGCCAGCAGACATGTCCTGTGGCCTTGCAGCCTCGAATTCAATCAACGCAGAGGTGGACGTGCTGCTGGTGTTGTTGCCGTTGTTGCCGCTGCCAATTAAAGCGTGAAGGAACAGCCCGACCGAGACGCTACAGGCGCCGAGACGGGGCACGTGGTGCGTAGCGGGGCTCTCCGAGACGTGCAGCCAAAAAAATCGATCGCCAAACGCAATGACTTCAATGTTGGCATGTGTAACAAAAACTGGCGGCTGGGTGAATGTGTTGTCTGTGTTCGCGTTATCGTTGGGATAGCCGTCTGAGGGTGGCGGGGCGGCGTAGTAAAACGGCACTCGCACGGCGATAACAGCTGGTGCTGGCATTTTTAAGATGCAGCAATCACGGGTGCTTCGCGGAGAGAAGCGCTCGGCGTGTAGTTCGGGGTAAAAACACGTGTGCGAGGCTGAAGGGTAATTCCGAGAGAGAGAAAAAGGAGAGAGAGAATGAGAGGTCTGTTTTCATGTGAAGCTTGCTATGCCAAAGCAGCGGGGCGCGCATCTTTGACATTAGGTGTACGTGGGCACTGGACTGTCCACTGGACTCGTCCAGTCCAGATTTCGGGTCCGCAGCCACCTGTAGAGCACTTTTCAACAATAAAAAAAAAAAAAACAGCGAATGGACTATACTCCACGTAACGTATTCTGTAGAAGTGACCGCGAGAAGAACACAAGGGCATCCATTACAGCCCACAAAACATATCAGCCTGCAGCGGAAACAAAGAGCGAAAGAAGAAAACCCCAAAAAGAAAACCTACACGGTTGGCTGCAAGTAAAACCGTGGCGGAAAAACAAGAGAAACCTCTAAACGCCGTCGTCCCCACTTGACCAGCGTGCCGCAGTGTCGTCATCGTCGTCAGACGAGTCGTAGGTTTTTTTGACAGGCGAGGACGGATCCGACCCGTTGCCCCGCTGCTGCTGCTGCTGATTTAACAGGTCTGTCACAAAATCAGCTCCTTCGCCGAGGCCACTCGCGTTGCCGCCACGTCCAACCCCGCTCAGCTCCGCAAATAGCACCCCGGTGGAGAGGATGTACGCCTCTCTCAGTAGCTTGTAGTTTGCAATTCTATCGAGCTCGTGGGTAATGCGCTTGAAGAATAGCCGCTCGAGCCGCTTGTCAATGGAGAGGATGCGCCGGACGCACTCCTCGTCCCTCATCAACTCGTAGTCGCACAGCTTGCGGTAGGCGAACGTCAGCACGGAGCACAGCGCCGGAATGACGGCGTCGTACGACGGCGGTGCTGCCGTGTACTCGAGGTGGCGTTGACTGAGAAACAGGTATTTTATCTGCGCATCAATGTCTCCGGGAGAAGATGTGGTAGTGGTGCTAGTCTCCACAGGTGTGGCAGGCGTCACATCTCCCACCTCCGCGTTCATCGCGGTCTGCAAGAGGGACTTCAAATTCGGTGAAAGATGCTGGCGGAAACTCTTCAAGTTGCGCTGCGCTAGCGCCTTTGTCGCCGCACCCCCTGCGTACGCAACCTCCAGCTCCATCATCAGTCCGTAGAAGCACTCAACAAAGTCATCGCCGCCAATCGGGACGAGCAGAATATCAGACAGCGAGATGGCGAGGGTGGCGTAACAAGGCAGGCAGTATCGGGACCAGTCGGAGGCGGTGCTGCTGCGCTGCTGGATTGCAGCTGGCGCGCTCGCGATCGAAATGGACAACATGTCGGTGCTGTTGCTATTATTATTAGCAGTACTAGAGTTGCTGAGTGTCGCATGTGGAGAGAGGCTTTGCTCGCCGACCAATGTGTTTATCTGCGACGTAGCCGCCCCACCACGTTCTACGGGGAGTTGAATTATGCCGGGCTTGCTGTACTCTGATCTGTCCGGCGGCAGGCAGCCCTCTGCGATATTAAAGTACTTGCCAATTTCGGCAAGGTTTAACTGGACGGTGTTCATCCATAAAGCACCCTCTTCGCTGTGCAACTCGGTGAGGTATTCGAGAAACTTTACACGTTTGTTGACGGCAAACTCCGTCAGCGCGGTGCGGCCCTCCACACCTTTGATTTTCAGCGTTTTCTTGAGCATTAAGCGATCGGCAACACCTGCAGCAGTTTTTTTTTCCTTCAGTGTGAAGAGAAGAAATACAGGTGGTGTGTCAATGCGGAAAGTATTCTACCAGTAGTTATAACAAAAAGCCGGAAATAATGCTGCTGGACACACTAATGATATGAATTTCTTTGTTGCTGCTGTGCAGACGACGAGAGTCAGTACCCTACATCAGATATCGAGTAAGAAAGAAAAACTAAAAAGAGGTGCCGGGAAGGCGATCACAGCGTTATTTTCTATCAGCGACATTTGAGCTGAGTGTTAGCGGAACGGATTGGATTATGTTTGTTGTAGGCTTAAAAGACCTGCAGTGCAATCAGGCAGTTGAATTTCCCGCTCTGCGTTGTTCCCGAAGTGCGTCTTTTGTTGTGTACTCCACTTCAAATGAAGAAGGCTACGTCACCCTGTAGTTGTTGTGCAACGCGCTGAGAGTCACATCGAGGAAACCGTGTTTGGGTTCACATAACCACTTTTCATTTTTGTTTCCAAGATCAACGGCTAGTTGCCAAAACACACAAAGTTCTGAGAGTTCTCCAAACACGGAGGGGAAATGTGGGGAGAAAGAATGTAACAAGACTGTCGTTAAAAAGGTGCGGGGCAGCGCTTATGCTGACAGAAACAGTGGGAGAATATTACAGAGAGCATGTTCGTTCACCATCAGACACACCTTTGAGAGGGAGAGCTACAGTACCCTCGTGGTACCCCAAGCTCGAAACAAAGGAAAAGGCAAAGGGCAAACTGTTTCGGCAAGCTCAAACGTCAATAGCGCACGGAAAACTGACAATAGTCCTATTGCTACCGATCCGAAGCACACGATAGGACGAGAAGAGCGTGCGAGCCACCAAGAATATGGTCACACACAACCCGCACAAGTTGTCCGTATCAGTCCAATCATTCACGTCTCCCTGCTTGTCGTTCGTTTCCTACCCGAGGGGGGGAGGCTGATAATTAGAAAAGGCCTTCCCATACAAAAGGCAGCGAGAACGCAATGTGTGTGTACGATACGCTACCCTAACTCAGTCCTAGCGTTGTGTTCATTAAATTCAAGAACACAACAGTAGAGCGAGGCTTTGCCTCTATAAATTGCTTTACAACAACATCCAGCAAATGATCTTCGCCCTAAAAGAGCTGGATAACTAGTCTTGTTTTGGGACATTCACGCACGCACACACCCACATGCACGGTACAAAAACACGGCTGTCAGCAACGTTAACGGTTGAAATGACCCTCCCCCCCACCACCAAAAAAAAAAAGCGTTCTACAAAGAAAACGGGGGAGAGGAGTGTTCAGAGGTTTTCTTTTTTTTTTTTCAAATCATCCCTCGGAATGTAGATAGTGGGGCTTACGCTACGCGTGTGTAGTAGACGGGTTGCCCAAGTCAGCCGCTTCACCTGATTTTATCTCTGACGCGTTTTAGGAGACGTTCACTGTTAATTGCTAACCAGGATTAACAAAAAAGGAGAAAGAGGGGGTTTTGGCGGCGGAAGAGAACAGAGGCGGCCACTAGAAGCCAAGACGTTGCGAACGCAGAAAAAAAAAACACGAAACCGTGAGAAAGGGACGGAGAGGTGGAAAACAAAAGCTGCGTTTTATGAGTGCACTGAAGGCGAGAATTGTGGCCCAAATCGAGACGAAAGAACGGAAAACGAGCAACCTTGATTGTACCCAGCTGTGGTGCAGCCGACACACCTCAACGAAACACGTATGGTAGGTAGCCACGTTAGTGGCACTCTCACACGCTTCATAAAGCTCGCAAGTGAGTGAGGAGTAAAAGAAGAAAAGGAAGAGGCACGGTGAGACGCCTGTGCGTTACAACACTCGGGGAGCTGCAAAATTACGGCATGACAAGGAGATCATCGACGGGTGGCCGATCCGCAGGATCCACGCACAAAACCCGCGACGGCCAACTCGCGCGCCTCCTGGGACTATAGCAGCTTCGCACCCCCACCTGCACTACAATATCCGCGCAAAAGACGCCACGCAAGAAAAACCCGCGCCGTCAGCGCCTTCAACGCGATTGGGGCTGCTGCTGCCGAAGTCAACGACCTTACTGTGTGGTTGCTGTTGTGAAGAAAGCTGAATGCTGCTGTTGCTGGCATCGGTAATGCTAGAGCCTGGGCAGTAGTGGTAGCACGAACTGACTCGTGCTGTGACAACTACCCGATAAACAAGGAGAACGACGCGGTTGTTGGAGTTCAGACGAGCGACAGAAAAGATGATATACCACTGTGCGTTGCTGCTGATTCTGCCGCCGCTGCGGAGGCCTCACCGCTGTGGTTGTGTACAGACACCGACAAGAGATTCCCTCCAGTCTTCCCGTTGACGGGTTAGAAAAACGAAGGACAGCATTGTTGATGCAGTGGTATTAACACAAGTGGTAGGATATTGTCAAGACTACTAACAATTACCTGTGCTTCAGCAGAGGCATGGCCTGGCAGGCCCATGCCGCACCACACCCACGGCAGTCGCTGTGTCAGCACTTCGCAGAGATGCACCCAAAGAACCATACATCACCCTTCCGGGTTGGTAGCTCTCCCCTCCCCACCTCTGGGTGCATGTAAAACAGCGCCCCCCGCAAGTGATAAACCTCCCTGGAGAACTCAGCCACCCCACTGAGCTTCGTCACGCTGGTACCCAAGCTGCCGGTGCGGCGCTCGCCGTCCGTCGCCAGGAGAGTGTTTTGCTGTTTCACGCAGGTGGGTGTGGTGTTGTGTTGGCGCAAGTACAAAAGGCAACGCAGGACATCAGATCTGCAACGTTTCACAATAGTGGCGGAGAGAGCACGAAGGAGCTGGCACTCTGTGTGGGGCAGAAATCCACCCACTAATAGTTCCATTAGCATACATAAAAACGTGTCGACGTGAACCCATGAAGTGCACTTCCCTAAGCACTCGCACCACAGATGTCATAATGTGTTGACATCCTCCACAACGTCTGTGACGTCCATATCAAGCCGCGTCAGCTGAACGTACTCTACAGCCGTGATTACGCTGTCGGAGGTGAAGACTTCATAAGCATTCGAGAAGGTGCTGTGGCCCACGCAATCACGCGTGATGGATCCACACTTTTCCCTTTGAGCTAACAGAAGGTGTGTGGTATTAATTTACCGGAGATAAAACTCCCTGTTGCGGTGCTATTGCCGTTCACGTACACGTTGTCGAGAAAGGTGCTGGAGAAGACGTCCAATCGTGGAAGCAAGGGAAGTCGCACCCGCCGCTCTCGTTGCTCCACCTGCTGCTACTACTCGTGATTTCCGTTCGTGGACCAATGAAAACAAAAAAAAAAGAGACGATACTGTTGTTGTTGCTGCCGCCGCGACAGAGGTTTCGGTGGTGGCTAGTTCACATTGTCCGCGACGGGGCTCGGATCTAGATAGGATTTAAGGCTGGACAGAGAGCTGCTGTGTAGCAGCGCTGGCTTCGAGCCGTTAACCAGTAGCGATCAGTACACCTGCATGTGGGTAAGCGGGGAAACGTTAAAATCGAACGCTTTCAAGCAGCGACAGTTCAAAGCAGCAGTAACGAGGGTATCGCGACGAAATACTGAAGATCGTCTGCGCAGCACCGGCGAAAGCTGCGCGCGGCGTTGGGTCGATGGACGGCAAGGCCTGCATGTGCTACAGCGCGGCTTCGTCAATACTGCTCACGCCGCGCGATGAAGCGTTCATAGTAGGCAAAGAAAAACTTCAACTGCGTCGCTGAAAAGTCTTTTTGGGGCAACAACGAAAACAACACCACGGAGCCTCGTGGTACGTCGTAACCGCCGCAAGGAGCAGCGTTGTTAAACGGGAGAAACATGTCCCTCTGCATATCCCACATCAACGCGGTACTGTCGGTGGTGACGATGTGGCGCAGGTTGAGGCAGCGCTGCCGAACGCGCGTGAAGAACTCAACGCGGTCTCCGGCAATGATGCGGGGATAGCCGTTGTGTGCGCCGCAGGTGTCGACGTAAACGTTTCCAGTGTCCGGAAACAGCGACACGTACTTCTTTCGTTTAGGCGATAGCCACTTAAAAACATGCATCGCATACTGCAGTGCTCGCTTCGACTGTGTCGCGTCTTCGCGGTGCGCACCGGAAGACACAATCGCACTTCAGCATGAATCACTTCCACGGTGCCGTTGTGCGCAAAGATCAAGTCGATGCGGGCGTTTAAGAAGGATGTTACCTCACTGCGTGCCAGCTCCAGCTTGGTGACGGCGTAGTGGTGGCTCATCGCCAGCGTGGTGGAACCCGTAGTGCAAAGCAAGGTGATGCGCGCTCAAGCCGGTACTTCAAGCGGTCTAACTCCGCCGTGAAAAAAAAAAAAAACGGTGGTTCACGGCGACAGCGTGGAGTTCATTCGGGTGTTGCCACGGCGCCGTCGATGCAGAGCTTTGGCGGGCGGCGAGGACGGTAGTCGAAGTTGGAACGTTAACGGCTGTGGTTTCTTCGGTGTGGCATCTTTCTTCCACAGATCGCGTGGGTAGGCGAGCTGCGGTGGTGGCGGCGGTCGGCGCAGGGAGGCCGCCAGTGACAAGGGCGGCGTGAGAAACAGCTCGTGACTGAAGTGGCCGTTGTGCGCTGTCAACACCGTGTCGGACACTTCGTCCAAAATATTCGATAATGTCCTGGGCCGGTACCGGGCACATTCCCGTGTCGCTGGCTGCTCCATTTCATCTTCCTCTTCTTTCCCTGCTATTGTAGTTTCGTTTTCCTCGTTCGACTCCCTACGATGACAACCGTGATGTGTTAAGCGAAGTTGCCCTACTGCCGCTGTCCGTTGCAGCCGCCGTGGCAGCTGCAGTCGCAGGCGCAGCGGCACCGCGTTTCGTCGCGAACATCTCCTATGGTTCAAGGGCTCTGAACCCAGACAGTGCTACTCGAAGGCTGTTGTACGTCTCGTAGAGGCGCAGCACTCCCTTCACCGGCACGCTACCGCCGGGCGACGCTTGCCACGTGCAGATCCGTTCGCGCTGACCAAGCCATCATCGCCGATAATGCCCATTGCTATCTTCTTGGAAAGGCAGATGCGCTGCAGCGAACGTGCGGCGCGGTGCCGCACAAAAAGGTAGTAGACGTCACAACCGCTAAGATTCACCCAGTGATGGCGGCACTGGCTGAGGAGTTCAACTGTAAAACGGCAAGGAAGGTCTTGGGGTGGGAGGTGTCTCGGTGAGCGTGCAGCCCACCGTCGTCTGGTTTCAACAACGCAGTCGTGACGGTGCTTTTCCTTGATCCACCGGCGCTGATCCACTCCGCAAAATAGCGTGTTGTGGGAGCTCGCAAAGAAGCGCACGGGCACCGGCACCAGCGTCTCCATCGTATCCGTTGTATCCCTGGTGCAGGTCGCGCTGTGTACTTCGTCCATCTTCTAGAGTGACAGCACTAACGCTCCAAACTGGGGCGACACACCGGCAAACGCACTGGGTGCGTGAGACCTCAGTTCAACCGTTGAACGGCCGTGTGGGTACTGCAGCTGATGCAGCCGCACCGCTCCGGGTCCAGCAGAAAGCAAAATGCGAACGCTAGCTTACTTTCTAGTTGCTGCTGATTCTGAAAAATCTCAGAATAGGGGAAGCAGTCGTAACATGCCACGGCGCACTTCAGAATGCTTCCCGCACCACATTGCAACGGTCCGATTCGCTTACCGCGCCACTTTTAGTTACCCAACCTGTTTCCCCTTCCCTAAACTGTGGCGGTCGCAATGTGCGCTTCTGCAGTCTGTGGCATCGCAACAGCCCATTCATAACGCCCACGATGTTGATGTACAACACGTAGCTAGTAGAATTGCTCGCGTCGGCGTTCGTGGACGCGCCGTTGGATCGGCAGCCCGTCGTGTCGTAGTGGTAGCAGCTGGCGCTGAGGAGGACGTTGTCGGTGGAACTCCACCGTACCCTTTCTTGCGCGAAGAAAGCACGGGTGGTTTTGGGCGAGTGCAGGGTTTGAAACGTCGCTTGGAGCTTTGACAGCGGCGCACTAAAGTCGTACGGTGGGGTGAAGGTGCAAGTACGCTGTAGTGTCCAAGGAACCCGTGAAGGGGACATTTGAAGGGCATCGCAAAATTTCATGGTGGACTGCACGTAACGGGTGAAGCTCACGCTGGAGACCTGCGAGGCTGTTTTGGTGGCTGAGAGGGACATGCGCACGGTGAAGGCGTCGCCGCCACAAAGGAGGGTGAGGAACACCACGACGGCGTAATCGGTCAGTAGCGCAGACACTGAGAAAAGAAGAATTGTGAGGTTGTGTCTGATTTTGCGCCTGTCGTTTTGGGTTTTATTGGGTGTTTGCAGTACGTGAAGAGAAAGGGAGAAACAAATGAAAGCGCAGGGGAATGACACACACGTGCGTGTGCTGGCGGTTAAGAGGACGAAAAAACTTGTACGTTTGAAAGGCAGTGAGGGAGTAGCCTCAACGCGTTTAGCAGTCGCAACGAAAACAGAAGTGGAAGAAGGCTGGTGCCGTTGTTGCTGCTGCTGCTGCTGAAAGAGCAGCTCAGTCAGACGAGGGCGTTTCCTAGCAGAGTAAATTGTGAATGGGCAGATATAAAAGACATGGAGGGGGTCGGGGTAAAGCAAACAACAACGCTGAAGTTAAAAAAAAAAAAAGAGTGGGCGAGGAACAAACAAGATAACCTGACGAACTGACCTTAAGAGAGACAGCGAGAGAGTTTTCTGTATCTGTCTGTGTCTGTCAGTTTGTGTGAATGTGGGAGCATCTTCGCAGCTAAAAAGAAAATGGACGAAGCAAACGATGTGACCGTACTAATTCAAATAGGAAACGTATCACCAGCTGTGGTGATGACAATGATGGTATCACCTCCAGAGAAAACGTTAAGTGTCTGCACCAAAGGTAACGAGATTACAAAAGCTAATATACGCATATAACGTGCGACAGCTTGAGGAAAAGAGAAAATCCAGTTTCGGAACTCTGCAGAGGAAATCAGGAAACGCCGCCTACCACGAAGGGTCGCTAGCGGTTAGAAACGCTTCGCTGAATCCAAGGAGCAGCCAACAAGGTTCGAGCCTCACAACAGAACGATAAGAGCTCGTGACGCCGTGTACAGGGGACGCCACACAATCTCACGTTAACGAAGTACACAAATCGATTCGGTGCTTTCCGTTCACGTCGCGGCGGCACGCTCCCCGTCTGAAGGTCGATTACGGTGATGACAACGTCAGCGAAACAAAAGCTGGAAAGGTGAGGTGCGCGCGCACACACAGGAAACGCGCTGTAGCATGACGTGTCAAAGCCAGGAGGAAGCAACGGTGAACAAGAGACGGTACGAAGTAAAGACCGGGTAAGGCGTTTACTCGGGAATTCGCGACGCGTAACAGGCGGTGGGACGGTGGGGGACAAAGAAGAAGTTCGGCACGATCGATCAGACAAAGGGTGTCACCAGAAAAGGAAAAGAGCACAGCCTCTGGCGTTATTACACGAAGACAAGACGTAAAAGGGGGAAGGGAGGTTGGACGGGCGCCGTGATACTCAAAGTAAGCCAAGCAGCGTCCAAGTCGCGTAGAATACAAAGAGAGGGTGGGGGGAGTGGGAAGAGGGTGAAAAGAAGAATGAAAGGGAAACACGCGTAACGGTGCAGGTGCTCTACGTTCATTTAAAACCCAAAATGCACGCCGTCATGGCCGAAAGCCGCTAACACAAAAGAGAAGGCGCTTTCTCACGGTAACGGTAGTCTTCATTGTTCAACCGGGAAAAGTAAAAAACCGCAACAGATCAAACAGATGTTCTCGGAACCGATCCGAAAACACACAGAGAGACACGAACACTGCTGAAACCAGGACAGGGAAGTGCTCGTTAGAACGCCACATCAATGGAGAAGAAACGAAGCGCAGAAGAGAAGCACAAACGAGAAGCCAAAGATGAATAGTCAATGTGGGGTCAAGGGAAAGTAATACCTCCTTCCGTTGAAAGCTCTCTCCGGTTTTCTTTTCAGGGCGATAGTCTCAACGTACAGGTGAAGAAATGGGAAACTGCGGAAAGCAAACGAGATGAGACCTTGCACTTCAACAACACGCTCCAACATTTGATGATTCTCCTTTTGTAATACGGAAGCCCGGCTGACAGCCATTTGTAAGGGTGAATCAGACGAGTGGACCATCCGCAGCAAAACAGAGAGATGGGGGGACGAGAAAGCAGAAAATACGACGTAGAGCATGGAAGACTGTAGGTGTCAATCTTTACACGTTGAAGTCTGTTGTTGCCTCACGCATTAGCTGTCTGGGTAAAGCACCGATTCCCCTTCTTCAGCGTTGATTGGCGCATCTCTTTTTCGCCACGGTGACGCGCCAGCGTCCGATGCTTCCTCAGTTCTTCTCTCCACCAGGTTGCAGCTCACAGCAGAAAAACCGGAAGGAGGTGCACGCATCCCTAGTATAAACTACCTGCACACGTGTGTGTGTAAACACACCACGCGCAACTTGGTCGAAAACGTCCATTCTCCATTCTCTCTTTGTTTCGTTTACAGACTGGCAGCTTTACGTCTACAGCAAATACATTAAGTTCGGGGAATTAGTTGAGCGCGGATTCCGGGAATTAAAAAGCAGCGGCGCCAGAGCGCAGCCATTTATCTAAAAGTAAAGGAAAATGAAGAAACCACCTCAGGAAGCAAAACACTCCGGCAAGATGCAACTTAAGTGGTCACGTTTCAGCAAAGCAAGAAGAGATGTCGCGGAGAAAGAGTCAGCACAGAGCAGGGTATAACGCATCCGCGCCGAGGAAAGCAAAGGGAGAGAAGGCAAAACAGAAGTACGCACACACACACACACACATATATATATATATATATATATAGAGAGAGAGAGAGAGAGAGAGGGGGGGGAGAAAAGAGACTTCCAAACAGTTTCCAAAACAACAACGAGTCAGTAAAAACTATAACAGTAAATAGAATAAGCAATTATGGATTGCTACCCACGTCAACGCGTACGTTTCAAAGTAAAGAAGTAGCACCTCTTCAGTGCTAGATGAGCTGCAACGGAAAAAAAAAAAGGTGCGACGCACGTGGAGAACGACAGCACTGAGACGCAAGAAGAAGCGGTGTGAACGGTGCTTGAAGGCGCGCGGTGTAATAGTTTCATACTATATTGTCGTTTCTAGGTGAAGAGGAAAAAGGGGTGATCCACCGACTCCCACGAGATCGGCCGCTTCTGCGGTGTATCCTGCAAACACGCCGAGATTAGCTGGTACGCCTCCGGCGTGGGCAGGTCCTTCGGTTCCACGCGCACCTTCAGTGAACCGTTAGCGATGCCCTGAACGAAACGCACATCCGACAGTCCGCGGACGGGCACCCACTCCACCTCTGGAGCGACCACCAGTGGAGCTGACGACCGTTCTAGCGGCGTTACCGACAACGTCGGTGGTAGCGGTGCCGTCGCGGCACTATATTCCGTTGCGCTCAGGTAACTATTGCTGCTGTGGCGCTTGTGATTCACAGTAGCACTGCTGTGGACAAAACCGCCGCTCTCCACGCCGTACACGTCGCTGACCGCATTCCGTGGAACGTTCTCCAACACCGTATCTGCCGCCGCTGCTGTTGTTGTCGGTGCTGCTCCACTCGCAGCGGCATTTGCCTTACTCGTGATGTTGTCGACGCCGCCGACAAACGAGCTACCCGGCACTGCCGGCAGCCCCGTGCCTTTCTTCATCACCCATGGTTGTCTGCCCGTCAGTATTTCGTACAGCGTGATACCGAAAGACCACATGTCACTCTTCATGCTCGGCGGATCGCCTTTGGCCACCTCCGGGCTCATGTACGCCGGCGTTCCACGCAGGTGAAAGACATCACCACCCGAGGAGCGCGCGTTCGCTTTCGTCACGCTGGAGCCGAAGTCACTGAGCCGGCAGCCCCCATCCGCTGCAAGGAGAATGTTCTGTGGTTTGAAGTCCGCGTGCACCACGCCGCTGCGGTGCAGATACGCTAAACCACGCAGCGAGTCGGACGCGTAGCGGCGTGCAACCTGCAGCGTCATCCCACTGGGAAATGCCGACATCACACCGTGCAGACTGCCTCCTGACATGTAATCCATGATGATGATCATGTACGACCCGATGTGGACCCAACCGATGTGATTCACAATAAAGTCGCTGAAGAGCTTGCACGCCGTGTTCACCTCAAGCACAACATCACCCAGCTCCACATTAGTGGCGGCGAGATGAATGCACTTTAACGCCATGAGCGAGCCATTTTCTGAGACTGCCCTGTACACTTCTGCAAAAGCACCGCTCCCGATCATGTCAGGGAAGCGATGCCAGCGTTCTCCTTTGTGGTCTGTAAATACGAGAGGCAAGCCCTCCTCGCTCGTATTAGTGTGGTCACTATCGCCGGCACGCGACATGCTTGACGCGAAGCCGCTGGCCTTCTTGCGGTCCGTCTGCATGTGGCTCCACAACTCGTTGACGGGCATGTTGTCGGTGGGAGATCCAACAAGGTCGTCTGTCGCTGTGAAGCTGCGCAGGTTGGTAGAAGTGTCCTGGCTGAGCACTTGGGTGCGTCGCCGCTGCCGCGGAGACTGCAAGAGGGTGACATTGTTTGTAGTTCCGCCACTGTTACCTGCCGTGGCGCTGATGATTTTGTGGGGGTTGCTTGTGGCGTTCTTGTTGACGTTGTGAGAGCTGTGAAGCCCATTGTTGCTGTCCTCGCCAAACGCGTGTGATTGGCTTTGATTGCAACCTCCGCTGAAGAAGCCGCCGGCCGTGTTGGAGCTGCTGCCACCACCGCCGAAGCCAAAACTAATAGAAACGTGGCCTTCGTCTTCTTGAACCAACTCATTCAGGTGGAGGCGGTCGTGATGATACCTCGGAGCCTTTTCCTTCACCGTCACCCCGAGCGGCTCGAAGCCCGGAAGCTGGAAGCGGCAGTAGCGCGGGCGGGGAGGGTTCATTGTCAGGAGGTATTTGAGGGTGGTCACGCAGTACGATACCAGCTCCGGATCAAACTGGCCACCACGGCTAACGATATCCAGCGCTTCGCGGTACTTGCCGCTGATCGCGAGGGTGTAGGCTCTACGAAAGCTGTCCACGCTCTCGCGGAAGTCCTTCCGGTTGCGCTTTGTCGGGTTTAGCACGAGGAAAAGCTGACAGCCGTGAGAACGATCACGCAGCGTGACCAAGTAATCGAAAGGGACTACGAAATCGCCTGGCAGACACAGTGCCACACGGTCCGTCACGACCAGCCGGCCCTGACCCAAATCGTACCGCAGCAACCCCACTGCTGCGTCAAAGCGCTCACCGAAGAGCACCGGTGAGACGCGGCCCTTCGCACCGCAGGTGCCGCAGTGGAAGGACCCGGTGTCGATGATGATGCGGGTGCGTGCGCGTTGAGTCACCGATAGCTTTTTTCGTATCGTAATCGCCGCCGCAGTGGCGCGTTGGGTGTGGAGGGACATGACGGCGTGTGCACCAAAGGAGACGACGATGACGTCCGGACGGAACACCTCAACGATACCGCGGTAGCGGAGAATGACGTTAATGAGAACGTCCATGAGCTGGCTTATCTCGCGCTCGAGGCTCCGTTCGTCGACAAACTGAAACGAAAAGCGAATGCAGACGATTGTGCAGTTCACGTTGCGGAATTTGTTGATGTCGCCGTTGTAGACAGCGCGGTTGAGTCGCAGGGAGTTGCCTTCGTTGTGCGAGGAGTTGCGGTTTAATGTGGTGTAGCCACCGCGGTGCTTTACTCTGCGATCACACGACGACTCGTTGGTGCAGTCCACCTTCACAGGACTCGAACTACGACGCGGACAATGCTGCTGGCACGGCGAAGTCTGCTGCTGTTGCTGCTCCTGCTGCTGGTGTGGAGGGGAGCCCGGTGAGGACACCACAGGGGGCATCACAGCACTTTGCTTCTCTGAGTTTCGTGCAGCCGCAGCTCGGGTCTGCAGAGCTGCGTCACGGGACAGTGCCTCATCCACGGTGCTCACTGCTACTACGGAGACAATGCCCCTCGGATTCATGTAGCTGCTGCTGTGATTGGCGCTGCTCCGAAGCTGGTGTTGCAGTAGGGCGTCGTGCAAGTTGCCCACATTGTTGTAGCCATCATCGTCGTTGGTGGAGGGCATCAGCGTCGGTGTGGCCGCGACGGACGCGGCTATAGACTGCCGCTGCTGCCCGTTCATCGGCTGCACGAAGATGTCAGCAGAGGTGGTGGCCTCCGGCGTGCTAGAGTCACCTGCGGGACGAGCCATCTCATACTCACCAGTGTCGACGTCATCACCATCCTCATTGCTATCGTCTTCGTTGCAGTTGGAGTCGTGGTCCTCGCCGCTAATCTCGTTGCCACCGCCCATCAGCACGGAAAGAAGGGAGGCGGAGTCCATACCTTCTTCTGGACCCACCAGGAGACCTTGCGGCATGAAAGACTTCAGATCTTTTAAGGCTTGACGGAGATCCAGATAGGAGGCGCAGAGCTGCTTGACCTCGAAAAAAATTGTGTAGCGTGCGATCGGCGCCATCTGGCGCTCGTACGTGAGGTTCGACGCGTTCTTCATGCTGGTGCAGATGAAGCTAATGGGGACGACAATAGAGACGGAGATGACAACGGACATGATAACGACCATGACGATCATGACAACGGAAATGGAGATGGCAACTTCCTGGCTGCTCTCGATGGTGTCGAAGAAGAAGGAGTGCGGTGCCTCGTCTGCAATGACGAAAGCAGCACCATTTGCCTTCGAGTAACCCAATACGGTGTACACGTACGGCTTGCCCAGGTCGAGGTAAACGCTGCAGTCGCTCAGCAGCTCCGCGTTGCACGACGCCATGAAATTCGTAATCGCATTTACCATGCCTTCGTTTGGGTTGCACAGCCCACGCACGTTGTCGACCGTTTTTGTTGAAGCGAGGTACACGGTAGAGGCCGAGATGTAGTCGTTTTGGTTGAAAGTGCCGGCCTCCGTTGCTTCCACCGTCACACCCACAATTTGGCTGCATCCCTGCTCCGTGCTCGAGTTAGTGCCATCCAGTGTGTAGTATTTAGTGCAGTAGAAATAGTCCATTGTCTTGGCTACAGCGACGTCGTTGCACGTATGTGTTGTTACGCTCTGCGCGTAGTCGATGTAGAGGTAGCTCCACCAACCGTGGTCACTTTTATCTGTGTGCAGAGCCAGTGAGCTCAGATAGCGCAAATACAGCGGCGGTGTGCCGGCTTCCGTGACAACGGTGGACGTGTCGACTGGGTGGACCACCCGACTGCGGTGGTAAGCTACAAACTGCGTTGTATTTGTTGCTGCGTCGTAGAGCGTGCACAGCTCCGTTTGCCGGTTACAGCCTGTCATGTACCACAAATTTGTTGTTGTGTTGAGCCAGAGGATGAAGGTGCTGAGAAAAGTGCTGTTGGCGGCCATTTCAGGAATCGTCATAACGTTCCACGTCAAGACATAGTCGTCGATGTCTTGCCCTGTGGCACCGAGTGGAGGGGAATAACCGAGCCGGTCGAGCAGCTTCGCGATGTGGTAGGTGGTTGTCTCATACGCAGTGAGTTCATCGACAGTGGCTTGTTTGATGGTCGACATAGAAGCCCTGGCAAGTCGAAGTACCTGCTCGTTCATTGTATTCCTGCTGAGGACGGAGAAGACAACGGTGATTGTGACGAGGGCGGCAATGACGAGGGCAGCGTAGAACGCTTGCACACTGACGAGCCGAACAGACACCATCTTTGTCGGAATTAAAGAAAACGCGAGTTAATAAAGGAAGGAGGTGAGAAAGACAAGAACAAATAGCTCCATACGTTCGGGATGTCCAGACGTGAGACCCAAACAAGCAAACAAGCCGTTGGAAAAAGTACTCGGAAAAAAGCAGCTGCCGCTAGCGGAGCAGCAAGCACCTACTGCGTTGGGTTGTGTATCAACACCCTCTGCAGCTGGTGCCCAAAACACGTGTCTGTGGAAATGGCAGCGGCTTCAGAGGTAAAAAGAAGGAGACGCAAAACAGAAATTAATAAAGCTTCGCTGCACCTCTCCTCGGCTCGTTTTACGCGCTCAGTGAAAAAGGCAAAAGGGGCTTCTGATGTTGGACCGTTGTAGCTCCATTGATCTTAACGAACCAAAGCAGAAGAGCGAAAAGACCGCAGCAGTGAGCTGCGCTACTGTCGGCGAGAGAACGCCAAACTGAACGGCTCGACCAACAGCTGAGGAGGGCACGCAGTTAGGGTAAAGAAGTGTGTGTGGGGGAAGGGGGAGGGTGGTGAAGTGGGTGGAGAGGGTGACAGAGAAAACCAAAAAAAAAAAGCGAAAACGAAAGAAGAAGAGTGAGAGAGACGGAGAAGAGGGAATTCAACAACAAACCGTTGTGAGAGGGGGGGGGGGAACAACCTGCAAACAGTCTGCCCGAATGAAAAGAGTAAAACCAAAGTAACCACCCACTAGCGCTGTGGCGGGGAAGAACAACGAGATTCTGCTCTTTGCCTCAACTCTCCCTCTATGTGGTCTAAGAGGGGGAGGGGAAGAGGGGGGAATGCAAACACGTCAGAGAACACAGTCACGAGAGAAAAATGAGGCAAGGGGTGAAAATGTGGAGAATAGAAGATACGAAAGCACGGCATGAGAAGAGTATAACGCAGCACTCCATTAAGGGTATGGGCATGTATCGCGGCTATCGTACATGATGGTGGCACTCGCTCCATTTGGTGTGGTGTCAGTGGCTCATCAAATCGATAGCATTAAGGTGCATGCTCCTGTCATATCCAGGGTTTTTTTTTTGCTGCATTAGGTATTAACAAAGCGAGAGCTAAGTCAGCATAATAAGTAATCGTCCGACGCCGACAAGCGCTTCCAAAACACGTGCTTTTACAGATTTATTTTAGTTTTAGTGCTACCATTTGTATACGTGGAGGTCAAGCAGGTGGTGAACCCCTTCCGGTTGTTTAGTTGAACTCACGCCAGCCCTAGTAAGCTACCAAGTGGAAACAGACATCTGTTTTCCATTTTCCTTCTCGATGTTACAAGAAGGCACCTTCAACTTGAAATTCAACTCCAGCTGTGCCATAAATGAGTGATGCTGGACCACTCACAAACATCTCCTCCATGCCATCCTGCCTCGCCTTCGCCTTCTCAACTTCACCTGTCTTTGCTGCTGTCGCACTTCCACGGCGTGTATCCGTATCGCCATGTACCTCTGCTACCGCTGCTGCCACAGCGTCTCCGCTGGTGTTATCCACCGTCACTGCTTCGCCGCCCTCCCCTCTTGTTTCAGACGTCACCATAGGAGAGAATGCATTGCTCTCTATCCCAGCGTTGACGGCATCACGAAACAGCGAATGCGTCGGCAGCACCAACGCATCCTCCACAGAGTCCACCCAGCGCTTCAACCAGTAAGCCGTTACGGTAATACGCATTGCCTGTACACCCTCCGAAGAAACCACCGATGTATGGCTCTTGTGGTTGTTGCGGTTGTTCTGGGTGCTTGTTGACCATGTGTGACGGGGAGCGCCCACGACAGGCGGCACTGATACCTGCAGTATTTGCGTCAGCGAACAAATCATCGCACTTGGTGAAACTTCCGCGGTGACGAGAGCCAACTTTTCGTGGTGCACCCACCAATCCACCTCCGCGAGAGCGCTTAAGACATGCACCTGTCGCGCCGCCACGGCTCCCTTTGCACTTCGTTTCATCAAGTCGTAGAAGGGTGATAGGGGTTCTACTGCAGCCGCGTTGTCGGCCTTCTGTTGCGGTTGCTTTAAGTTTGACGGCGACTGCCACACACATGCCACGTTAGCCCTCTCGGCTTCCGTGGTCGTACAAAGGCAGAACTCCTCCAGCAGCTTGTAGTCCTGGTAGCGCAAGCACAGAACTGCTTCGCTATCCTTATCAACACCACTAGTACTACGATCATCAGTGGGAGCACACGATGGTGCTGTTGTGGAAAAAAACAGATGCGCAAGTGCTTCCACAGTGGCCCGTCGCTCTGACAGAGGCCATTCCTCACGTAGCCGCGCCCATTGGAAGACAGGGGGCAGCGAAGCGAGTGTGCCGGATAGAGCTGCCGCGGAGGTCACGGTCCGCGTAGACGCGGAAGGCTTCACTGGAGGTGGGATTGCGTCAAGCAGACGCCGAACTTGTCTTACAAGTGGGCACGGCAGTTTTTCCTGCAATGAAGAGGAGGAAGGATTACCATTAATACTTCTGTCACTGCTGTTGTCGTTTGCTGAATCTACAGCCGTTTCAGCACGTTGCAGCACAATACACAACTCTTGTAGTACGCCAACCGTCACGTACGACAGCGACTGAGCCGTCTCCGCAAGCGTCCGCGGATTTGTCATAACATCGCCTGACGAAATACCCAGTGAGGTCGCAAGTGCGCTAACCCACTCCTGAAAGATTGCCGCCGCCACCGGTGTCCGCAGGGACGCCGGGATGCCACTTTCTGAAGCAGTGGCATCCTTCTGTTGTTGCTTTTGCTGTTCACGTTCTACATACGTTCCGGCAAGGAGAATTACGTTTCTCAGAAAGAAGGTCCGCTCTGCGTTCAGGGCTGTTGTACGGCGCGTCACCCGGTTTTTCGCCACGTCGCCGGTGAGCAAGTCCAGCGTCGCAAAGGCAGACCTCGTGCTGAAGTTATGGGAGAGCAGCGCGGCGGCTACGGCGGCGTGCACGATATTCGCCGTGAGAGGCAGCTTTGTCTGAAGGAAACTCAGCGTACGCTGCAGAACGGCTGGTGGGTTGCTACTGGACTCGGAGAGGCAAACAGCTGCGAGGTTTTTCTCCCGCAACGCCACACCCCGTGAGGCTGGCTCTGCCAACTTATTGAAAAGTGAGGTAGACCGACTGGTAGCCCCGACCGCGCCGCAGACACGCAGGCAGCCGGCCAGCACCTCTGGAGCCTGCACCACCTCCAGCGACGCGTTCAGCAGTGTGCGACGGTGCAAATCTTCTAAAAAGGTCATCTTTGATTTGGCTGCCAGAGAAACGCGTGCGAGGGCATGAAGCAGTGCCACAAGGGTCTCACGCACCAACTTAGCCCCCTCCTCACCGGTGTGGGCCACTTCGGTTTCTTCCAGCAGACGCAGGTACAACTGTAATGCGGTGTGAAAGTGATCGGCGTTGGTGTCAACACAGTCTGCCAGTGGCTTCAGCAGTTTCATTGTTGCTGATGGGTGCTCAGTGATAAATGCCGACCACGCGGAACCAGAAAATCGATGCGCAGGCGACGAGGCTTCATCAATACTGTTGCTTCCACGGACGCAATCGCGCTGATAGGACAGTTGGGCTGTGGTCGTGCCGCGGTGCACCATGTACGAGTACGCACGCGCAAAACCATCACCTTGATGCGTTGTGGAGAACTGTTGAGAGCTGTCGCAGTCATTCGTTAAACTCAAAAATGAGGTTGTGGAATCCAAGGCGACGTGGCAACGCACCTGTGCAATGCAGGCCATCGCCGCCTCGTATATCTGAACGCCCTCGGCCTCGTACCATGACTTAAAAGCTTCCAAACTGGGTTCTGGCTTTTCCTCATCCTCATTGCTGTTGTTATCGCCTCTGCTTTCCCCACCGTCTGCTTTGCCCGTGCGAGGCACAAGGTCGTCCGACCTACGCAACACGACATCGACGCTGCGCACAAATACCTGCATTAGCTGCTGGCCCACGCCCTCTGCCTGACATGCCGTGGCGAGCTGCAGAGAGGCAAGCAGCACGCCTCGTTCAGAGGCAGCCAAAAGCGGTCCCACGGCAGCTGATACAGGAGGCGGAGGCGTGCTACCGGTAGAACCTTCTTGCTTCTTTTGCTTTACCGCCGTGTAACTGTTTGTTTCGTCACCCAGAAGCCACGGTGCGGCACAGCAGCAGAGCACAGCACGGGCCTCCAGCACGCTTTGCTGCCACGTGAGCGACAGTGACGTCCGCGTTGTCCCTGCAGCGATTTCACTGGCAGCTGCGGCACCATCTGAAGTGGGAATTACTGTGCTGCTACTTGCGGCGTGCCCTCCTTGCAACTGTTCTTCGATAAGGAAGCGTCGCCGCGCCATACGCGCAACTTCGTGGGAGAGAAGCTGTAGCCGTACAGCGCTGGGCAGACGCGCGGACCACTGCAGAGTAGGGGTGGTAGCATTCACCTCTGCTGCCATGCCTGTTACTAAATCTGCATTATCAGTCCCCCCTTCTTTTCCTTGTGCAGACGTCGCCTGAAAAGGCGACCACAGATGCTTCAGGATCACAAAGCTTGAAACCTGCGCTTGCACACCAGTTTGACAAACACGGGTCAGGTACGGTGCCAACAGCGACTGGGACGCAGTGTGTATCACACTTGGCCGACCTGCTGTTTCATTGTTTGTTGCTGTTGTTGAGCTTGTGACTATCGGAGGGCGGTACTCCGCGCGCTCCACAACACCCAGTTCACGCATGAGCGCCTCACTGGCGGCAGCGGTGGAGGTGCGACGAACAATAGCAGGTGCCAGCGCTGCCAACGCCTCATCCTCTTCTCCCTCGTGCTCCCTCATCGCACCTACTCCACACTTCAATACGTTGCAGTCGGTGGATGGAGCCCTGCTACTTGTTGCTCGTGTAGCGGCCTGCGTTTTGTCGTTGTGGACGGCTTTGAACAGCTGTCGAGAAGCATTTGTGAAGTGCGACCACGCCTCAGCACGCCACGCGGCGGCCTGGCTGCGTCGACGCGCCTCTGCTGGCGTCACCGCCGCTACTGTTGGAGCAAAAATGAAAGACGTTGAGGATATGAGTGCAGTGAAGGTGTGGAGTGCCGGTGCTGACCATTTACAAGATGGCGTACGCAGCCCAGTGGCTGCGCGGCGTCTGCGGAACGAAGAAAACATTCGCAACAACTCTACATATATATATATATATATATATATATACGCACAGTGACGAGTGCGCAAAATGGTTGAATAGAGAGAGGGAGAGAAAGACAGTGAAAGCACGTGGCAAAGAGGACAACCATTCTAGACATCTCCTTTCGTTTTGAAAGCCGACTTCTTGAGTTCTACAGATATGCGGCTCCCAAAAGCCGCTTCAATCGGTAGCATGAAAAAATGCCCACCTCGTCTAAACGCGTTGGGCCAGCGTTTACTGGAAGGCATGGGCAACAAATATAAACATCAGACGCTGTGCTTTTAATCAGAAAAACAAAATATATATAAACAGCCAACACAGAGTGGAGTTGAAAAAGCACGTAGCAGGTCATATATTACTGCTATCACGCCCGCTTTCCGATCCATCTGGCTCCACCGCGGTGATGTAGGACGACGTTGCCACGTAGCGGCTCCCCCCCACCGCCGAGTGCGTAACTTGGCACACCGGCGTACCACATCCACCACAGCAGCCTAAAACGATGGCAGGATCCACGCGGTGGTTCTCATCTCTCAGGCACGCCTCCCGCCACGTATGCGTGTGCTGCGCCCCTATCTGGCGACCACGCAAACGCACGAGGTCACCCTCCACTGGCAAACCACGTGGCGCCACGCCGACATCCGGCACACGAACCTTCAGCCAACTCGATGATTCGCCACCACCAGCGTCAATTGCAGGGTTGGCGGGAGCGACTGTAGAAGACGATGCTCTCACGTTTGATACGTCTGCCACAACAGACTTTTGTAAAACGGTGTGAAGGCGCACCGCAGAGTTAGTGAAAGGCCAAGAAAAGTTGGCCAGCCACTTGAGTGACGGCCAACGCGGCTACCGTGAGCGAGGTCGCGGCTGTGAAAAACGGGCGTGCGACAGCGGCGGCAGACGTAGACACACGCAGTACCTGAACTGTTATACTGTGTTTTCTTCTTGAATGCAGCTTCTCCGTCGACTGGGGTGAAGGGAGGATCGAAAGTAAAACTGGTGAACATATTCGAGGCATCATCGCCTACAGTGTTTCTGTGTTTCTTCTTATCCGTGTGGTGGAGAACACGCGTCGGTGTAGATTTGGGTGCGGAAATTGGCAGAGTTCGACGGGCTGTACTGCCGTGGGAGGCGCCGCTGATGTTGCTGCTCACGTTTTTCAAGGCTACAAGGTGAGACGTTGATGCTGGCGTGGGTTGGTGGCTGCTCCACAACCCTGCCGAGGCAACACTGCTGCTGCCTCTGCGTGCGGTGGCGAGGCGTAGTGCGGATCTTGACGTCATGCCACGTTTGCTATGCGCGAAAGTCGTTAAACAAGATTGGCAAATGAAGCCCCAAGCACGTGAGGAGGGTTCTTATAAGTTGTATCGATGTATAAAAGATTTGAAAGAGAAGACCACGTGGAAACGGGCCGCCCCTTATGGAAAGCGCCCTCTGTCGAGATTCAGCGAAAAGAGGCAGCGGGTGGCGACCACGCTTTGCAACACCAATTGTACTACACGGCAGAGTGCCACGGCGAAGAAATGCGGTGAAAAGAGAGAAAGCGGTGAGGTGGCGGAAAACGGCATGATCACGAAGACACACAAACCCCGTGCCCGGTCAGGGAGTCAAATTGCCCTTCCGGGTTCCGAAGACAAAAACCAGCGTGGCTGACTCGGATCTTAAGCTCGCCACGCCTAATCTGGGCACTTCATATGCGTGACGAAAAACAAAGAAAGAAACAGTCGTCGGTTGCCCGATCCTACCCGCTCGTCAGCAGCCGAGCACCGTTGTAGGGGGGCGTAGTCAGACGCGGTTTTGCTGACGGTATGTCACATCTACTACCATTTTCGTACAACGGAAAAAGAACAGCTTAGTCATATACACGTACACACACATACACACACACACATATATATATATATATATATATGTGTGTGTGTGTGTGTACGTGTACATGACTGTTTACGTGTGCGTGTGCGTGTGCGTGTGTGTCCAGAGCAACATAGACAAGAAGAGAAAAGTGCGACTCAGCCCCATCGCAAACGTGTTCCCCTGCCACAAACCACGCCCACCCAACAGCCAAGAATTATCACGTGATCAACAAAGGTAGCGGAACATCACGGTCGTTCAGCTCACGCTGCATCTGCAAGAACGCCGTGAAGCCCTTTTGCGACACCACCGGTAGTATCCCCCTCTTTTGCTGAAGATCACGTTTTAGTTAGTAAATACCAGACTAGTCCGCAGCACCAACCCAAGAAAAACGAAATGCACAATACTGAAAATCCACCAGAAGCCGCACACGCAGCCAAAAAATCAGCTGCAGTACCTCCCGCAAAAGTACTCACCTTTCAGTACGCATGTTACCCGTCAGACACAACGTGCGTTAAAGGGCCGTCTCTCTCCCGCCCCTCCATTCGCGCACAAGTCGACTCTCCCACACGAAAAGCAACGATTAACGCTTGCGCTTCTTCTTCGAGCTATGCGTGGCGTTCCCATTGCTGTTGTTGTTGCCGCTGCTTCCCGCCTTGGAAGCACCCGACGCGGCAGCAGTCGTACCAGCCGCAACAGCATCTGTCTCATCTAATCCACCACGCGGCAGCTTCGATCCAGCTAGCTCCTTCCGGAGTACCTGCCCGATGTTTGACTTGAAGTAGTTCACTGCCTTTGCTGTGCTAAGGATTGAAGTATACTTGTTCCGCTGACTGTCCCGCACTCGTACCACACACTTCGTCGGTGCCACGTCAGCGCCACCGTTCGCCGCCGGCTCGGCGGTGGTGAACGCGTACAGCTGTTCCCGTGCGTGCTGCTGCTCCTTAAAGTACTCCTCCGCGGAAATGGAGGGAGTAGCGCTGGTACGGTAGCGAAAGAGGATGGCTGCCTCACGCGCACACACGTCCTCCCACTCCGCACGGCTCAACTTAAATTCGGCTGCTGCGGAAGTAATTTCATTGTTCTGCGCTGTCTTCATAGCATCTACATCAGGAGCCGCAGCAGCGCAGTGCGTTTTGACCAGCTGGTGTAAAAATGCGCCGGCCGGCGCCGGAGCTAACATTCTCGACGCGGTCGCGTACTGCTCTACCAAATACGCGTCCCCCTCCTCTGTTGGGGTGTTGTCGGAGTTCACCAACTCACTCTGTCGAGCCTGTTGCCACGCACTTTCGACATACGCTTCTGCCTCCCTCAAGGCCGCAACGCGACGCTCTTCGGAGAGCGCCGCGCGCTGACGAGCGCGGGTTTCGACGAGTTTTACGTTGGAAGTCAGCGGCACGGTGCGTGGTCCAAAGCCCCCTTTTAGTACCATCCAGATGGAGCTGCCGTTGTGGCTGCGGCGCTGCGAGCCACGACGGGTGTTGGTAACAGATTCGCGGCTGGTTTTTTTAGGCTTCTGCTGCTGACGCGGATGCTGCTCCTTGTGCTGAGCCTTGGCGACGTGGAACATTTTGCTCAACTCCGTCAGGAGTGCCTTCTCCTCTGCTGGCTTGCGCATTCCCCCTTTGCGCAGCGGCATTTCGTGTCGGACTTCTTCCTGTCGTTTGTTTTTCCAGAAAAGGGTTGGGGCTGTTGCTGCGCTTTGGCACGCACTTGTCGGTACTGTGCTATTTTCAGAGCGCGTTTGAGATCGAGTTCACAGAGCCGATTTCAAATGACCAACTGACCAGACGTGTTGATCTGTGACTTGCAAGCTTTCTTGGCAATCTCGGCAAAAGTGCCCCCGTGCATTGGTAAGATGTAGATTGTGGAAGGGAAAGGGGAGAGAGATGGGGGACCTGAGGGCCCTGTAGTCGAAGTTCGTGGTGCTACGCGTGGCCGAAAGGCAGTCTGCACGAGTAATGGTGAGCTGTAAAGTTTCAGTAAACAAAACAGGTATTCGTGTCTCACGCGTACAAGCTGGTTCTACTCATGCAGAGGCTTCCTTTGTCAATTTTACAGCGCCGAGGCACAATACTCCTCATTCTGAAACGGAAAGTAGGAGCAATCACACACACACACGACATTCGGTCCTCCCACTTCTTGTTGTAGGAGTGGTTGCAGCTGAAGCTCAAAACAGACGGTGATTGAAAGAAAAAGAGCAAGGTGTCCTTTGGCCCAGCTTATGTACGCGAAAAGAAGCGTAGGCTCCCTCACTCTCTCTGTGTGTGTGTGTGTGTGTGTGTGTGTGGAGTTAGGCCACGTCAACAGAAAAGATGTTGTTGGAAAGCGTTTTTTTCGTCATTTGCCTCTCAGTTCTCCCGCTGATCAGCGGAGATCAGGCAAGCGCGCTTAATTGCAGACGTTAAATCGGGAGACACAGGAGCGTCGAAAAAGGAAACAGGCCACCGAAGGAAGGGCGGCACACGTAAAACAAACAAACGGAAAAGACACGCCGGCAAAACACATCGAGACAAGGCGAGCTACCATGCAACAGAGACGTTACAACAGAAAACGCACACGTGCACACAAGTGCCTTGTGCATTAAGAGGAAAGTTAAATAGTGTCCAGTTCGCTTGCGCATACTATTACGAACAGATGCACACACACACACACGCACACACCGACATACGGAGTGAGAGACCCAGACAAACACTACATATACGTGGTGTGGGAATTTGCTTTAACCACAACGAACAAGATTCGACATCAACAGCGGGCTCAAGTGTTAAATCGTATCTGTGCCCCCCCCTTCCCCCGGCAAAGGGGGAAAAAACTGTCGGTAAAGACAGCAGCGAGAACAGATAAAGGGAAAGGGGGAGAGTTAATAACAACAGCTGACCTGTGCAAGAAGGAGAAATAAGAAAAGAGAGGAGGACAGTGACGAGGCGAAACAGACTGAATCCGCCTATCCAAAGGGAGCAAAAGAGTGATCAGGATGAAACCAGCTTTCCCATTCCCCAAAACAAAGGCACTAGCAAGGATAACAGTAAAACACTAATAAAAAAAAAAATATTTCCTCAGCTTCGAGAAGACTGTTGCACGGATAAAGGAAGGAGGGTTCTCTTGATTCCGCACGAAGCAGCAGCAACAGGGCTTTCTGATTCTCCTAGGCGCCGATAATAGAAAAAGCGGCACGCAATAAGGGAGTCACAGCCCACACCGTTCACTCCCAGGCTTCACACACAGCACCGTACGGTGATACGAACGTGGAAAGAAGAAGTGCTGCTTAACACGGCGTATGAGCAGTTTACACACACAGATATACGTGTGTACATAGAGAGAGAGAAAGGGAGGGAGAAACACGAAGCACTTAAACCTCGTCTAGAGCCGTCTTCACGGACGTGAAGAGCCGCCGGTGAAGTAGAACACAAGACCGCTTGTTGGGAAGACAGACGACACGAATACCGAAAAGAAAACAACAGCGACGAGAATAACAATAATAAAAGCACTGCTTTCTCTTACGCAGTCCGGGTAAGAGAGCCACGAGGGAGCTGAGACGACGAAATTAACTAACCAGCAAAGGCCCCCTCCTACGCAGCACGTTACAGAAATGGGAAAAGAGTTTAGAAAACGAATAACTCACGAATACGCAAGCAGGAGGACAAAAACACGAAAAAAAAAAAGGAAAGGTACGCATGACTGTTTTCGTTTACCGTCTGCGCCAAAAATGGCCTCGGTAGGTTTTAAAAACGCAGTTACAGGCGTATATATATAAGAAAAAAACATCGGATGTAATTCGAAATGTGGGAGGACGCACCCTACAAAGCGGTTACGGTTTCCCTCTTTGAACTCTGGGTTTTGTCGTTGCTCGCTTACAGTTCACCCTTTGCTCATTTACTTTTTACCCATCATAAACAGCTTACGTTAAAAGTACTGCTGATTGATTGCAGGCCACGGCTCCTGCGGCTGCTGCACGTCCTGTGTCTGCAGCGATGGATTCGTATACGCCGCATACGGCTGCGGCGGCAGAGGGCCAGTAGGGTGATATTCTCCCATGCCAGCTCCCACAAAATTACGCTGGCGCTGCTGTTCTAAAATCTGCTGCGGGTAGCTGCTCGGCGCACCGAAGCGCCCCATCGCCCCCATCGCAGCAGGGCTCGTCAAACAGTAGGGGTGCCCGCTGGGAGCAAAGCCCGGCGCTCTCCACGCCGAGTAGCTAGGGGTGTTCGTTGCGTCCAAGCCGTTCATCGCAGCGGCACCAACGGTGGTCATTGGCACCTTCCCGACGACGGTGTTCGGGTAGTGAGCGGAGAGGACGGAGCTTTTCGCGGCCGGTGTGTCACCGCCCGTTGACACAGTAGACGACTCAGTTATTGCTGTTGCTGTGGTTCCCGCTGGGTGCGATGTTGGCTTCCTCCATCGCTCAGGTAGAGCAGCACTCGACATCGGCGCCATCGTAGCACTCCCACTGTTGTTGCTGCTGTTACAGTCCATATTGCTGGTAAGGTTGGTGGACGTTGCTGATGTCAACGGCACTGACGTGTTTCGACGGTTGGCATCTGCTGTCAGGTCGCAGTTCGGCGGCAGCTTGGGCAGAACGAAGCCCGCACTGTGTTCGTCGAGTACTGCAGGGTTGATCGCGACCGGCAGCGGTGGCTGATTCACCATGCCCTGCACAAATGGGATTAAAGAGTGGATAAAGTGGCACGTGGCGCCGAGGTTGCACATACGTTTGAACTGGAAATGTGCGCAGTGACGTGGACGCGCAATTGAGACGTTCGTGTTGCCGCCTGCTGTTCCTGCTGGAACATGCAGCTGCTGTGGATATAGCGCATGGGGGTTGTTATTGTTATTGTTCTGGTGGTTATTGCCCGATTGCACTTCCGTGTCTCCGCCCGCCTGCGCTCGATAGGTCAGCAGTGCACCCTCCGTCACCAGAATCATCTCTGACGGAATGAGCTGCGGTACGGTATTCAGCTGGTTCGGTGGAAACACCGTAAAGACCATCCCACGGTCCATTGTCGGGTAGTTTAGCGAATTGCGGCCGCCGGCCAGCTCCGCCGGATTCATCTGGCGTACGCCTATCGCCGTAATGCTGTTCTCGTTCACGTGCACCTGCGTCGATTCGGACAGCACGTGACTGTGGATGTACTGGCATTCAGCACCGCATTTGCACCGGTTATGCAGGTAGCGGTTGCAGAGCTGAAAGCGAAAGCGCGTCTGGTTGCCGTAGCGCTCATACAGCACAGCGTATTTCACAGCGCCGCGGGTCAACGCCACCTCCTCGCTCGGGATTAAGTAATGCCTCTTCATCCCGGCGTCGTAGACGGAAAACTGGGATCCTGGCGGGCACCACACTTCCCCACCGGGAAGGCTCCCTTTGCCAAGCTCGGCGGCACCTTTGTGCGCTGCCTCCAGTCCGGCTATCAATTCACCCACCGAGAAACCATGACAATGTGCTGTTGTATTGTCCGTGAGATATACATCTGCTGCTGCGACGCTCTCACCGCTTTCGTTCCCCTCCTCGCCGTCTGTCTGTGAGACGCCGTGTGGGGGCTGTGTGCGCAGCAGCGGGTTCGGCGTCGGGTCGACATACATCTGCGGATCGTCGTCGTTGTCGATGGCCTCCACTGCGTCACCGTCGCCTTCCAGTACTCCGGCGTCCTCTTGCGACGACATCAACGGCGTTCGTTGCTGTGTGGTGTTTGCTGCAACGGTCTTAGCAGAGCGTGGGTATGACGGCGGCGCTAACGAATGAAGCGGCTCCTTTTTCTGCGTGTAGTCGGCATACTCATCAAGCGACTGGTTGAACACCTTCGTTTCAGAGGCCCTCAGGTGTGTTCCGTTGTAATTTCCATCGTTATCATCTTCCTCAAGCTCGGGTGCCTCGTATCCGATTTGTTCGTGTTGCACATGAGGATGCTGCTGCTGCTGCTGTTCACTCTTCTGCTGCGACGGGCACTGGTGACGGGCAGGCGTGCAAACGCGTGCCGCTGCAAACGCCGACTGTGCTGTCGGACCACAGCAGCTGGTGAGAGGCGTGTGAATAGGCACAGTGGCACCCGCGTTTATCTGAGCACTTTCGCGTTCAGAAATGTGTGCACTCTGATCACTGCCGCAGTCGCCGCTGTGCCGTCTCTCGGGCGTGTGCTGCTGCTGCGATGGGTAGTTATGATGCTGCTGTTGAGCACTGTGATACGAAAACGATGGCCGCCGTTCACGCTTCAGCTCAAACACGCCTTCATTGCGCTGGGCATTGCTATTGTTGCTGGCGTTGTCCTTGTGTACCACTCCACCGTTACTGTTGTTGTATATGCAATTGCTTCTGGCATTTGTGATGTCACAGTCTATCAGGTCGTTTGAGTAGAGTTCAGCACGACTGTATGTGGACATCAACGAGCCCGACGCAGAGGACTGGAAGCGGAAAGGGTAACTGTGCAAGAACGCGTCCGGTGAGCCGACGATACTCCCGTCAGCGTCGCCACCGCCGCTGTTGTTGTGGTAGTCGCCGTCTGGCATCTGCGTTCCACTGCCATTGACTCGTTTACTCAGCGAGCTGCAGTGACTGTCCCCTGTGGAGAGGGCATTCGGCGACAATAAATTCTGTTGAGAGCTTTGCGGAGATGTGTTCATCAGAGGTGACAGCGCAGGCACCTGCTGTTGCTGCGTGTGGGATGGCTGATGTTGGTATTGCAAAAGAGACGAAATAATTGGAATGGAGTCGAAGTTGGTATTTCCACCCTTTACCATCGACGTGGTGCGACTGACAGGGGTACTGCCCGGTTGCGAGGAGGCAAAGCGCAGGTTCTGGATCGGGAAGACAGTAGACTCATTGCCTTTCACAATCGACGTCTGCCGACTCACCCGGGCACTCCCAGGAAGCGACGACGTGCCGTACGCCAGCTGCGGAGAGAAGAGAACAGAGTTGTCACTCGTCTTTACAATCGACGTGGTGCGACTCACCCTCGCGTCGCTCGTTGCCGCCGCCGCAGCGCCACTCTTCACTATGGAGGTCTGCCGACTCACACGGTTGCTGCCCGTGTGCAAAACCACATTCACCTGCGGCGGTGACCGAATCGCACCGTTTGTGGCAAAGGGCACGTTTGTCGTGAACGGCGCCTGTTGGTCGTCCTGCTGCGGCGACTGCGCCAGAGACGGCGCGTACGGATTGTTGCGCCGCCACTGGATAGAATTGGTGGAGCTGGCAGCACTGTCAAGGGTCACTTCGACGCAGACATCCTCGTCTCTGCCCGAGTCCGCAGGATTGCTGCTGAGCGTGCGCTGGTGCTGATAGCATTGGTGATTCGTTGCGCGACCGCTGCTGCTGCCTCCGCCGCCGGTACTGCTGCTGTAGTGGCTAGCCGCCGCTGTTGCTACAACGGCAGCCCCACGTGCCGCAGAATGGGACAGGCGTTGACGCAAGTTCGGGGAGAGATGCGAGGTGACCAGCTCAGCACTAGCTGCGTAATCCGACGTGTCGGTTGGCACCTCGTCATTCTCCTTGTGGCCGTTGTTATTGTTGGGGATACTATTGCTTTTGTTCTCTACTTCCTGCTGCTGCTGTTGCGTGTGACCGTCAACATCGCGGGCGAGTGGGTTCGTGTACTGCACAACCGCGCTGTTGTAGGAGGCGAGTACAGACATCACGACGCTCCTTCCGTTTCTGTTTTCTTGTTCGTCACCTGCCGTTACTGAGGCGGAATCCCTCGTTGAAGTATCCTCTCGGACAAACCTGCACTACTTGGGAAGGTTAGGAAGGTCGGTTACTGAGGTGGAGAGGGCGGTGAAACGGGGCGGGAAAGTAAAAGAAAACGGCGAATGGCTGAAGTCGGTGATTGTATCGTTAGAACGGAGCAAATGATTCGTCGCAGCTGCGAGGGCGCTCTCCAGAATACGTAATGATAATAAACAGCGGAGCTTAGGTTTGAAAGAAGACTAGTGTAGGACTACGGAGACCACAAGGAAAAGGATAAGATAAAGCACGTTCAGGTTCAGCAAGACAAGCAGGGTGTGAGTTGGTGCGGGTGACGTTTGGCTGATGAAAGTGCACGCACGCAAACAGCAAGAGGAGTAGGCAGAAATCAACGATAGGACCAGAAGCAACAACAGAGTACCGTGGCTCCCCTGTAGAACTCATTAAGTGGAACAAGAAAAACACGAATGCTGTGGCAGCAGGAAGTAATTGGTAAAGTCGAATGCAATTTTCAGCTCGGTCAATGTAGCAACGCTATGACAAATGGGTGAGTTATCCCAGGTTGTGTTGTGTAAGGGGGAACAGCTGAGCTTCTGTTCATTCAGTCGACAGGGAGAACAGAGCTTCCAAATACAACACAGAAAAAGCCAAAGTTTAAAGCGGAGAAGAGGGCAGGGAATTGAATAACGGTTGTTTGTGTTGTGTGAAGCCACCGACGTCTGCTTCTCCCTCTCAGGGAGCCACGATGCTCGGCGCCACTTGCAGACAAACAAGGTAAGGGCAGAAAATGAACGCACGCCGTGCAGTTAACTAATGAAGGGGAAGGAGAAGCTAAAGCTGGCATCACGAGAGAGCAGAGCGCCTGCCACGTTCAAATGGAGACCAAAAGCTGTTACACTCGCACACACGTATGCATGTGTGTACGTGAGTAGTATTCCTTGCATCTCAGCGTTTTGCTTTACTTATTGGCAATAAGTAGCGCGCTACCTTATTCGTACAATCTTAAAACAAGGTGGCATGAGGAGACAGAGTTCATTTCCAAAAGCCAGAAGGAAAAAGGAAATGGATGACAACACGTGCGTGAGCTGCGACAGGACGTCGCGTGAAAGCAAAAGAATTCAACCTCGTTAACGGTCGTGAACTCATCCGTGAGTGAGCAGAAGCTCTCCTATTCGTCTTGAGGGGTGATACGGCTCCTGCTGCTGCTGCTGCTGCGGCGGCGGCGACTTTCAACAGTTTCATTGAGGAAGATCCTCTACGAGGCGAAGCCTTGCTGCGACTGTTGACTCTGGTGCACCTGAGTCAGCAGCTGTTTCATTTTCAGCTTCAGCGCCGCATTCACACGCGGCTGATCGCGTATCGTCGTGCAACAGTCCCGCGCCGCGGCGTCACCAACGTACGGTTCAATCCTCTCATACAACATCTGCATCGCTGGATCACCATACCGAGTCACCGCCATGCGAAACAGCTGCAATACCTCTCCGATCAACAAGAAGTTTTTCGCGTCGTCGAGGTCGAATGACGGATTCATCAACGTATTCCAAGCAGTGGGGAGTGCCTCGTTCATCAGACACGCACCGAAGGCTTGTTGGTTGCTCTGCACCGTGCTCGTGTCCACCCCCACGATCAAGCACTTACTGCTAATATCGCTACTGTTTTTACTTCCGTTAGTGGTGCTGTTGCTATCAAGGCTGGCAAAAAGAGCAGTGGCCTGCGTCGAAGCGGCCTCATCCAGTTCTTGTGTCAGCTTCTCCAGCACCTGCAACGCAGACTTGGGCAGCTCCAACTCCGTCGGCAGCGTCAGCGCGTAGCACAGCTCACGCAGAATTGAAACCAAGCAAGTCGACGGCATCAGCACAAACGCGGCGACGCAGCCCCACGTAGCGACGCTGAACAAGAAAGTAAAGAACTGCTTGAACACATTCACGCGCTCGCGAGAGCTCTCGCTGACGACGCCCATCCACACCACGGGAGTCGCCCTACTCAGCTCTCCCACGGCACACAGCCGCTCCCACAGCGGCGGGGTCAGCCGTGCAACAGACAGTACTCCACGGCCTCCGGCTTTGTTGGCGTACTGAAACATCAGCCGCAGCAGCTTTGAAAGCTCGGGTACCGCTTCCATCCACCCCAGACACACCGATACGTACTGCTCTACGTACGGTTGTAGAAGTTCAAAAGGGAGGGCATTAATGAGTTGATGAAAGTACTGGCCGACGGTGTCGCGCACTGCGGCGTTGCCGCCCCAACCACTTGCTACCTGCATGACACGCTGCGTCACGTGCAGGAAGATCTGAGCGATGAAAACGTTCGTGGGTGACATCGACGCCCCGTTAGGGCTGCTGACACCGCTTGTAGTAGTGCTCGTGGTGCAGCCGCTCACAAGAGGACCGTGTGTGTGGGGTGTTGAACCCATGGAGAAACGTCCACCAGTGTCGCTTATCGAGCTACCGGTTATGCTGTTGTTGTTACTGCAGCCGCTGACGACCGCAGCTCCGCCGGCAGCGTCACTGCCTAAGCCTTTCGCCAGCGCGCTCAAGTAGGATATGGCGTCTGCGACGGGATGTTCATTCAAGCCGCTGCCGCACCCGGCGTTGCTGTTACTGTGGGCAGTAGCACTCGCTTGCTGCATCGCGGCAAGTGCGGAGTGCACAACGGCACGCACGAGTTCTGCCTTTCGCCCCAGTAGCCCGGCGACTTCAGCCAACACCTCGGGGGCCGCCACCGTACCGGGGTTGCCGTTCGTAGCTGCAGCAAGTCGCATTGACGCATCCAGCTCGTTCGAGAGTGTCTCCTGCGGAGAGCCACTGGCCTCGCTGCAAATGCTCAGCAGAATTCCAGTGGCTTCATACAACTCGCGTCGGTCGCTTGCCTGTAGCTGCGGGGCCGTCGTCACAATGCTGTGCAGCGCGTTTACCATATCGGGAGCGTACATCCCGAGCTGACCTTTTAGAACCTGCAGCAGGTAGCCAAAAAGGTAGCAGATGCGGGCGCGGACGCGGTCGCTGGTGTTCATGACACCGCACGGCTGCAAAAGGAGGCGCTGCAGCAGCAGCGGTATGTACACGGGGTGGTAGGTGAAGAACAAATAGTAGCGGCCAAGGACCTCGAAGAATGCGAGGTGAACGCAGGTGGCATCGCCGCTCACGACAGCTTCGGTGGTTATCAGGCGCTGCAGCAGCTGCGTTACGACCTCATTCGGGTCTTTCAAGTTCTCTAGCCGTAATGACTCGCCGATCTCATAAAAGTAGCGAAGAGCGGCCTCAAGGACTTCGGGATCACTGAAGTCGCAGTCGTCGCTGTCCGCCGCTGCTTCTCTTGTTTTTATCCCTGTACTGGCTGGCTTGCTGCTCCGCCTGCTCGGTGTTGCACCGGAGCTGCTCAGGCGATCCAAACCCGTGATCAGCACGCACTGAAGGTGGTTTAACACGAGCTCTGGGTGGTGGCGGTACAGTAGGCGAAGAAGGTTATGTAGAACTTTCCGTTGGTCGACCACGGCGTCGTCCCACATGCGGTCCTCGTCCTGTCCCACATCGGAAATGCGCGTCTGACGGAAGAGCGTGGATAGCAGCTCGGCGGCCTCGGACTCTAGCAGGAAAGCCGTTTTTAAGTACACCTGCAGATATCTTAAAATTGGATCACGGACGTCAAAGAGGTTTAGTTCCAAAATACGAATAATGTGCGCCACAACGGCGTGTAGGGCGTTCGACAACCCTTCTAACAGCTCTGGTGTGACTTCAAAAGGGCGATCCTGCAGGACCACGCCGTCCACTTCAATCACCGCCGCGGGGATCGGGGTGCTCTGCTCGAACATGGAAGAGCAGGTCTCGAGGAGGGAAAGAAACTGCTCGGCGACTGACACAGTGAATTTCGCCACCTCATCGATGAATAGCACAGCTTCTTCGGACGGCGGAGGTAGCTCGAAAAGGGACATGATCCGCGGCAGCGCGTCAATGACGTTCAGCGTACGCAGCGACTCCATTTTAATCCCCGGCATTTGCTTCTTCTCCACCAGCGACAGGAGACACTCGCAGGCTGCCACACGCAGTGGCGGCACCGTCAACAAGAAATACAGTAGATTGATCCAGTCCGCCGTCATAAAAAGTGCCACATCGACCCACTCGATGTACGTCTGCACAACGCTCAAGCACAGCTTGGCGACCTCCGGGGTACGCACACGGGAATCGCTGACTAGCGTGGTGTACCACATGTGCACCGCCCGCGGTATCACACTCTCGCGCATGGCGTCCTTCAGTTCCATATCCCGGGCCCGTTGCTGCTTGCCGCGCTCCTGACGATCCCGCACGCAAACGACGCGCTCATCCACGTACTCAAAAACGCGTAGCACGTATACCGTGACGAAGTCTGTGCTGGGTAGGTACGGAGAGGCCTGACGGCGGTTCAGCATCTCGAAGAGGTCGTCGAAGATGGTAGTCCAACGAGATGGGTAAAAGACCTGCAGGCCGACTACCATCATCTGCGCGTGTTTGTTCACGATGTAGTCCGCTGGCACCACTGTTGGCGACGCAAAGAGGTAGCGGTGAATGAAGGAGAAAAGAGTGCGGTAGAGCTCGGTGGCCTGCGCAGCGTCCACGGTGGCGGCTAGCATAGGGAGATGGTGCATGATGGTGTTGAAGGCCCAGAAACAGCGTATCTCGTTGACGGCTTCATTGCTGATGATGTGAAAACTCAAGTTGAGCCCTTCCGTACTGGCGCGCAGGTCCATTAAGTAACGCTCTGCTTCAAGACGTGCATTGTGCGGCACACATGGGTCGAAGCTGTGGGTGAGCTGCAGTGCCTTGGTGAAATCGACAGTGGAGGACATGACGGAGAACAACAACAGCAGCAAAATGAACAGACACACAAGAACACGTTCTCGCGCAGTAACTGGGAGGTACAACCACTCTAGAGAGAAACGAAAACACTTTTAATGGGCTGGATTTAAAACGAACACGTTATAGAAGAAAAAGCGTGCGATATTGCGGGCACTACCCACACCAGCCCGCGTCTCTGACGAGTGCTGCAGACACCTGAGCCGTTAACGAAACAAGAGAGGAATTGAAGTAGTTAGCTTGGGGTGTATCGCAATCTGGCTGTTGCAGCCAAAGCTGGCTGAACGGGAAAACACAAACAGCTGAAACAAGCAAATGATGAACTAGAAGGTCTCAAACTTTGCAAGCAATAATCTTAATATAACTGGAAAAGCGGCAGATGTAGCTTAATGTTATAATAGTCAATTGGCTTTAGAGTTAGTAAGGAGGGGAAAACAGAGCTGGCTGTGAGAGCAAGGAAAACGTCGTGTTGGAGCCAGTCTCTTGGCTAAACTGAGTTGGGTATTGCTGGACGGTGAACGGGTGACGGTTCCTTATTTCGCTTTTAAGTTCCGCACAGGGGAGAAGAGAGTGTGTGTTTATGCGTTAGTCAATGTACCTGCTACGCAGCAGTATGCCGATACGACAGAACCTACCTCACACTCTCAAACACCGGTTCAATGAGTCCTGGGCGACCGCTATATCGCATTTTTTTTGTTGGCAGCAGTACGTCTCGTTGAGCAGGAAGAGGAAAAGGACAGGGGGAGGGCGTCGTGGAGAATGGCACAGGGAAAACAGTTCATTTGCCTATACCGCCTACTGCTGTTTCTTCCTCATTAGGGGAGGATGGCTGCACACAGCAGTGGCACGTTCTTCCTTGATTTTTTTTTCAATTCAATTTAATAGCGGAAAGACGTGTTTGGTGTCGGAGTGGATACTTTGGCCGCGTCGCTTTTTCGGATACCTGCTCTTCTGCTGATTTGCTTTCACAACCGTATTACCTGTTGTCGTTTTGCTTGAGTGATACCTGAGAAACCCTCTGGGAAAAGACATTGTCTACGTAAACTCTTACACATGTGACACCAAACACCCAGTTCGATTAACAGCTTCTCGCAAACTCACCTAACACCTTGCGCAACGGCCTACACACCAAATAAGACCATCACGAAATGCCCGGCCTTGTCCCTACACCCACTGCGACCAGCCAGGGAACATCACGGCAAGGTTCTCCACCCGCTGCGCCTCCTCCACCAGCTTGCGCACGTGCGTGGCGACGCTCAACACGTCACCACCGTCGTAGCCGCGCAGCTTCGCGTCTATACGAGCCAACGTCCGCGCTGCATCCGCGTTACTCGCCCGTGTACGCATCGCTGGCACCTGCCGCGTACTCGATTGCAGTAGTTGCTGCTGCAGGCTCTCGTTGGTTCCATGTGCTGCTGCACCTGCCCCTCCTCTGACGTAAACATCGGTGTTTGTCTGCGCACCGATGACCCAACGAGCGAGCGGGTCATGCATGATCGAAGTGAACAGTGTCCGCAAGAGTTCACGCTTTTCCCGCAAAAGGGCCAGCGCGGCCTCGGAGCACGGCCGCAAGCTTCCCTCCGTACCGCACACGCCTAATCCGTCAATTATGTTGCGTGTCATGCGAAAGGGCACCAGCTCCGGCACCGGTAACAGCTTGTTCTGGTCAAACGCAATGCCAAGGTCGATGTGTACGACTTCGGCGGTCTGCTGGTGTAAGAGAATGTTGTTGATGTGTCGATCGCCCAACCCGACAACGTACCCCACCATCGACGCGGCGGCCACACTGCGTGTGAACGTCTGCTGGCGTGCCACGAAGGCCTCCGCAGAGTTGAAATACTCGAGGAAAAAGTAGTGGAGGGCGGGGGTGAAAGCTTCGTACAGCTTCAGCAGCACTTCCGCTTTGCTCCGCGGCGGCGCGTTTTGCAGCTGTCGACGACAGTCGAGTGTTGTCGGCTCGCCGGGGAAGTAGCGCTCGTGTGCACCGGGATGTTCCTCTTTGCCGTTATGCCGTCCAGTCACGTACTCGCCAAGCGGAATTGTGTGCTCAACCCATTGCAGGATACCCGCAGTGGGGGCGAGCGGCACAATGGTGAAGGTTCGTATCCGCAGCGGCCGCGTCGCCTCGCGTCGAGAAAAAAGTTGATTTGCGGTGGCGAACACCTGTTCAATCAAGGCGTCCTGCCGAAGGTCATCCCCAGCCTTCAGCAGCTGTCGGGCCACGCGTCCATCGCTGAGTTCGCAGAGAAGGACTTTTGGTACGTTAACGCCACCAGGAGTCGTAAAGTATGGACGATAGCGCAGTACGTGTGGTATTAAGGACAAGGGGGCGGAGTCTGCGGTAGCCGCACCGCAGCCACCGCCGTTCCTCCTACCCTCCTCGTAGAGGGACGTGGGTGGGGGAATGGAGAGGTGATGCGCTTCTTTCAGTAACAAGAAGTCGGACTTGATAGAATACCGCTTGTCTGTCTGCACTGCGGTCGCGTTGCGGTCAAAGGCCAACTCAAGATAGGCGGAGCTAAGCAGCTGTGCGTGCTGGACTTGCTCCGCAACTATTGAACTTCCCGATAGCACTGGACTACTACCACCATCACCAGCATCACGCTTCGTCGTTGTGGCTGTTGTCTTTCCTGCGGGTGTCGCTGCCAAGTCGGTCAGCAACACTTGCGCCGCTTTGATTTTTGCCTCATCTACTGTGTGCATCGTGTTCACCTCGCGCGACTTTGCAAACGTGTGACCGTGACACAGCGCCAGCAGCGGCCACACAATATGCATCGGGTAATCTCGCGCAATGCGGCCGACTAAGAAGCTCAGCCGATCGGCATCCTGCAGGCTTCCAAGCTGTGCTGTGAGCTGACTTGCTAGCGGGAGAAAAACCGCTGTAGGGATGCGCTCCACTGCTTTATCAAGCACTTTGCTCAGCACATCGCTTCCGCCCCGCTCAACATCGGCGACATTCAGCCAGAGCTCAACAAAGCCAAAGACGGCGTGTAACGTGTTTTCTGCGCCGTCTTGCGGCAGACAGGTCACCGCAGGTTCTTCACGAACCAGCGAGCCACCAAGTGCGTTACTCTTCTGTTGTTGCTGCTGCCGTTGACTACTCAATTGTGCAGAGCCCAGCTGGTGGAATTGCAAGAAGCGAGAGTACGCGTTGAGTGCACTACGGCGGTAGAGGCCGTAGTTCGACCTTTCCACCTCCCACTCATCTTCTAGGCGCTTGATGTCACCCGCCAGTTCCCGAATGCGGCGGCGGATCAGCCGTAGCTGCTCATCACTGAAAGCAGCCACGTTTTCTTGTCCTGCGTCAACAGCAGCGGCAACACCAACACCAGCAGTAGGCTGTGGTGGAACCTCTGCTCCTCGTGTTGGTTTGTTGGGCCCACCTTCTCCTCCACGTGTGTTCGTTGACGTTCCTGCTCTGGATGTAGTGAAGGCGTGCAGCTGCGCTTCCAGCTCCCGCCGCAGCCGCTTCGATGCTTCTACACTGTCCTCCAGCTGCTTGTGTTCGTGGCTTGTCAGTCGTGCCGCGATGTCAGTGGCGAGTGTATGGCAGAGGCGGGCGAGCAGAAAACTGCAGGCGCCGGTGCTGTCAGACGCGGCGGCACGAGACAGAAAAGGGTCGCGTACGAGTTGAGAGGACGGCACCAGTTGGAGTTCAGCGTGCCATAACACCAGCTGCTGCACTACACGTGGCTCCTGCGGCATCGCAAAGCTCCCTTCCACACTTTGATCGGCGGCAGACGGACGGAGACACCCAGCAGAAATCGGAGTAGAGGAGGACATTGAAGCTGGCTGAAGTAAGGCGAGAGCCTCTCGCCAACGTCCCAGTGCGTAGGCCACCTGCGCCTTTCGCAGCGTCCAATCTACGCGACGGTGCTCTAAAGCAAACAGCGGGTCCGGAGAATCGGCAGCATCGTCGTCTTCTCCCCCTTTTCGTTGCTGCTTCTCCCAGTCCGACAACCAACGATGGGCCAGGCCAGGGTTGTGAAAAGCCAGAGCGCGCTCTGTGGCGCCAATCACGAAGTGGTACCTACCTTCCCTGCTGCCGTAGAGCTGACTGAGCGCAAAACGAACAGAGTCGCGTAGCTGCCACGACGTACGACCGACGCGATCGGAAAAGTCTGTCACGCCAAGAAGCCGATCATCGCTGTGATTATTACTGTTGCTGTCCGCTGTTCTTTCATTGCTTCCGCTTTGCATCAGCCAGCTCGGCAGCACAAAAGCGCTAGAGGGAGCAGCAGAGACGATGAAACACCAGGTGCCGTGGTCTTCCTCAACTGCTTTGTACACAGGACGGCGTATGCGCATTGGCGTACCTCGTGCAACGCCTCCGCTGCGACGACGGTCGGCACTATAGCAATGGGTGACAGCTGCAGGCGAAGGCTGCTTTCTGCGCTGCGCAGGTGTGTCAGGCAGAGTTGCACCTCCTGACGGGATAGGGCGAGAAAAGCGTTCAGAAGATGTTCGTAGAAACCCCCGTGCACTGATCCACTCGCTGAATAATAGGGTGGTTGTTCAAGACGCTCCAGGGCAGCCCGAGGTACCGTTACTGACTGAAAAAACTTTTCCTGTTTTTCTTTGCAACCCGCTGTTTCTGCCGTTGTAACTGCAGCGGCTTCATCACCGCCTTCCGTTTGCGTGTGGCCAAGCAGTGGAGAAGGTACAAATACTGGTTTGCTTGCCCAGCGCGTACAGCGCCACGCAGCTTCGGAAAGAAGGGAACGCAGACAAGTTTCGTGTCCAGCTGTCCATGGCGCAGCGTTGTCGTTCACAAGGCCACCAGGCGTCGTTGCTGTCTGTGAAACATTATCCACTTTAACTGCTGCTGCTGCTACAGTTGCGCAAGACGCGGTTGCGTCGGTACGGCGCGTGTTTAAACTGAGTAGAATATCCATTGCTGTCGACGGAAGACCTTTCTCCAGCATCTGCGCTGCCCGCTGCAGGGCCGCACTCCACACATCACGACTGCTGTAATCTTGGGAGGACTGTGGACCCACAGTGAAAGACGACTGTTCGTCTTCTTCGAGGTCTCGCATCTCATTCACCCACTCTTCACTCTGTTGCCCAACGTCCCCTTTTCCGTGTTGGCACGCAGTGGGGGTCGCCGTCGAATCACCGCGCCGCTGACGGTGTCACGAGACACACGCGTGCGCGGGCACATTAGATCAAAGTGCACAGTTGCTTCGTCACGGCACTGAATGTCTGCGTTCCCACCACTTAAGCGCCGCACCATCGCGGAGACACCACTCACGTCATCCACATCTACCTGCTGCTGCACGGCTTCATAAATCGCAAAGATGCTCCGCATAAATTGCTGTGTCTGCAGACGAACACTGTCCTGTCGCTCTCGCGCACGACCGCCGCTGCGGACCGACAACTCATGCGCCAACTTCCCATTGCTACCTCCAGCTGCTGCTGCTGCTGCTGCTGAAGCGGACAGGTAGTCTTCGATTTTCGCGTAAGGGAACAGCACAGAGTAGGGGACACTTGAGATAGCGGTGGCGGGGGCACCGTGACCGGTGCCCTCGCGCAGCATGACCGCGGATCGGGTAGTGGACATCTCACCGCAAAGCGCCGCGCTACCGGTGCGGGGGCCGAAGAGCGACTCGCCGCTGAGCTGCATGAAGAAGAGGGCGAGGTGTGGGGCCCCAACGGCAACGGCCGCACATGCAAGGCTGTTTGCGGGGATGTCGCTCATCCAATAGCACTCCCGCATGTCTTGCAGAAGGGGCACGGTGCCGAAGGCTGCCGGCCAGCTGAAGGTCACACCAACGTCGTCACTGAGGTTGTTGTTCTCTGCAGCAACCTTGTGCGTGTTTGTGTCGCCGCTGTTATTGTTGTTTCTGCCGCTGCTGGGTTTGTTTGCCGCCACCGATCCTTTAAGTCCGCGTTGACGTGTCAGTCGAATCAGGATGCGGTGACAGGTGTAGAGTGCGTGGAGAAACAGGCTGGCAACGCGAGGGCACCGACGCGCCTGCTGCATCACGTACTTATCGATAAGCTCACTCCACTCCCTGCGAGTGGAACGTTGACTGTCGCTCTCGCGCAGACACATAACATGCAGCAACAGCGGCATCAACATGTGCGCGCTCACCGACACCGTCTCCCCGTTCACAGACGAAGAAAAGTAAAATTCGGGTAGTAACGAAGCTCCACCTTCAACGCACGCCGCACCTGCTAGCCCGTATCCTTCGTTGCCTGCACGTTGCAACTCTGCGTAGAGTAGCGGCAGCAGCGCGGCCCACACGATGCTTTTTTTGAATAGGCCGTAGGTGTTTGCCAAAGCCGTCACGAAACGGCACAGAAACGCGCTCTCGTTCAGTGGCGATGCGGATTTAAGTGACGTCCACACAAAGGGGTGTGTCACGTGTAGTGAGGAAAACCACGCTGGCGTGTCAACCGAAAGACTTACAGCACTGCTGACGCTACGCATCACCCACGAAAGTCGGTCCAAAAGGCTGGTAACGCAGTTAGCGCGCATATCTGAGTTTCGTTTTGCCACGCTCCCCTCGCTACGGGTTTGGGTTCTGTATGCAGTGAACGTCACGTCCACCACGGCTGCGTCAAAACTGGTGAGCGCATTGACCGCTGCTACAGCAGTGACGGTGGTCGTGGTTCTCTCTGCACTCATTCCTAAACACATCGACCACAAGCGCAACGTCCGCGTAGCTAATTCAGAAAAATGCGCATCGGCGCCGCTCGCCAGCTGCTGCAACGTATTTAGTTGCTGCACGTACGCGCGGCCGAGGGCTGCAGCGACAAGCTGCTCTGCTGTTGCATCTTCCTCACCAGCCTCGTCAGACACGTCTTCTCCACCACCATACGCCTGCACCACGAGGCTACTATTAGTGTAGCCGCTGCTTCCTCTATTGCAGCTAACTGTGGCGAACATGTAGCTGGACATCTCATTTGCAGCGGCCACGGCTCGTGTCAACAGCTCCGTCGCACCACTGTGCAACATACACAGCGATAAGCTTCGCAGTAGCTGAAAGCACGCCAAAGCTTGATCCTCGGTTTTCTCAGTGTCCATGAAAACCTTGCAATTTGCTGCGGTCGCCACGTCGCTCTCGGAAGTCCACATGTTACTTTCGTTCGCAGAGCCCGCGGCCGACCAGCGGTAAAGCTGCGTAATGGCACCACACACCGCTTGCTGCACCGCTATTGCCATCCTTTCTGCCAGCTCAAGAGACGCAGCAGCGGTTGTGACCGCTGCTGTTGCTTCTGCTGCTGCTCCTTCGATTGCACCCGACTGCGACGACTGCTTGTTGTCCCCCTTCCTCTGAAGTATCTGCGTGCCTTCACGGCTCAAAAGTGTTGCCACCTCCAGGCATCGGACAATCAGTCCGCGTGTGCCGTCCACACCAGTTGCGACATGGCGCAGAAACGAAGCTGGAGGAGCAGCAACACCGTTTACTGGTTCCCTCGTCAACTTCTGCAGAGTACTCCAGTGTGCAAAATGGGTTGCACCTACTCTCTTGTCACTGTTGACATGCTGGTCCTCGTAGTCATCACACCCGCAGATGTGGAGCAGCAACGCCCGCAAAGTCAGCAGGCTGCGTCGCGCTGCCTTTTGCTGCAGTGGTGCGAGACACGAATTGCGGTATACCACGTAGGTCGACCAACTCCACGTATACACATCAGGTGGTAAAGCCGCAGTCTTTTGCGTGGCTGCAACACCACTGTTGCTGTCACTGCTCTCCTCTTCGTTATCCGCAGAGCTTGGAGCAGCACTACCGTTGCCGTTATCAATGTCTGTAGCGTCGTCCACATCCACCACCTCGTGCGAAGAGCTTGAATGCGCTGCATTTGCATTTTTGCTTCTCTCTCTTCTCGACCTGGCAATATTGCTGCCACCGTTATTGCTCTCCACGTCATCATCGTTGTTTTGCTCACTGTACGCTGCCGCACGTCGGTTCCATTCGCACCGTACCAAAGTTAAGTCACTGCGACACAGCGCATTCCATGTCGAGGCAATCATAGGCGATACTTCAATGAACGGCTCCATCGCTCGAGCAAGGAGCACGGCGCACCCCCACAGCGGCTTGTCAACCGCCTGTGAACGTTCTCTGTCCTTCATTCCAGTTGCTACCACCGCACCTGTTCTTCCGACTCCACCAGCTTTCTCCTCTTCTGCGCCGGTGCGATGTAAGTGTGCATTGCGGCTGCTGACAGCAACAGGCCAGACATGCAGCAGCGCATCGCACACTTTTCGGCGCACTTCCACCGATTCGCCCAACCGTAACCAATGCAATAAATATGTTAAGACGATACGTAGAGGCTTTACTTGCCCCATGAGATACGAGGAGCACCACCTGACCATAATATCAGTCAGTAGGGAGAGCTGCTGAGTCGTTCGACCAACGCACTCAAGCGAGGTGGGTGCGGTGCAGCTTCGGTGGACAACGTGTAGAAGCGATTGAAGGAAAGTGCCATGGCCAAGCACGAAAAAAGTCGAAAGGGTGTCGTGTGCAAAGAGTCCGTCAGTCCACTCTCGACTCTCCCTGCTGCCTACACTGCAGTTTATTTCATAGGGGGATAGTACGATAAGAGATGGGACAAGCAGCCGCAAACACCACACCTGCCACGCGTGCGCGTCTTGGGGTCCCGTTGTAGTGGCCAGCTCTTCTGTAGCGATTTCTTCCTCTACGAGTACCACCTCTTTGGGAAGCTTCGAATGTGTTTTAATTCCACAAGCACCTGAAGCTTCTGGTGTGGGAGAGGACGGAAGAGAATTCGTCGCCGGTGCTGCTGCGGCTGCTGCTGCAGTCGGCAGTTTTTGAGCGATCGGCAGACGCGTCATTCTCTCTGCCACCCAAGTCAGCGCACGACGCAGCTGATCGGGTGTTCCATAGACAAGCAGTGCCGGCTCTGCCGGTGTTCGATGCAACTCTGTCAGATGCGCGAAAAGCGCGTCTACGTGCCCTGCCAAAACGACATCGAAGACAGGTCGGCGGGTGGGCCAGAGTGCGAGCCGGCGCAAGTAGAAGACGAGCACATCTGCACTGTTGACCGCGACGGCTGGATTCAACAGCGCCGCCCCCGCGGTGGCGGTAACGTCTGTTGCAACACACTCTGTACTTGGTATGTACTTGCCGCACCAGACATAAGCACTTGCTTGCACCAGCGCGGCATCTTCGCAGGTGTTGAGTAGCGCTTCCAGCCAGTAAAGAGATTTCTGCGCTGCTTCACACCAGTGCTGGTCAGTTGTTGCGCCTCCGCCGCTATTATTATTGTTTGCCTGGTAACGATCGCGCGGCCGCGCCCAGTCTGCGTGCAGCGGTGCCATCGCCCCTGCCTCTAACTCGGCGGCCTCGCGGCCAAACAGCGGCACCGGCGCGTTCGCGGCGATCACCAGCAGCTGCATCACTACATTAGAAAAGTAACGCAGCACTAGACAGAGCGGCGCGAGCTGGCGCACATCCTCTGCTTGCTTCTCATCATCGCCAATAGGATCTGTCGTGCTGCTATCAGCCTCCGATGAATTGCCTTTTGTGGCCCTTTCACTCCGCTCCTTTTGCCTTGCACCGCCGTCTTCTGCACGCCTAGACGCTAAAAGCACTTTCTCCGTGTAGATGTGGAGAAGTTGCTGAAACAAGTTCCCCGCTGCTGTACCAGCGGAGGCGTTGACTCCGTCGTGCTCGCCGGGGCGCGGTCGCACTTCACCCATCACGTCAGAGTACTCCTCGTTCGACTCCGTTAAAAGCAGCAGCACCAGCGGCAGCAATACCGGCAGCTGTGCGACCACAAACTCTTCTACGCTCGCGTAGCCGAAGCAGACGTAAGGCAGGGCGACGAGCGGGTGTCGATACTCACACAACCAAAGAAAGAGAAGGGGGCGGGCATGTTTACGGCACAAGCAAGCATGCAAAGGAGCTCGTGAGAGCGATGAAGAGAACACAGCAGTCGAAGATAAACTTGGAATGAGATTACTGGTGCTAAATCTAGTTGCTGTTTCGGCCGTGTCCGTCACCAGCCCGTCCGCCAGCCGCGTCAGACACTCTATGACAAGCCGACGCTGCGCAAACCCTCGTGTAGCCCAGCACTCCAACAGTGTGTAAGTAACGTCGACCCGCAGTTCCGGCGCCGCACGCACCGCCTCCGCTACCGCCAGTAGACTTGTCGAACACAACAGCGGCTTGGACGACAACATCCCCTCCCGTGCTTTCACCAGCAACGTGTGTAGCACCTGGGAGCGACGCGCAGAGAAGGTGCGAAACAAGATGCCAACGTGCAACGCGGCGTGTTTACGCACCACGTATGGAGTCGACTCGGAGAGAAACTCGAAGGAAAACCGGCCGAGCACTTCTGCCACGGCGGGTTCGCAGCGAACTAAAACGGCAAAGGCGCCTTGCAGCAGCGTGCACTGCCACTGCGGAGTGCAGACGGGCATATCAACACGATGCCTGTCTGTCAGCTGCGCGATCCACAGCTCAAGGAGGCGACCGCACTGCGTGTAGAGGAACGATGCAGCAGCTTCTACTGCGTCTGTAGGCTGTTCATTTCTGCAGCTGGGTTTTGCTATTTTTGTGATGGCTGAGCCACCTCCGTTCTGGTTGCCACCGATTCGTACAGTATGTGAACTACTTGCGCAGCAAAGACGCTCGAGGTCGTGGAGAATTCCACCCAACACTTCACCACAGAGGGCGGGACCTACCTGGTAGCGGTACCGCGCAAACAAAACCTGAAGAACTTGAACCACCGTGCGACACTCCCCAACACCGTTTGATCTGCCTGCTGGCGCTGCTGCTGTTGCTGATCCTGCTTCTACTTCCATTGGATCGACCGCTGGTACAGCCCTGCTGTTGACTTTTTGCGGCATCGTGCTCAGAAGAAACAGAAGACGAAGCACTGCTGGCAGGAAAGGGAGAGCAGCAGGGAGAAAAGGTTGTTTCTGTGTGATGAGAGGACTTTGATCTGACAGTAACACATCCTCAGCGTCATTCGTAGCCCCTGCAGACCACGACGATGCTGACTGCCCGTCTGCCAACGATTGCTGCGTTAGTAAGCTCAGTAGCAGTTGACGCAGGGACGAGACATCCAGCAATGTTGTTGCTGCGTACGCATTCACACCTGTGCGTCGAATGACACCCAAAACAATCCGTTGATGTCGAGCGAAATGTGTAACGCAGCTGCCACAATGCGGATGAACTCGCGTGCGTGCGGACTTGACGGCCGCCACCGCAACAGCGGCACCACACCGCGATGAAACGAAGTCTGCACCACAGCTGCCGTGAACTGCAAAATGGTTTGTCGCGGGTCAATGACGCAGGCCATGGACGGTGCGAGGAGCACCGTACCGACGTCTTGGTACAGTGCACGGAGTGCAACCCACAGAGGTAACGTTGAGAGCACGTCTAAAGCTGACGCCTCCAGTTGCTGTTTCACGTAATGGCACAGCCAGAGCACGGCGTAGTATATTCGGCCGCCGCCCCAAACGGAGAAGCGCTCGAGCATCGCTACAGGGCAGTCGAAAAGGCGTGGAGAGCTGGTGAGCAGGTGCACATCTGCGCGTGCAGTCGTGTCTGTCGTGATTCTCGAAGTGTTGCTGTTGTCAGTAGTATTGCTGTTCGTGTTATTTGGATCTTGTCGACTGTAGTGAAATTTATTGTTGTTCTCTCGACATACTCTCTCCTGTTCTTCACAGGTCCCTTGGCCGCCTCCCGAGGCGATCTCGGCCGTGTCCTTCTGTGCGGGTTCGTTTGTGCTTGGCTTACTTCGGTTTTTTTGCATGGCGGCGTGGCCCGTCGTTGTTGCTGCTGTGTTGTCGTCGGTGTGCTCACTGGGAGGGTACCACAAGCCCGCGCGGCGCAGTCGCAGAAGAAGATGCAGGAGCTGCACGCACTGCACGGAGAGCACCAGCATTGCGGAGGATCGACTTGCGGCAAAGGATGTGTCCATCCCGCTCACTGCGCCTGCTACTCCAATAGTACTCCGGTCTCTGCCGAGTGTAGCTATCGAAGAATGAAGAGAAATCTCTTCCCATGTTGCATTCATGCAGATGCTGTCCAACAGCTGAGCGCGTCGCATAGACCAAGACACAACGCTTTGCACCGATGCCGCTAATGCCGCTTGAAAGGACCGCGGCAGAGAGGGACGTGTTACCTCATTGACCGTGATGGGCAGACCAGAGTTATCCCTGTCCTCTACCTGTCCAGAAAAACTCCCCTGATTATCACAACAATTTATAGGGGTATCGGCGACTATAGGCCTGCGACCCCACGCGGGTACACGCAGCATCCAACGCCCCTCCGCTGCGCTGTTCAACACCGCTGGCACCTTATGAAAGGTGCTTGCTGCAATGCTGCTCATTTCATTGCGCACGCCCTCTAAATACAATCGCACACCACTGCGCGTTTCGCCACTGAGCGACACAACCACCGTTGCGCTGCTGCTGTCTTTTCTGTTTGAATACCGCATAGCGGTTGATGAGAAGAAAGGGGAAGTACGTTCAGGCTGAGCTGCTGCGTGGCACAGTTGCAGCTGGGAGTGTTGCAGCGTCTGCTGCTGTTGCTGTTGAGCGCGACAAGTCCACAGCAGCGCATTTATGCACATCTCTGAGGCGTCCAGCCACGTCGTAAAAACAGACGAGGAGAAGAGCGAAGGAAACCCAGGGTCCGCCACACTCCCTGAAGTGACGGACAGAGATGATAAGGAAAGCGTTGGGTCGCCGATATTGCCTTCACTGCTGCGGGTACCGTGTGCGGTGCGGGTAAAGGCATGAATTCCGGTAGGCACGGTTGCGTGCGTTGGGTACTCGTTGTTGCTGTGCTCAGGGTTGCCTTCGTGGCCACGACCGCCGACAAAACCCGCTGCTGTTGTCTCGAGACGGTTCAACACGGGGATGCGTTTGTAGAAGTACACGCCATGCGCAGTTGTCAGCAGCACAAAGTCGATTCCCCTACTACAACTGCCACTGCTGTCAAAGATGTCTGTCTGTTCTACGTTAACGTTGTTTTTATCGTTGCTGCTGCCGTGCAGCATCGTCAGCGGCCACAAACGCAAGCATTGTACCAGTGTCATAAAGCGCGCCAGCAGCACTGCCAGCGAAGGTGATAAGAGCGGCGTGTAGGTCAGCAGAGATGTCAGCGACGACCTGGAAATTGGTGCTGCTGCTGTTGTTGGAGGAACAGGAGCGCCTACATCCACAACGCCAGCAGCGGGATCGATGAATGCATCGGTTCGCGCAGCACCCTGCCTTCCTGCCTCGCAAGCAGCGGCAACATCGTCACGTACGCGTGCCACGGCTTGCTCAAAGGTCTGTAATTGCGACAAGACACGCTGTGCCGAGGTAAGCAGGTGTGTTTCCCACATTACGTGTGCATCGTCCAACGCGTGCATAGCATTCATCGAGTAAACAGGGTGACCTGACGGCGTACCACGCAGGGATGCCAAATGGCCACCACTCCCCCGCTGGCCGTGTACGAGGCGGCGCTTCAACAATGTCACCAGTACGCGGTACATCGGCTCCGACGGGCTTAGCAGGTCCTCTCGCACCGAGGCCGCGGCAGCAACAGCAGTGGAGGCAAGGCTTGCTGTTGTTGCCAACGCCCCTTTGCCCATCCTCGTATGCCCAAGCCGCGCTGGTAGCGATCGCTGCGCCAGCAACGCAAAGGTAAATTGCTGCGTTTCAGCGCTGCAGTGAGGGACAACAGCGTCTATAACAGCCAGCAGCAGCGGCCCCATGCGTAGCCCAAAGGCAGCACTCAACGGCAACAAAACGTCCTCCAAGAGTGAGTCGGTAACTTGGAATGGACAGCGCATCGTCGCACACGGCTGCGCGAAGAGGTGCAAAAGAAAGAGAGACTTGTCAGACACGACGTCTTGTACAGCGGCACTGTTGGTGAGAATTCCAGCAGTGCGAATTTTGAGCACAAGCGGAGCAGCGCCGCTGCGGCGACGTGTGTACGCAGGGTCCGTTCCTGGTGTCGGTGTTACGGTTTGGAAGAACTGATTGCACAGAGCATCACACAGCAATTGCACGGGGTGAGGGTGCAGCTGATGCCACGCCGCCTTTCGTGCAGGAAGCTGTTCGTCTTTCGAGCCTTGATCACAGTCTCTGTCAACTTTATTCTGATCACGGTGCCGCTTTCGCTGTGGTTGTTGCTGTTCACGCGCCGCGTCACTGTCAGCATCACCCTCATTTGCGCCGTTATTCTCCTGGCGTGCTTCGCTTTTGCGTCCGACTGTTGCTAAGCTCGTATGTGCCGTGCCCGATGCAAAATCGACGTAGGTAGCATGAGTCACTGAGCACAGGTACAGTATCACGGCACCAAAGTCAAACACGTCCTGAAGTGGACTGCACGGGAAGCTAAACAGCTCACGCCGAGACGTGAAGCTGTACTCGTGTCGGTGCTGCGTAAAAACGCGCCGCATCGTAGGGTACACGGTTTGGTGCAAAAGCATGATTAACTCTCTCTTCTGCTCTAATAAATCCGCAACATTAACTGCGCCTACCGACCTGTCTGCTGCAGTAAAATCGGCCTCAGCGGTATCATCGTCTTGATCGCTTGGTGACACCTCTTTGCGCAAGTCTCTCCACAGCTCCTCGCTGACTACGTCCGAGAGCGCGTAGGACAGTACTGCAGTCACAAACTGCATCACCTCAAGCCGCCAAACGTCGTGCCGCGGTGTGTGGCGAGGGAGAAAGAAGAAATCGCACAGCAGCTTTACTACCTCCACTGGCATGCACGCGACGGATGGGTGATCGTACTGAAAACGACTGCACAGCTGCCGCAGCGCCGCTACCGTGTACGCCTCCAAACGTAGATCTGGCGTCGGGTGTTGATGTCGCACCTTCACTAAATTCATTAAGCGGCGGACAATTGCACGTGCGTCATGTTCACCTCCGTTTCGGCTGGTTGATGTGCCGAGCTCGTAGTTTGCATACGCGGCGTCACTCTGTGCACGGTCACCAGTAAATCCAGCAACATTTATGGAAGTGGCAGCAGCGGAGGGCGGGTAGGCAGAGGTGACCTGCGATAGACCGTAGAGCCGCACGAGCACCTGCGCATACAAGCACGCGTCATCGACGCTCGGTGCGGCGGCCCAGACGCGACCATCTGCCACCTCCTGTAGAATCAAGTTTGGGCCTACCGCAAGCGCACCGTTACGACGATCTTCGTCTTCTTGTTGATCTTCACCACTTCCGGAATTGTGTAGTGGGACGCGCTCAATTAAGCCGACAAGGCAGCTGGACAGTCGCACAAGATAGGTCGGCGTAACTAGACGCGCATACCCGGCCCAGCGCATGACCTCCAGCAGTAGCGCCGCGTAGTCGGCTCCGACTACCGCAACAAGCCAATGGCTCTCCAAGACTTCTAAGATGTGGTTACATAAAATGTTGAGCGGCGATGCATTCTTCCATAGTAATGGCGCTTGACTAAGTGACTGCGTCAACTCGTTCGGGAACACGTCTTCGCTTTCCCGAAGACCTGCATTGCAACAGTCAATACCTCCACCGATTGCTGCCATCGCTGTTGTTGGACTGATTACTCCTTGTGTTGAACTCGAAATTGCGTGCCCACTGTCGTTGCGTCGATTTGCAGTGGTTCCCCCTTCGAGGCTCTTTTCCCATTCCGCACGCGCTTCACTTCCACAGCCCACAACGTTGTAGTTGCTGTTCTGTTGCAGCTGTTCCTGCGAGTTCAGCGGTTCCCCCTCAGCCACCAAAGAACTGTGCAAACCCTGGAAGAGTTGAATAAAAGGGCGGATAATGTCCCCGCGTAAACGACGGCGACGCGCTTCTAAAGCATCACGTCGCCCACAAGAAGCCGAAGAAGATAATGCACCCGTTGTCGTCGCCGCTGCTTGCCTTCCGCCTCGCCGGTTTGTCGTTATACCAATACAAGGAGATGCACCGGTTTCAATTGCCGTCGCCGCATGTTTCTCCGCCGCACGGCAGTAGGCCATCAAGTGCGGCTTTACAATACGGTCGAGAACGAAGACAAACACATTTGCCACAACGTGCTGGCCTAAAACGGCGTGTGGGGTGCTCCCATGCCGCTCCGCGCACGCAACAAAGAAGTTTGTGAAGTCGAGGATGCACTGTCCGGCCTCCTCGGTGCCTTTGGCGGATATGGCGGTGTCTGAGGCAACGGCGTTCACGTCCGCCATGATTTTGTTGAGTTGGGCCTTGAGCTGCCCGCTGTCGACGTGAGGTAAGAACGACTCCATTCTGGCAAGTCGATGGAGAGAGGAGAAATAAGATTGAAAGAAACAGTGCAGGGCAGTTTCTGCCGCACTGCGTCAGTAATCAAACGAAAAGCAGCTGAAAGTCGATGGGTTTGCATATATGAGAAATCATACGAGAACAAGTTCAGGTCATAGAAAGGATTCGATGCTGTGCGGTCGTTGAGAATGGACTCTCGTTTTCTGTGCTGGTACCGAGAGTGTCTGTCTGCTGAAGCCGCGTGTATGACAGCCCGTACGACGCTCAGCACTCGTTAATCTATCGCCTGTTTCTCTGAAGGCGCTGCCAGTGATGCGTTTGTTTACACACGCAGATAATGGAGCTTGAGTTGTCTACATGAAATTGAATGGCGTGTACGCAGCTGAAATATCAGCGTCATCCTGCCACATTGGTCCTTTTCCGTAAACCGGTAGTGTACCGAAATACAAGTGTTTATATAAAAGGCAATAGGAAAAGGTAAGGAGCATTCATTACTCGCTGAGCATTCGAAACAGCAAACCCACTGCTCTCTTTGCAGCCATCGAACAGGATCTGGCGCACCGCAGATGCGGTCTGACACATGGCTTGCTTGTTGATTTTCACTTGCTTCAGAGTCTGAAGAGCGCTTTCGACAACTATTCAGAGGAGCGCTCGCCTCACTGCAGCGTACGAAGTCCAGAAATACATCATCGTCGAACTTGCCAAACTCGAAGCGCAAAACACACCTACAGTTTATAGTCATCATTCATAACCAATCGCTGCACTCACAGGCCTACCAGCCCGCAGCATCACACTTTACAAACAACATCATTCAACGGCTCAGCACGAAGAACATCGAGTACACCTTCCGCAGTGGGTCCCAAGAGCACAAGTAAGCCTCCGAGTAGCTGCCGTCTGCCTCCTCCAACACCTCCCCCGTCTCAGACCGCGTTGCCTGCGCAGGGAACTTCAGTGAGATCGTCGCGTAACCCTCGCACGCAAAGAGTAAATACACAAAGTAGTCATCTGCCGGCTTCTCCATGTGCTGCTCGCGCGCCGACAGCCACCGATGCAGCGGCCGCGTGCCCTCCTCGGCTTGAGTGAACATGACGTCAATCCACACTTTAGTACGGAATGCAACTTCGTCGTGTTCGGTACGAAATGCGTACAGCGGGGTCCCAAAGCGGGCACTTGCGGCGGCGGCAGCAGCAGCAGCAGCGGCGTTGCTGTTTACACCAATTGATACTGCCGCTGCAGCTCCTGGCGCGCCAGTTGCCGTTGTTGTTGATGCAGAAGTAGAAGAAGAGGCAACACGGCCGGTACTCAGAGCCAATAACGCCTCCTCCTTTCTTGCGCGTTCTTCCGCTTCGGCATTGCGCCGCTCTTCCTCCTGTTCGCGCAGGTGCCGCAGCTCCTTGTGCTGCCGCCGCTCCAACTGCAGCGTGTGCGTCTTACCGGCGATGTGCTTTAAGAAGTTGTTTTCCTCCGTGCAGTAGATACTGCAAAGTGTACAGGTGACTTGACCCATGTGGTTGCGCTTGAAGTACGGGTTGGCGCGGGCGACCTCGATGGGGTCGTAAATGTTGATGTTGCCAGTCGGTAACGACGCCATAGTGGCTAGGGCTAGTGCAAACTCCTTACGAGAGCTTCTGTGGCAAAGAAAGTAGACGACAAAAACAGTTGCCCAGGGGATGAGAATGCAAACCAAAGGGGCAAGTTGGCTTTTGTTGGACGATGCAATCCGAAAAGAAGAGAAGAAGACCCGAAAGGGATTCGATGCAGCAAGGAAACTCTGACTTGATGGAAAGTGAAAGAGGCACACCAGTACTGTGAATAAGAGCACAGCGTTTCCGTACACTGGAGCCTTCCGGTCGTTACGTTAAAAGCTTGTTGGGTTTGTCTTGACACAGCAGAGCTGCCTTTTAGCACACCTTATTCTCGAGCCTGCCTCCGCTGCCCTCCAGCAAATGTGTGGCTTTCCTCTCAGCCCCTGTCTCCGCCACTTCTTTTCCTTTCTCGATAAATATGGAAATATGTGCATATCGATCAGCGTTTTGGAGAATCATCGAACCAATCAACCGAGTAAAAGCAGTTGGTACAGGACGCTGACTCTCGTAAAGCAAAACAACAACCTTCGAAGGTGACTTTGAGTATCCCTACAGCAGAAAGGAGGAAATGAGAGTGGAACCGAAAAGCAGTGGCCGACAATTGAGTCAGCAGCAATGAACCAGAAAAAACAACAACTAAAACAACAATCAGGATTTTCATCCACCCATCTATACAGCCACTTCCCCCACCTCTACAGAAACACCTCCATCACGCTGCGCACCGCATTGCGGCACACCGGGCAGGCGAACACCTCCTCCCTGCAGTGACTCTGCATCCTCTGAACACACAACCAGCACATGCCATCGTGCCCGCACGGTTGCAGCAGTGAGCGCGTCTGCAGTGGCTGATAGCAATAGAGGCAGTGACCGCCGCCGTCCTTATTCGGCGTTGCGGCTACACCACTTCCTGTAGTTGTAATGTTGTGCAATCCGGCACTAATATTAGTAGTGCACACGCCGGTCGTAGGGGGCTGCGATTGCGCCGTCGGTGAGGCGAAAAACGAATCTAGCGGCGATGCAGTGGGCAACCTCTCTAACGCCGTCGGCTTGCAGCCGTTACCGTAGTCGCGACCGTATGGATCTGCGGCCGCGTTCATTTGCTGCGCAGGTGGCAATCTCTGCAGCCGCCCCGTGTAACTCGCCGCAAAGCTCTCCAGAGCCTCTCGTAACGCCTTCTGAAGTTCCACTAAAATGTCGTAGACAGATCCGTTTGCGCTCCACGACTCCTGCGAGAGTTTAATCTTCTCGGGGTCCACCTCGCCCGTATCGCGATCTCGAACGAGGCTGGCAAAGCACGAGCCCGTCAGTGAGTTTACCGCGAGGGCAGTGGAGCCGGTCAGCGTTGCTGGCGGGTGCGCCGCGGCGTCGATCAAATAAATGCGCGGTGGGTAGGCGTACACGCCGCCCTCGCGGCCGTCGACATCGTTGTCTACCGTCACATGTGCACCAGCCCCCGTGATGGGGCTGAATTGCATCCACACCCTGACGTGGATCTCCGCCACCGCCTCCACTGCAACCTGCTGCGTTACCGCTTTCTTGGAGCCACCGTTGTTGTTCGTAGCGTTATTGCTTCCACTGCCACAGGCAGTGGAGAGGGTTCCCTTTGGGTCGTTTGCGCCTCCGCTTGGCGAGGCAGGAGCGGAGGACTGATCCACCGTTGTGATGTACGATCTCTCCTGTGGCATCGCCAAGACAGCCGTCTTGCGCTCGCTGAAGACTGGCACATAAACAGCAATTCGGTGGTTCGCCGCAAAGTAGCGGCCGAGCCCGTCGCCAAACTTCGACAAGTCACGCAGGATGGAAGCGCAGCGGATGTGTGCCGCAGTGCGCGCCAGAAGCACGTTCCTCATACACGCCGGTGCGTTGTGCGAGTGGTGGTGCCGATACGGATCAGCACTGTCTGCTGCACCAAGTTGGCTTATGTTGGGACGCAGAGGAAACGCGTAGCTGCTCGTGGGAACGATGAGCGGCGGCACCAACTCAAAGTTACGCACCACCACGTTCCGAATGTACGCGGCTAAGGTCTGGTATTTGTCATCTCCCGGAGAAGGGATGATGGCGCCACTTACGGGGTCTATGTACTCGGCTTTACGGCTGATGGCAAAGTTGTTGAGGTGCTGCATGTTCAGGCAGACGCGGTAACGGCAGTAGATCTCCGTCGGTGCATTCGGACTATCCACGAGCAACCCCGACTTCGGCGACCCCATCGAGTTCAACGGCGAGCTTGGATCGGAGGCGCAACTCTGCACACCCCGCACCGTCACCGTGCTGCTGGCATTGGTCCGTGTACTGACCGAATTACTCGTACTTGCTGGTGCGTAGATCGACATGATGACTGGGGTGTAGTACACGGCGCCGCGGTAGGTGTAGGGTAGGATGCCGCGAATCTCATAGTGGTCACTGCACTGGATGTACTTGAAGCCGTCCCCGTAGGCGGAGCGGAAGCCCTGCAGGTCGGGATTTGCCAGGATACGGGATTTGGAGATATCGTATTCCTTTCGTGGCCGCACGGGCTGCGGTAAGAGCTGCGCAGTTTCGTTTGTCAATGGAGCCGGAGACTGATTTGCGTCGTCCAGCTGCGCGCTGTCCACATCAGCACTTTCATTACTGGATTGCGCGATAGGCCTCGGCATGCGGGCCTCGCCACCGCTGCCGCCGCCGAAGGAGCTTCCCTTGCCACCGTCACCCGTCGCGCTGCCGCAACTGGTTAGCTCCTGCGTCGCCGACAGTAGACCTTCTACGGGTTGTGGGTTTGCGTAGAGCGACTGCGGGGCCATCGCAGGGGTTTTAACCCCCGTTTTGGTGGGGCTGCCCGCAATGGAATGGGTGTTGTTGCCACATCGCCGCTGCGGACCACCAACGGGGTTGCCGTCCGTGGCGTCGCTAACTCGGTTGCTCCGGTCTCCATTCCCACCAACTCCACTACCACCAATGTAGCCGCCACCGCCAACTCCGCTATTCCCGTCCTCATCGCTGTCCGACACTTTCACGCTCTGAAAAAGCGAGTTGTTGCAGCTGCGCTGAGGTCCTAACGTCACAGGGTCCAACCTGTTTGAGTTGCCGCCATCACGTCGCTCCTGTGTTCTTGTCGTTGGGGATACCGCCGCCGCTGCAGCGGCGTGTTGGAGAATTGCAGTGCATTCAGTAAAGCCGCCCCGCTCTGCCATCTGCACCGCACGCTCGCCAAACACGTTGGCGCGATCCACCGGCACGTGCAGCGTCTCCACCAAATAACGCACGATATCCGTCGCCCCAATCGACGCAGCGAGGTGCAGTGCGGTATTGTAATTGCCGCCGTTTGGGGCCAACACATCGGCCTTATACTCCTCGCATAGCATGCGGACAGTGGCAAGGTAGCGTGAGTGGCCAGCTTGCAGCGAGGCAAGGTCGGTGCGATTTGCGTTGGAGACGGTGGTGTAGAGGAGGGTCATGTTGGAGCCTCGAGCTGGCAGGTTGACGCGCTCCGGGTGGGCCCGCAGCCATTGCCGCAGTTCGTCAGTCTTGCCCTCAGCGGCAAGTCGAAACTCCATTTTTGTAGCTGTGAGTGTGGGCTGTGAGTGTTCCAAAGATCTCGTCAACACAAAACACAAACAAAATAAAAAAGAACGCCCGCAACAGAGGAGTAGAGCGACGACGAGCAGACAACTGTCAAATGAGTAAAGAAACAAGAAACAAGGAAAATGTCAGCAACAAACAGAAACGACTGCAACGCAGACTTGAGCTTGTCGCACCGCCGTACTTACTGCAGGTTCAGGAAAAGAAAATTGCGTACTGGTTCGCGTCATCAAAACACTTCTGATGCGAGGTGGAAGAAACACGAGAGACGCGTGCAAAGTAGAGAGAGGAAAGTAAGATGGAGAGTCAGCAGCAATCAAGTTGACCACTGCTTTTTACAAATGCAGAGCGACGTTGCTGCCAGCTCCTGCGTGTGCAACCTCCGGCACGCCATAGCCTCTTATCAAGCGCAGAGCGTTCTAGTACCAAGTGCATTTCACATTTTTGCGATGTGGGGTTCAACGCGGAGCAGGCATAACTCCGCAAAACACTTGAGTCGTGACACAACGGAGAGCGTCTCTCTATGGAGGAGGGAAAAGAGAACGCAAGCATCGGCTCTGTTCATCACTGGTCCATTCACGATGGTTTGTAGTTTCGATTCGGCACAGCTACAAAAACCTCATCCGGTAAAGCGAAGCGGAGCCTTTTCCCCTCTTCCACCCGTTGACTAGACGACGCGCAGCCCAGAACCCCACCAAACACCACAGAAGTGTAGGTAGGAAACAACACTAGCGCTTGACAGCAAAGGAAGGTGTAAAATAAAAGAAAACGAGAAGTAACACTCAGCTGGAGCCCCATAGCTGACTCCAACCCCGCTGCGTCGTATCCCATAGTGAACTTGCCGCAGCAGCAGCCGAACTTGCCCCTGTCCCCGCAGCACCCAGCATCGCCGCCGAGCCACTCTGTCCACGAGCAATCGCCGATCCCGGATTGCCGGCTGCTGATGCCGCTGCTGCCCCGTCGTAAAACAACGACCCACCAACAGAGACAATGTGAAGTGGCAGCGGTGAAGACCCCGTCACACGATGCGTACCATTTCGAAGCCCAGACCCTGCCGAAGTAGTGGATGCAGCTGTTGCGGAAGCACACATCTGTCCGTAGGGGTTTAAGGCCGCGGTGGACGGTGCAGCAATCGTGAAAGAAGGCACAGCTGCGTCAAGGTAATTTACAGGAGCAGCACCCTCCATGTTGTTATTTCTCCCCACAGCAGCCGCAGCTGCAGCCACGGGGGCGCTGTTTGACACAGCAATCGGTAGCAACACCAACCGCTCTACGTGGTCGCGAGGCTGTAGCAGGCGCTCTATCGAGGCGGCGATATTTACGTCCCCACCTGCTACTACAAACGGTTTCATGGCCGCTGCCAAGGTCAGCGACATTGGCGTAGCTGAGCTGTCCATCGCATTCACAGTGTTAGATTTTCTCGGCGCGTGGCTCGTTTCGCTATCGTCTCCTTCCTCTTCTCTTTCGTCCTCCTCCCCAATTGTTACCCACAGCGCGGCACTTGACGAGAGAAAGCGGCAGTACGCCGCAAGCACGAGTGGTGCCGCGCTGCGCCACCGAATTGGATCGCACGACTTCTCCAGCAGTAATGCTACATGCTGCAGTGGGGCAGACGCGACACACGTGGCGACACTGTTGTTGCTACTGCCGCTGTTGGTGGAGTCACCTAGTGCGCTTTTATTCTCCACACTTGCAGACCACACGGAGGAGATGAACAGGGTGTCCATCAACCACTGAAGACGAACATCATCCGCATCACAGGTAATAATGCCACAGTTAACATCAGCGTCACTTGTGGCAGAGGAAAGCAGGGGTAGTAGCTCTTCTTCGAAAAGTCGAGCTGTTGCGTGAGTAAGTAGCTCCAACACGTGTTGGCGCTCCTGCGACGTCACCAGTTGATGTGCCACACCACTGTACGGTGCTACAAGACCTCCCGCTTCAGTCCACAGCTTCACGTCGTATGTATTTCCTTCGCCTTCCCCGTCCTCTTCCCCACCGCTGCCAATCGCAAAGGTATCACTTCCATACACCGTTGATTTGCCGTACAGAGCCTGATGAAGCAGCCGCAAGGTGCGCTGCACAACAGCAGTGAGCGCTGGCGTTGGTACGGCAGGGTAAGACACGCCGTGATTTCTGACATCTGACCCCCCACCAACAACGGCTGCTGGAGCTGAGTTCGTGATCCTGTTTGCGGTTTCTGCCGTAACAACTCGAATCCACGAGAACGAGTCCGCCAAGCCCGTAGGATGTCGAGCCACCTCTCCCCTTTGCAAATCGGTGCTGCTTCCGGACGCGCTGGACGCTGTTTCGATCACGTGCAGCAACGCATGGTAGTGGCTGCGCAGCGCGTTCGTGTACTGCGACAGCAACACGTGTTGCCATAGACTGCTCGTTTTGTGGTAGAGCATCCTCGTCTTCTCGCGCAGGCGCATGACCTCCCCTTCTGTCGTCGGCACCTCTGCAGACGCGTATGGGTGACGCACTGCTGCTTTTGCGATACCACTTGGTTGGGCTAGTTGGTGCAGCACATCATCGTAAACCCTCAGGACGAGCGCCACTTCATAACTGTGAATAACATCAGACGGTGTGGGCTGCGTATTTCGTTGATCTGCAGAGATGTATGACAACTGTGCCTCGATGTGCGCGAGGGATTTTTCCAGCCAGCCAACAACCCGCGTGTAGAGCGACGTTACAGAAGCGTCGACATTATCGTTGTGGCTACTGTTGTCGTTGTTGCCACTTTGAGAAGCTTTCGGCAACGACACAGCTGCAAACGCCGCAGAGGGAGCGGTACCGGAGGCCCGGACAGCTGTGACAAGTGTCTGCAGACACTGGTGCAGTAACTCTACAGCGTGCCCGTTCAGTTTGATACAACCCAAAATTGTGTCCTCACTACCGTAGACATTACTGGCAGTTGTTTGCCGGAAAGGAAAGAGACGCGTGCGAAGACCGCTCAGCACCGCCATTAGCACTGCCTGCTGCTCCTCATTGAGCACAGCGGCTTTAGATGCCGTGCTTGATGCTGTGCTTCTCCGTTGTGTGGCAACGTTGCAGAAACAGTCGGAAGCAGAGGCAGCTGCGCGGATAGAAGCGCTATTTGGCCCCACTCCAACCCCTCTTCGCGAAAGAGGCCATCCCGTGTACTCGTGTTGAAGTGTGCGTTAGGCGACCCAGCACAACTTGTAGCATTCCAACTGCAAGCACCACCAGCAGCGGAGCTGCGGAAGCGACTCCAGTCAATCCCGGTTGCGGTACACGCACGACCAGCTCGGCCACTATAAGCAGCAGAAGAGTTCAAGCTTACGGACCTATTGGCAGCCACCTTATTTTCTTCATGGCCTGCTCGTCTCTGCGGCATGTGATCGTCAGCCCCGCCTACTGTGTTACCTGCTGAAGATTCGTCCAGCTGCGATGCGTCCCATGAGGAACGGAGCGTATGTCGATGCAGCGTTTGCATCAGCATCCTCCATATCTGTTGTACCTGATGAAATGACCATGTTGTGGTCGCGCCGGTTAAAGTTGAGGCCCCGACGCCGTTAGTGTCGGGCTGCTGTGCCGTTGCTGCAGCATACTCGCCGCTTCCGCCAACTGCGCTGCTTTTAAAAGTTAATGATCGACTGGCGTCGACAAGTCCTCGCAGGATGCACCGTTCCACAAAGCTGACGGAGTGCAACGCGACCGTAAAGCAGCGCTGCAGTGCCTCGTTCAACGCCGTCTGCTGGGTTTGTTCCCACCACTGCTGGCGATTGACGCGATTCCATGTCTCGCCTACACACTTCACTTCCGACGCATTCAGCCCATTCTTTGCTGACGCACAGCTTGTCAGCAGGAGCAAACAGAGAGGCGTCGAGGGCGGCTGTACAAGTGATGCATCTGGGTCCTGCTGCGTTGCGTCGTCAGCAAACTGCATAATCGTCACCGGATCGCGTGCGAGGCTGACGACCAGGGAAGAGATCAGTGGTGCGAGAAGCTCACGAGTCATGTATTCGAGTGACGCCGTCAAAGACGATGATAAGCCGGATCCCTCCGTCTTTGGGTCAACGTCAGATAGCGTCGCTGCCTCATCAACATCCGTTGCCAATAAGCTGTTTTTCACTGCCAAGGGTAGTGACTTCGTTTGCCGCGAACCAGTGGTATTCAGCTCCGCCACGGTGTGCAAGCTGGCTCGCAATGTAGTGACATACGCACGACAACGCATCGCAGCGGGCACGGCAACACGCGTACCTTCCGTCGCAGTCACAAAACCACTCATTGTTGTACTCGTCTGCTGATTATCTGGCGTACCGTCCCCGCACCTACCGTCAACCCCTTTGGAGAAGCGCGAATAGAGCTCGGGAGCAGGACCGCCGTCCAACCCAAATCCGGACGTCCCGAGGGAAGAAACAAAACGGTGTTGATCGTGCAGATTACCACCTGTACGATCTGCGGAGAATACACTGATACTACTTGGTGACGCCGCTGCCGCTGCCGCTGCTGTGCCTCGCCGCGTTAAGCGCCATGTTAAAAGCTCCTCCAGCGTGCGCGCTCCGCCTGTGTTGTGCGCGGAGCCAACATACGCGTCTCCTGCCCTCACGCCCACCAGTACATCGTTGTCGCTGCTGCTGTTGCCACCACCGCCGCGCAGCTCCTCTGCACTTGCTTTCCACGCGTGCTCGAGTGTGTGAAGAACGTCAATCTCTGCGGGAAAGCCGGCAGACTTCGTCGTGCTACGGCTTTTGACCGATGCTTCGACGAGGTCGAGGTAGTCTGCAACGCTGCGCTGCAGGGAGGAGAATCCACCGAAGCACCGCAAAGCCCAAGCGGTGTTGAACAATTCCTCATTTCCTGCGGAGACAGCGGTAGTGGTGGCGAAACCTGACGCTGATCGTGCGGTCGCAGTGGTCCCTTTCGCAGAAGCCCACATAAAGCCTGTGGAACGCAAAGGCGTTGGGGCAGCTTGGTTGACTCGCTTCACGCTTGCAAACGCACCTGTCGAAGCCGCAGGCGCAGACAGCGACGACAGCCCAAGAGAAGAGAGAAATGCAGTGTTCGCAAACACACCAGGACGCGTGCTTGTAGGAGTGGTAGGAAGCACGGCGGCGCATGGCTTTGCGCTGCCGCACCGCTCCATGCTTCTAAGCTGCGCGCGCGCGGTAGCAGCGGCAGATGACACGATACTCCAGCGGGCAGCGCTGAGCTGCGCCTCACGCAGCAGTAGAACCGCCAATAAGGCTAGAAGCCACCGAGATGGATCGGCGCAAGAAGCGCCGTTAAATTCTCTTTTTTCCTTCAGATGCTCTTGCTGCTGAACAGAAGCATCTCCGCATAAAATCTTGTGCACCACCTCACGCACTTTGAGAGAGGCGAGGTGAAAGAGTGGGTCTGCTGACTTCTCTAGCGCCGCTGTACCGAGTAGGTGTGCCTCTGCTGATGCCGCTGCTGCTACATCACCAGTGTGCGGTTGCGGCGGCACACGAGGTAAGTCCACGCCCGGTGCGCAAGCCACGAACGCGTCAAGCAACGTTGGTGACCTACAAAGTGCACGCAAGACGCCGTGGCATTCAGCAAGCAGCGCACACACGTACACAGTGTGGCGCTTTTCCTCCATCTGTGATGCGCGCAGACGCGCATCCATGGATTCCTCTTCTCGATCGGTGTCTGCCGGTTCTGACTTCTCGATACTTATTTGATGAAGGTGCGTCGGCGTTGATGGTGGAATGTTTTGCCGGTTTTTATTCGGTGAGGGCGACGCGTTCGAATAATTCTTAGCCAACAGCCTTAAGTGTGCACGCTGTTCCGCTAGCTGCGCGTAGTTGTCTGCGACGCGACGCAGACGCACCAGCAGCAGCTTCACCAGACGTGTTTCAAGCGTGGCCGCGCGGCGCTGGAAGTTGATGACCCAGTCGGGCGCTTTCAGCAGCTGCGGTCTGCTGTTTTCAGATCCGGTGGCGCCATTCCCTTTACAGAACGCAAGTGCTTCCTGAACGCGGTGTAGCCGCTGTGCCAAAGAGAGTAGTGGCAAGCGATTCTGCACCGGTGTCTGTGCAGCAGCCACTGTGTGACCTTCACTCAGCGCAGTGAGTACGGCTTCCATATCCGCTGCAGCTCCGTTTTGTGACGTCGCAGAAGCAGCGGCTTCCATGTATTGGAGCTGTAAAGCCTGTAACTCATCGTCAAGTCGGACGCGTTCCCCCAACAACGTACTGGAGGTGTTTGTTTTCTCCTCGCCTTGGTCCTTCGCGTCGTTGGAGTTGAACGCAGTAGTGTTGTACGCGGCAAAGAAAGGTAGAAGTGCTGACGGGGGAAGCGGCAACACCACGTTTGGCAGCTCCGAGACTTGCATTGAAGCGGTGTGGAGCTTCGCTTTTTTTAACGCGCGTTCCCCTGCTGCTGCTGCAGCGCTGTCACTTCCTTTGTCAGCCTCCGTGATACTCCCTTTGTTCTCTAATACAGCAGTTGCAGCAGTCGTAGATGTAGCAGTGACAACAGAGGCGGCAATGTGCCGACGTCGGTGCTGACGCTTTGCAAACCACTCCGGTGGAAGAATAGGCGCTGTGGAACTGCCTGTAACACTCGCGTTATCAGCAGAAGCAAGCACATCCGTTGCCGCCGGCACACCTCGTTTCTCCAGCGCGGCTTCAATCGCCATGATGTCACGGCAGTCCTTATCCATCCCCACAACACCATCACAGGCCGCAAGCAGATCACGGTACGAGTTGCCTATGGCAACGCGCAGGTCGTGTTGATTCGCTTCTATGCTGCGGGTGACGGTGGAGAGGTAGTGAAGGGTTTCGGCAACATCGTTTTGGTGTAAGATGCGCCGCACCTCCTGTGCCGCCTCCTCGGCAGACATCGTTCCTTCTGAATTGAGTTTTCCGTTCGTCCAGTAGTGAGGAATAACAACAGAATGAAAACGCAGAAGTGAGACGGTGCTTATACTAACTCAGCTGCAGGCGTGTACGTATGTATGTGTGTGTGTGTGTGTGTGTGTACAAGATATTCGTTTCAACCAGGAGAAGCCTCAGTGCTGTTAACTACTTTCTTTCCTCTTAGTGCGCCGAAGGAAATCGAGACTGCTTTCGGAGCAGAAAAATGCGATCGATGCGTTAAAATCACAGCTACTGAGATGTACTACAGACCCGTCGAGCTCAGCAAATACGCTGAACGTTGTTTTCTCTTTTAGCTCAAGCTTTCGTTTGCTTTCCTGAGGGCTGACCCTATAGATAATAGAAGAGGGAATACAAGCGGAGAGGAGGAGGTAGGGAGCGCAACGCGGTAGTTCCGGGCAGGTTCGGTACCTACTGATACGTCCACCGAAAAAAAAAAAAAAAGCAGTCGTGGAAAGTGTGACTTCTATAGTAGTGGTTGAGGTGCCTTCAGAAGTGTAGCGTGGTTATGTCCCGTTGAGCAGTAGCGTTGCTGCCTCTTTGGCCTTAACTCGAAGAAAGCTTGAAGAAGTGGAAGTCCAGAACTTGATTTACACCAAGATGGGAAAAAGAATCTGGTGATCTGAGAACAGGGTTTCAATCCCTGGAAGCGCATCCAGTTCACTGCTTGACACCAGCTGTCAGATGATCGAACCTCTGCAGCCCAATACCCTGTTTTGGTTTTGGTTTTGGTTTTGGTTTTGCACACATAGATATGCATATTAAAAAAAAAAAAATATATATATATATATACGGGCGCGACCTTACAGATATAGAAGCCCGATAAAAGCTACTTCAATCTGTTGTCGCAGCCGGCCAGCCACGAAACAGGTAAAGAGAGGAAAGTGGTAAAGGTGGCGCCGACTGAACGCGGAGGGGTTTCCTCCTGTTGTACCTCTAAAAGTAGACCACTGAAGGGATTCTCCTTTGTCTCTGCTGATGGCATCAGCACCGCTTTCAATAAAAAAGAAAAAAAGAAAAAGACAGAGCTAAAGATACGCGCCATGAAAAGCAAATCAAAGCACATCAGTTGTTCGCCCAGCATAATCCCCTCCTTCTAAAGCACCCGGGCTGCCTTGCTGACGGGCATCAGCACGTCTGAATCCTGAGAAAGAGGAAAACGCGAAAGGAAGCAAGATTTGAAATGCCGGCTGTTGCAGTTGTTGTTTCATGTTAACATGGCAGTTACAAACAGCAAAGAACAAGAAGAAGGAAAAGCAAACAGGGAAAGAACAGACAGCAGCAAGAGCGGCAACGGCGATAAAACAGCGATGCCCCACTCCGTGAGCAAGGAGCAAAACGAATAACGTCGAGGGGGCTTGTGCTTCGCCGCTTTCGTTCCCAAGGCGGAGCAATCGCTTTTCTAAAATATCACTCATACCCGTCTTTTGTTGTTGTTGTTGTTGAGCCGTTTTGTTTTCGTTTATTCTGTGTCGGGGAAAAGGGAGAGGGGAAAAGAGAAGTTGGGGTACTCCTCTCTGGGAAACGCGGACAACGTGACGACCAGTAAAATTCTTGCCTGAGAAAACAAACGAAGAACACAGGAGAGAGGGGGGAAAAGAAACGAAGCGCTCAACACGCATGAGTGACAACGCCAGCTCCCCCACACGTCCGCTTGTGCACGCCTGTCAGACCTATCTCAGTGATGATTTTGATGTCTGAGCCAACGGTGAGAGAGGCGCCAGAAAGAGAAAAGAGGTGGGGTTTTAACGCCCACTATCACGGCAAACAAAAAAAAAAAAGAGAGAGAGAGAGATTTATAAGGGGAAGGAGGCACGCACGATGCAAGGCAGATACACGCAACGCGTACCAATAGAGCATAGGGAAACAGGTGAAAGAAATAAGACAGCAACAAACAAAAATAGAAAAGGGAGGGAGAAAACACTAAATGCGGGAAAAGGGGGAAAACGGAAACAACAACAAAAAAAAAAACTACAACGAAGACACTGAGAATGGAATGCGCTAGCTTAGAGTTAGTGGCCCTTGTCAGCAAAGAGGTGAAACAGTTCTCGCTTTCACACGCCGACATGCCTATTTTGACACAAGTCGAGGCGCAGGAGGCACCAAGCAAACTGAGAAGTAGCGGCAGGAACACGTTTCACCAAGCACAAATAGAAAAATAAACTAAACTAAACAATAAGAGGAAAGAAAGAGTAGTTCTTGCGAAGACGTAATGCCCCGCGGGTTTCTCCAGACTGGCTTAGCCAGAAGTCTAAAAGAGAAATAATAAGTGAAATCAGCTTAATCGGTAAATGCAGCGTAACAAACAAAATGAAAGCACAATGAAAACAAAAAAAAAAAGAGGGAGCGGGCGAGTGGGCGGTAAAGTAGAAAGAAACGGAAACCACTGCTGGGTTTCGTTATTCAGCTCAACGACAGAACCAGCTGTGCTCTCCGTTTTCTAGTTGCTGTTGTTGTTGCGATTCTGTTTGCGTTCTTAGAATTGAACTCAACAGAGATTTAAAGGGTTCAGGACGGAGAAAAGTGAAAAGGGAAAGAATGAAAGTTGTTGTGCTCTTCACCAAATGCTGCTTTCACTACGGACACACAAAACAAAGAATCAGAGAGACAACAGGAGAAAGAAAGAACGAAGAGGCAAAAGGAAACAGAGCAACCTAAAAAAACTCAAAGCACCACTCTGTGATTGTCCTTCTCTTAGGAAAACTGGTTCTAACTTGACGTCGCTACTCAGGAGAAGAGAAAACATATATATATATATATATACGTAGATGCTCTGCTCAAGTACGCATAAACGCGTACGTTGTCTCCAAGTTTAACCCCAGAAAACAACGAACCAAGATTAAAAAAAAAAAACTGGATGAAGGTTGATTTCAAAGCAGGCTCCTCTCGAAAAGGGGGGCCTGTCGCGGACAAAAATGGCAAGAGGAAAACAGTAACGATAATAAGAGCGTGTCTGTGTGTGTGTGGAAAGAGAGTTCGTTTACCAAATTTACTCTCTCCGAAATGCAGCATAACCAAAGAAGGGGAAGGGGGAACACGCGAAGAGGAAAAAGAACAGTACAGGAAAGAAGAGAAACCCACATCGCCAACAACAACAACAAGGGAGGTAAAGGTAAGGCAGGAATGGTGGAGTGCAGCGAGAGTGGAGAAGTAACAGATAGCATTCGTTGTGCTCGTCAATCGGATTACTGGACAAGAAAACAAACAACGGCAATGAACAGGGGAAAAAACGGCGTCGTGAAAAACGATCTGCAGAGCGTGTACGGCCAGAAGAAAGTGAAGGGGAAAAGAACCAGCACTCTCTCACCGTTTTCTCTTTGTTGACAGCAGTGTGAAAAAAGTCTGCCCAGGAAAGTCTCCTTTGCTGGTGAGTAGATGATTAGCAAGCACTTTACAAAGCGCGCTAAGAAACAGTTGGCGCTTATGTCGGTGGAGCGCCCGTTGCAAAGATAGGAAAAGTTGCAAAAGAAAATACAGAGAGAGAGAGAGAGATGAGCGTTATCATCGACACGCTTTCGAACAGTAACTTACAGGTCGAACGGTAGTACCTATACACACACGGTGGCTCATGAACGTTTAGAAAAAAAAAAAACCTGTCATTTCCAACACGAAATGTCAGTTTCCCCTGCGGCGAGAGTGCCCCACAGAAGAACACGCTGTTGGGTGAAAAGAAAAAAAAAAAACGCCCAATGCACAACACGCTTTTCTCGGACGTTTCGCTGTTTTAAAGCTGGTGACAGTATGGAAGCCATTGTCGCATCCAGTGCAAACCATCCGATGACTTACCTTCAGAAAGAAGAAACAAGTAAGTTAATAAACTAGTCAGCTGGTGCTGACGTTGACAAGAGTTAAGTAAAACTAAAAGAGGGAGAAACTACTCGTTTGGAGAAGTACCTTGTTACTTGTGTGTTTTTCCGTTTTTGATAAGTGAGCACGTTTAGTGGTGCGTCGATAGTTTTTTCAACGACCCTGTGAATGACGAATTACTTTCAGCTTCGATTTACCACGAAGTTCAAAACCCAACAACGGCTAGAAAGCCCCCCTTGACTGAAACAGTAAAAACAAAACAGAAAACCCTGAGAGTTTTGTTTTTTTTTCCAAAAGCAGATGTTGACCTCTGAAAACGGTGAGTATAAACGTCTGCATCAGGGATCGAAAAAAGAAAAAATGGAAAGGAGGAGGACAATGAAAGCGTTTAACTGAAACAAACGTAAGAAACCCCACAAGAAGAAGTTAATTAGAAAGAACAAAAGAGTGGAGGGAAAAAGCTGTGCTGGCACAAAATCGCGAAAATGGCGCGGATGAAGAGGTTGGCAAACAGCCAGATCCCCCACCTGAGGCACGCCTCAGCCCTTGCGTGTTTTACTTGATTTAAACGGGGTAAAAGAAAAGAATTTAAATTGCAAACAGAAAGGTAAAGCAAACCGGCACTTTTCCTCTCTTGTTTTCTCCTTTTTCGGTTCTTTGGCACCCGCGGCGTGCGTGTGCAGGTGCTTGTTTCCGGAAACGAGAAACAATGTGCGCGCGTGCATAGAGAGACACCGTGGACCTGCCTCCTGCTAATCCCGCGGAATGCTGCGGTAACCGTGATCCACGTGATTACTCGCGTCCTGCCAGTACACGTACGTGTTGTGGTACACAGCCACCTTGTCGTGATCATACCTCTCGTACATCGGCACGCCCTCCTCCCCGTGGGCCCACTGCACAGACGGCAGTGTCTCCCAGCCAACATCACTCGCTGGCGACGCCCCGGCTTGCTCCGTGGCCCACTTCATCGCCTGCCGCTCGGCAGTCCGTTCTACGTCCACGCCATCACTCGCCACAGTGCCGCCACGGTTTAACAAGTGTTCATGTTGAAAGTAGTAATGCAGGAAGTAGGTATCCGCGGGGGTGCAGCGGTGGGCAACGACCGTCGACCACGTCACGTTGTGCAACTTGCCGCGGTGCATGTCGTGGAAGCGGGCAAATCCCTCCATGATGTACCAGATCTTCCCAGCGGCACACACACTCTCGGCGTGCGGCTTTGCAGCATGGATGCGCAGCCCAAGAAGGATATCCTCCTGATGCAGACGTGCGGCACGGTAGGCACGCCTTTTACGGCTGTCGAACTCCCCCATAGCGAGGTCCACGATGTCGAAATTATCCGCGAGTTCGTCGACGGGGCCAAGTACGGACTGCACCAGCTTGCGGTGCACCATGAACGTCATGCCAGCGTTGAACATTACGTTGTGGAAGGACCGCATGCTGCCCCAGTAGACACACTCCGGCAGGTCATCGGCGGACAGCGTGCTGCTTACAGTTGTCGTTACTTGATCAGCGACTTCTTCATCGGCGTGTTCGTCGTTCTCATCCGCTGCCGCAGCCGCTACCCTCAGCTGTGTAAGGCCGAAGGGAGATGCTTCTCGCCGTCGAGCGCCGGTACGCACGTAGCGGATGTCGCTCAGGAACTGCGGCACCTTGAGGTAACTGTCATCGTCGCCTTTGATAATGTACGGAACATTGGGGAACGCGTGGTAGGCGTACTCCAGCCACAGGATCAACTTCTGGCTCATCCCCACCTCCACCGGCAGGCCCCACTTCTTATTTTCACCAAGCTTTTTATCCGTCGTCGGGCGACGATCTGTCATCATGTCCACCCAGACCACGTTACGGTGCGTCAGTGCCTCCTTCCACAGCGCAGCGGAGGCGTGGCAGATGTACTCCGCCGGCGCTACCGCGGCTGGAATCACCGGTAGTTCCAGCACACTGCCCAGGTAAGCGAGAGGGGTCGAATAAAAACCTTTGTTGACAGGCAGCTGCAATACACGCGAACACGGTGACTCTGCTGTCTCGGTGTCCTGCCAGTCCGCCCGGAGCTCCACACGGCGCTCCTCATAAACGTCGGCTTCTGTCAGGGCATCTGCGCTGTGCAGCAGCGTCGCTGTCGCTATTTTAAAGGCAGCATGGGATGGAGAAATCGCATCAGAGCCGAAGCTTCTCAGGAGCTTCGCCTTCTCCACATAAGGTTCGACTGCGGCAAACAGGTAAAGCGGCAGCAGCGCACCGTTGAAGTCGTTCTCTGCACGGGCCACCTCCTGGTAGGTCATCCACGTCGCCCGCTGAGCCGTGCGCAGCGCCACGCGGGCCGGCTGATCCGTTGAGGGCACGCCCATCACCGCCAAGTACGGCGTGAGGGTGGTAACTACCTTTTCCTCCACATCCTCGGTGTCACGGTAGCCCTTAGCATCAGTGTTGTTGCCGGGGACCAATCGAGTGAGAGACGTGTGCACGTGGCACAGCCACCCCCACTTCGGTAGCTCCCTCTTCACGTCAATGTCGTTCGTTACGCTTGACATTGCGTAGAGCATCGGACCAACGCGGCCCAGTGGGCCTGTCACAGAGGCAAATACACCGTGCTGAGACTTCAGTTCTGTGTTGTTCGTGGCCACCTCGTAGAGACCTGGGTCGGTGCAGTCGGTACAGTTGCTGGGTATTTGGTGTAGTGTCCACGAGGGCAGAAGGTGAGAGCTGACATATGGTGTTGGACACGAGTTTGTGTCGGGAGCCTTAGCGGAGCTGCAGTTCACCCGCAGACGCGTTGCAGCATCTTCGTGCTGCACCAGCAACGCCCAGGCACTGCGCTTCGCATCGACTGGGACGACCGATTTTGTCAAACGTTGCGACGAACTTGCTGTATTTTCGGTCGTGGCAGTTGTTGTTGTTGTTGCAACTGAAGTTGTAGTCGCCGGCGAGGTGGTAGAAGTAGACGTTGTTCTTTCGGTTTTTTTTGCCTTGCCGTGTGGCTCATTTGTCTGCTTCACCACCTTCGCCGTAGCGGTTAGCCTTGTGTGTCGCGGGTCGTTGCTCCATCCAGCGCTATCAACGCCATCCATCCGCACAATCCACAGCAGCCCTGAAAGAAAGACGACGGTGGCGAGAGCCAACAAAACGCGCCACTTCAACCAACGCAACGGACGCCATCTGAGAGGTTTCCGAAACGACACTGTCGGCGAATTCGGATTTTTTTGTGGGCTGCTTAGGGATCGGTTGGGCCAATCCGCCGATGTTGTTGTGAAAAGCAGCGAAGATTCGGTGCTGACGGGCAGTTGTTGGGAGCTTATCACGGCATTGTCGCGGACAGAGGACACTGCGCTGCCATGGCTAGAGGATTCGGCGTACAGCTCCAGGACACGGTAGGGGTCGGTGTTGCCGTGGGCACTGCCAAGGACAGTACTGGTGGAGCGGCGCTTGCGGGCGGCAGACTGCGAGGGGGAGATGCTGGAGTCCATGAGGATAAAGGTAGTCACTCGATGATAATGCAGGTCTTTTGTACTTTTGTGTGTGGTGTACGTGTGTGTGTGTGTGTGTGTGTGTGTGTGTGTGTGTCAAAACAAAGCGTGTTGCTCTTCCTCCACCTTTTTCTCCTATTGTTGTTAATTTGGCCGGGGGGGATGAAGATACTAAAAGCTGAGGCAGTGAAAGCACAAAACAGCAGAGTGGAAAATGGATGAATGATAATATGGTGTAGAAACGAGAGAGATGGAGAAAGAGAAAGAGACAATCGAGATGGTGACTCAAAAAGGCTTGGGTGAGAAGCACCGCAATAAAGGAGAACAAAGAATGAAGAGATGTCGACGAAGACAACAAATCAGATCGAAGAAACGGAAACGAAGAGGACAAAAACGGGTGAAGTGAAAAGAGAAAACTTGAATTTCCCCTAACCGACTTCAGCACTGAAAGCGTGCCACACCTTAAGTTGCCTCTCCAAACGTCCTAAATACTTGTGTTTGTTTGCTTTTATTGCTTTCGCTCGTTAAATCAACACCCCCGATAAAGTACTTTAGAAACAAAGAAAGAAGGGGAATAACAAGGACAACATGAGAGAAAAGCAAAAGAGGTGCCAGCGTAGAGCCTAAACTAAATCAGCTACACCAACCTAACAACGAGCACTCAGACCAAATCAGTGTGAGGAAACTGCTCAAAGGATGCGTAAACACAAGGAGGGTAGAATATACACAGACACACACAGACGCATGTACATATATATATATATATATATATATATATATTCAAAGCCTACGAAAAGAAAAAAGTAAATGGGCAACTTAACATCCATCTGAACCACAAGGCCATTTTCAGTTTAACGGCGGGAGTACAGAGAGAGAGAGAGAGAAAAGAGCGAAAATCGAACGGCGAGTAGGGTTAGATGAGAAACCAGCCGCAAGGGCTCAACTGCACCAAAGTACGATCCGTTTGCGAGCGGACACAGTCAAACAGAGCAGCGGATCAAATGCGGGCCAGTGCGTGTCAGCGTTGAAGAAGCACCATATAAGGACATGTTTTATTGCCCTCTGCTTCCCTCCACATGCGAATATTGTCACCATACATTTCATTGAGCAAAGGCAATACGTCAAAAGCCGGCAACAAGAGCAGAACCAAAGCAATTTACTTTAAGCACACACACACAAAAAAAAAAATATATATATATATTTTGTAAAGGACAGCCCTGAGGTCCCAAACACGCTGGAGAAGAAAAGAAGGGTAAAACCACAGAAGATACCGAACACCAAATAGAGGGGAATACAGCACTTGCAAAACACCGCCAACACCCATTGCTTCCGTCTCACGATGGCGCCAACGCCTCACCTCACCACTGCGGCTGTGAGCGGTAGCCGTCCTCGACCGATGTCGCCGCATGCCGCCAGTACTCGTAGGGGATGTTGTACACCGCCACGTTATCTTGCGCTGCCACAGTGAAGTTCGGCGCCTTCGTCACATCACGCGTCCACCGTACCGCCGGCAAGTTGTCCCAACCGTCATCTTCGCGTGCACCGTTGCGCAGCTGGGCGGCGATCCAGTCTACCGCGGCCCGCCGCACTGCCTTCTCCACGTTCTCCACATCTTCGCTCTTCACGCTGGACACCTCATATTCGGTTTGAAAGAAGTGGTGTAAGAAATAGCTGTCCGCAGGGCGGCAGCGGTGGGCAACGACGGTGGACCACGTTAAGTTGTGTACCCGCCCCACGTGCAGATCGTGAAAGCGGGCGTACCACTCTTTAACATACCACAGGCGGCCGTTGCGGCACACTTCTTTTATCCGATCGAGGGCGTCGTAGACACGCAGTCCCGTGAAAATATCCTCATGGTCAAACAGTAGAATTCGGTAGGCTTCGGACCGGTCCAGAGAGAACTCTTCAGTTGCCAAGCGGACAATGTCTAGTTTCTGGTTCTCGTGCATCAATTGCTGCTTTTCCAAGAGGGCTTGTACAACACGTCGGTGCAAGAGGTACAGCATGCCAGCGTTGAACTGCGTGTGCTCGTGATGGCGCAGACTTCCCCAGTAGACGCACTCAGTCGCGTCTGGTGACAAAACAACTTCTGGCGACAGAGCGTCATTTGCGTTGGTACGCCCCTCCCCATCCCACGCATTACTCCGTGCACCGAGTTTCCCAGCTGTTTTATTAAAAGAAAATGACGATTGCAGAGGTGGAGGTGGTGCTCGGTGTCGCACCCCGCCTTGAACGTAGCGCACATCACTCAGAAACTGCGGCACCTTGACATACACATCATCGTCACCTTTGATAATGTACGGCACATTCGAAAACGCGTGGTAGGCATAAAAAAGCCATAAGATCAACTTCTGCGTCATACCAACTTCCACCGGCATCCCCCACCCTCCGTCATCGCCCAGTTTTTTGCTCGTCGTCGGCCGACGGTCTGTCAGCATATCAACCCACAACATATTTCGGTACTCGAGAGCCTCGCGCCAGAGCGGCGCAGAGGCGCAGCACACGTACTGCGCGGGCGCCACATAAGCTGGTGTGACCGGCAGCTCTAGCATTTCACGCAACGCAGATGCGTACGCCACACGCACGGAATCACGCTCTGCCACCGTGAACGTGCTGGCACACGGAGATGCCGAGCCGAGTCCCTCGTGTGCACTGCGCCACCCAGGCCGTAGAGAGACGTAGTGCTTCGTAACAGAGGACTTGTGGAAGCCATCCAGTGGCGCTGAGAAGACGCGCGAGGCGACATTAAATTCTTCGGATTGCGGTAGTAACGAAGCGACGTCGCCGCAAGCCGGTGCACGTACGTGGTGCAAACCGTCCACGGCCTCCTCGAGTCGCGCCGCATCACTGCCGCCGAAAATGTAAAGCGGCAGCAGCGCACCGTTGAAGTCGTTCTCTGCACGGGCCACCTCCTGGTAGGTCATCCACGTCGCCCGCTGAGCCGTGCGCAGCGCCACGCGGGCCGGCTGATCCGTCGAGGGCACGCCCATCACCGCCAAGTACGGCCGCAGTGATGACGACGACGTTGTTTTTCCCTCACCGCCTTCGCCGGGCACGACCGCGAAGTTCGCGTACACGTGCCGCATCCACGACCACCGCGGCAGCTCCTGCTGCACCGCAATGTCGTTCGTCACGCTCGACATTGCAAAGAGCATCGGACCGATGCGACCCAAGGGGGCGGCAGACGTGGCGAAGACGCCGTACGGCTTTTGTAAGCGCACGTTTTGAATCGCAGTTTTATAGGTGTGCGTGTCCAGGCATTCCGCACAGCTTTGGCTCACCTCATGAAGCGTCCACGAGGGCAGCATTGTCTTTGCTACCACAAGCCGGTCATTACAGGTCTCCTGAGTCCCTTTCCTCGCGCAACTCGCTTCCACAAGCTCGTGCATGCGCGAGACGTTTAGGCGCGTAGCTGCGCCATCGTGTTGCACCAGCACCGACCACGGCTCCGCAATCGATGACAGCTGCTGCACGAGCTGAGCTTCGGTGGGGGTAAAAAATGAATTTACGTGCCGCATGGTTAACCGTACACATAGCCGACAAATGAATAACAGCGCCACCAATAGTACAAGCAGTTTTGTCGCTTGAAGTGCAGTGGAGAAGGGTTGTGCCCAGAGCCCACACAGCTGCACCCTCAAGCGTGTGAAGCACAGCTGGGAAAAGTGACGCATACGTGTTAGGTAAAAACGGTCGTACTTACTGTGGTGCACGTACGTCGGCTGTTGCGATTGTTGCATTGACAGAGCTTCTATTTGGGGGGACTGACAAAGAGTACTCACGGTATGGCTACCACGTTGGCTGGAGCCGATGCGATATCGCGGTTCTGAGCCTCCTGCTGGGGGTACGCAGCGGGCAGCAAAGGTACCACTCGACGTAGCAAAGGCTGTCTTAAACAGACTGGCAGGTGGCTGTTCCACGAGTGCGGATGAGGATTCAATTGTTGTTGCAAGTTTTTCTCCAGGTGCGGGGGAATCCACAAAGGTGCTCGTGGGTGTTGGCTTGAACTCGTTCATGCCGTTGCCACCGGTCATATTGCTAGTATCGTTACGGTGTGCACCGTTGCCGTTTACAGCAAGTATCTTTGAGGAGGATGAGGACAAAAAATCTGCACGTACCAGTCGAAGCTGCGGCGGCGTGTTCGCTGCATCCCCGGAGTGACTGTAATTTAAGTGGCACATGTGTGTCTTGCGGGCATCTACGGCACTCCTTGTCGAAGTCTCTGCCGTCGATACTGGCGCTCCCGCTGTGCATGGCACTGCTGCTATTGTTGTTGCTGAGGTGAATGCATTTACATTGGCATTACTATTATGACTATTACTGGTGTTTTCTTGAGCTGCGGGAAACGGTGGCGGGCGTTTCAAGTGGTTTGTGTTCGTGTTCTCCGAGTACGGTTGTGGACGTGACATGATCACACCCCGTCTATCCTTCACCCTCTCTAAAAATAAGGAAAGAAACAACAGAAGGGAAAACTGTGTGAAGTCGATGAAAAGCTCAGCTAAAGCTTGACCAGTCGCTTTCAATGAGTTCACACCACAAACACCATCACAACAAAGGTATGCTGCAGCTGTTGCATCATACAGGTTCAACGTATATATATATATATATATAGAGAGAGAGAGAGAGAGAGAGAGAATAGGTGATTAGAGAATTGAAAACGGGGATTTACCCAATCAAATGATCCAAAACCCGCAATGAAGGGCCAGTGGAACACTAACGTCACACAGGAAACATGAATATGTAACCTTACTGGTCTCCACAAAAGGCGTGAGCTCCTCGAAGATGGGTTTTGTCTATGTACAATTGCTTTTCCTCCGCTGCAGCATTCTTTGTGAACTATATACGACCTGTTTTGCAAACGCTTTTATTTTGCGTTTGCTTCCCGTTCGAGTTATCGTCAAATAGTTTCCAAGAAGACGTACAGAGCAGAAACCTCTCTACTGCTGCTTCAGCGGTTGAGAGCACATCTTCTGCAGAGTCTTAAGATACCCAAACGCTCTCGAGTAGACTACACAGAGTCAGCAAAAAAACACAATTCTTTCGAAAAGAGAGACGGGGAGAAGTATGGGAAAGGGAAAAAAGAGGTGTGGCTAACAAAAATTAAAAACGGAGTCTGAAAGAGCAACATAGGAACTGCAAAGACACCGGTGTGGAGGTAGGTTGAAATATTACCGTTGAAGATGCAGCCAACTGGATAGAAACACATGTACGCAGCCGACTCATAAACAGCTTGAGACTTCAGAGAGACACTAAGGTTGCTGCTGTTTTGCCATGACTTGCTGCTGTTAGGGGTACGACACGTACCCATCGTACACCTGAAATTCTGGTTGTCGAAAGTACTTGTACTTGTGCATGTACACCGCTACAGAATCTTGGGGGTCAATCACACGCGCGGGTGCCACAGGGCCGTTTCGGCGAGATACCCACTTCACCGACGGCATGTTAAACCACGTTGTCAGCTGCGGTTGGTGCGCTTTTTGTTCTGCCACCCACGCCGCTGCTACCTGACAAGCGGCACTCTCCTCCGCTTCCAGTGTCGCGTTCACCGGTACCGGCATGTTGTGCTCATGGGTAAAGTAGAAATGCAAGAAGTGTAAGTCCGTTGCAGAGCAGCGGTGCACCACCACAGAGGCCCACGTGACGGCGCCCGCTCGGCCGACGCGCAAATCGTGAAAACGGGTGAGGGTTTCCTTCACATAAAAGACCTTGTTGTTCCAACACAGTTCCTGCTCACGGGCAAGACGGTCGCGAATCAAGAAGCCGAGCATCACATCCTCGTGGTCGAACTGCATTCGTCGGTAGGTCGCATCAAGGCTATCGTAAAAGTCGTGCACAGAGAGACGCACGTACTCGCTGTTGCTGTAACGACCGACAAGACGTGCGTGTGGGTTGTCGGCACGTGTGCCCGGCGGCTCCAGCACCGCTTGGACGATGTGGCGATGGACCATAAAGGACATACCGGCGTTGAACCGTGTGCCTCTGACGGACCGCGTGCTGCCCCAATAGGTGCACATAGACTTGTTCACAGAAATCGGCGTATCACGGGGCATCAGCCGTACTTCACCACGGGAGAGCTCCGTTTTTCCCTTTTCACTCAGCACGTAGCGGACATCGTTCAGGAACTGCGGCACCTTGAGGTAACTGTCATCGTCGCCTTTGATAATGTACGGAACATTGGGGAACGCGTGGTAGGCGTACTCCAGCCACAGGATCAACTTCTGGCTCATCCCCACCTCCACCGGCAGGCCCCACTTCTTATTTTCACCAAGCTTTTTGTCCGTCGTCGGGCGACGATCTGTCATCATGTCCACCCAGACCACGTTACGGTGCGTCAGTGCCTCCTTCCACAGCGCAGCGGAGGCGTGGCAGATGTACTCCGCCGGCGCTACCGCGGCTGGAATCACCGGTAGTTCCAGCACACTGCCCAGGTAAGCGAGAGGGTCCACTGTCGCCACAGCGGAAAGCGTGCCACCATCCACATTCACCCGAACCACATCTGCACAGGGCGAATCGTATTCATTTGTTGTCTGCCAGTCGTCACGTAGTCTCACACGGGGTATCGCGTATGCTGGCACCCTCGGCACCGCCCCTTCACCATTTTCCGTAACTGCTGCTGCGTCTTCCGCGACGAGACGTGCTGCTGACACTTTGACAAACTCATCCCGTGTTAACAGCAAGCGCTTTAAGTTGAAGTCAGGAAACGACTTCATGTGAGACGCATTTCCTTTTTTCCATTTTGTTTCGGTGGGCTGCATCCGCTCAACACCAGCAAAGAGATACAGCGCGAGCAGCGCCCCTCGGAAGTGATTAGACACCCGAGCAACTTCACTGTAGCCAAGCCAAGTCCGCCGCTGAGCCTCTCGCAGGCTGGCACGACCGGGCTGATCTGTAGAAGGAATGCCCATTACCGCTAGGTACGGCGAGCGCGCACTACCGGCATCACGAAACTCAGATGCTGCATTATCCCTACCTGAAACATGGCTACCGCTGCTGGTGAACTGCATCCACTCCCAGCATGGCATCTCCTCAGCAAGCGGTACTGTGTTGGTGACGCTCGATATCGCAAGCAGCATCGCGCCAATGCGGCCAAGCGGCGCGGCAGCAGAGGCAAAGACGGCAGCCCGATGTACTTTTTGCTGCGGTAATTCTTGCGGTTGTTCTAGAATTCCACTCTTCGTGATGCCGCTGCCGCAGCTAAACGCCTCTGCGTAGGTGCCGACATCTGTGCAGGAAGCGCAATGGGGGTTCACTACGTGTAGCGTCCACGCCGGCAGCAGGGGCGGATGCACCATCGTGGTCCGGCAGTCGAGGCAATAAAGCGCGCAGTGGGAAAACGACTCAGGGCTGAGACGCGCGATTGCGTCTTCGTGTCGCACGAGGACGGACCAGGGTAACGAGGTCAACGCCTGCAGCTGTGCAACCTCGCTTTCTGCCTTGTCGACCACTGGCACCGTGAATACCATCACCTTTAAACCGTACAGCATAGTAGCGAGTAAGATAGGAAACACGACCAGGAGTATGCGCAACAGGCGTGGTCGGCGTTTTCTAAAGCCACCTGTGACACGTGCCAGCGGTGCTCCATTGCCGTCTTCGGAGTCGGAGGTTTCGTTGGAAAGTTGATAGAAACCCCGCGACAGCACTCGCAAGCCGAGCAGAGTGCTGATAGTATTAGTGGACAAACGCGTTTCCGCGATGTAGATGTGTTGCGAAGGCGAGGTCGGACCGCTCACAGCGGAACTTGTTTTAGCACACATATGCCGAGGTAAGGGTGTAACTTCCGCTGTTTCTGGTTTGACTGGGCTTTCGGGAGTGGTTCTGCTCACCATGGTGTTGTGGGATTGGGAGATGCAGCCGTCTGGGAGAAGACTTAAGTGAGGCGAGATAGCCACACGCTCTGCGAAGCTGAACAGCGGCGCTGCTTTACCGCTGTTACACGTGTCAGACATAGTGGTGTGTATGTATCTGTGTGTATTTAGTTGACCAAAAAGAACGCACAGCGACTAATATGATTTAGTGCTTGGATAGAAAACGACAGAATAAACTACAGTCTGAGGGCTGCAACTTGAACTGAAAGAACAAAACAAATGGGAAGACCTCAAAAACTCACGGCAACGATTATCGTGCGTTTTCCCTTTACTTATTGGCGAATGCGGCCTAAAAGACAAAAGCAGAACACCGGAGGCGAAGGAAGCAACTCAATCACACTGCAAACAGTACTAAAACTACAGCAGAACAGCGTACTCAACCACACCAGTGCATCCAAGTAAGGAGGAACGACACACAGCTATATATATATATATATATATATATGAAGGGCAAAAGTCAAATCACAGCTGTTTATCTGTTCAGATTTGAAGTTGAACCGATCTGAGTAAAAAGTGTTGAAGTAGTCCTGAGCTGCTGGAAGCGGTTAAAGGAGGGGAGGGGGGGGAGGAAGGGTAGAGTGGTGTTGCGTAGCCACGTGGAGAGCAAATAAAGGAACAAACAAGTAAGCAAAGTAAATCAATGGAGGCAAGCTGCAGGTGGCCAAATCCTCGACTAAACAGAAAACCAACGACAAAAGAGAGAAAGGCGGAGCAGCAAAAGGAGGAGGAAGGGGGAGTAAACGAAACTGGTGTTGAGGTGGCAGCGACACCTGAAAGAGAGCAAAAGAAAAAAACTGCTGAAGCGGTGAAATGAGCCTTACTTCGTTCGAAAAAGTGTGAAATCAGACTAGTATTAGCCCTCGTAATTCGCTTCAACGTGCGCGTTTCTTCTACGGCTTTTTATTCCAATAAGACGCTAAGAAAACATTAGGAAGTAACAAATCATTTGCTACGGAAAGGAGCCGCAGGTCCACGAGCAAACAAGACCGCTGATGTCGTTAGTCAAGGCTGTAGGTGTTTTCCCTCGTAGAGCGGCTCAGATTATCCCACAACGAGAGAAGGACAAAAATAAAATCTACGCCGCGGCAACAACAACAAAAACAAGAAAGCAGAAAAGACAAGTCGCACGAAGACAACAGCGGCTCCAGAGCATTCAAAGATAGGCGATAGAGGTCAGACGGAGGAGGTTTAGCGAAAAAGGGGGGGGGTGAAAAGCAGGCGCGCATATAGAACGAAAAATTTTGTCTATCCAGCAGATTGGTAAGTCATAGGGTAGCTGGGAAAGCCTGATAGGAAGATCTCGAGCAGCTGGAACTTGATACCATTTGGGCGTCAAGAAGCTCGGCAGGCTCCGCAATAACTCATATTCAGCAAATCATACCGCTGCCCTTGAAGGCCCAAATCATTTTTCATCCCTTCTCCTTATTCTCTCTCTCTCTCGCTGCGCGCAGCTAGCGGAGTTTGTCATTCCCTCTGGTGTTACGAGGCGTTAGCAGCTTTAGTAGTAATCGTGGAGCACACCTAACTGTTCAAGTCGAGCAAAAGAGCTCATAACGGAAGACATATATATATATATATATACAGGTAACTAGAGAAACAAAATAGGTGTGAGCAATGGAAATGGGAAAAGGAACAGCAGAAGCACTTGCAGGCTTCCCTCCAGAAGAAGAAACAAAAAAAGCTCCTGCCTTATTCTTGCTGGACGCCATTCCAGACCTCGTCAGCAACGAGCTCCTAACAAGAAAAAACGTTTGCCGAGGAGGTACAGCAACAGGGAAGCAAGACGCCGTTTTGGTTTTTCGATCTGGCACACCAACAGCGTCCACAAGCTGCAGTGGGACAGCCCCAAGAACTCAGAAGACGTTGAAAGTTGAAAAGAAGATCGAAAAAAAAAGAAAAGCCGTTAAACTGAGAATGAGCAGTGAAAATACTTTCGCCTCCCCGTTCTTAGTAGATGGAATAAGCGGCACTTTAAGTTTGTATGCGCACGCACATTTCAACTTCGCTATCGTGGATTCACCACCAACGACGGAAAAACACAATGCGGGAAAAATCTGGCAACTGTGCGGTGGAGAAGGTACACCAATGCCGAAAGGAGAGAAAAACACATGTGTCGTTTGACGGCAAAAGGAGGATTGCATTAAAAGACAATAGAGATGGTCCATTTGGAAGCACCAGTCAGCCGCTGTCACGCTACCAAAGCCGAAACAGTGCATACCGTAGAATAGGGGGAAAAGAAATAAATAAATGAAAGCAATCGGATTAAAAACTGAAATTAGCTTGGTAGCCGTACTTGATCCGTGTTTCAAAATGCTGCAAGCGACAGATGCGCGACTGGTACACGGCCACCTGATCCTCATCCTCCACGACGTACGGTGGTGCCGTCTGCACGGCATGCGTCCACTGCACCGCTGGCAACGAGTTCCAACCGACTACATCGACCGAGAGCTGTTCCTTCTGCTCCATCACCCAATCTTTCACGTGCTGCAAAGCATTTGCCTCCGCTGTCACTCCTCGCGGTAGCTCCTCTTTCGAAAAGAGGTGCTCGTGGTGAAAAAAGTAGTGGAGGTAGTAGTAGTCGGCCGGGTGGACGCGGTGCGCCACGATGGTTGACCACGTCACATCGTGCACTTTGCCTTTGTGCAGGTCGTGGAAGCGCGCTAGACCTTCTCGCATGTAGAACACCCGCTCCTGCGCGCAGAATTTCTCCGACTGCGCCATTGACGCATTCAACAGAAGCCCAAACAAGATATCCTCGCGATGAAACATGCTCCTGCGGTACGCGTTTGCGTAACGGCTGTGGTACGTGTGCGTGGCCAGTTTCATCACATCGACTCGCCGGCGACGCAGTGAGGAGGAAAAGAGGCCCTGAACCATGTTGCGGTGCACCATGAGCATCATGCCCGCCGCAAAGCGCACAGACTTGTAGATGCGCAGGCTTCCCCAGTAGATGCACGGCATCGCATCTGCAGACGTGTGCAGCGTAAGTTCTGCTGGACGATTACCGTATTCCTGTTGATGGTTTTTATTACGCGTGGTATTGTCGTTGTTCTTGTTGGTCGTGCCACCCAATGCATGTTTAATTTCCCCAAAAGGTACGAAAAAGCCCGCCCTACCAGAAAAGACAGAGGCACCGCGGAACGGCACGCTCATGTACGTCTTTACGTCTGTATCACCTGACAATGACATCCCATCCGCGATCACCATGCGCAGGTCGCTCAGGAACTGCGGCACCTTGAGGTAACTGTCATCGTCGCCTTTGATAATGTACGGAACATTGGGGAACGCGTGGTAGGCGTACTCCAGCCACAGGATCAACTTCTGGCTCATCCCCACCTCCACCGGCAGGCCCCACTTCCTATTTTCACCAAGCTTTTTGTCCGTCGTCGGGCGACGATCTGTCATCATGTCCACCCAGACCACGTTACGGTGCGTCAGTGCCTCCTTCCACAGCGCAGCGGAGGCGTGGCAGATGTACTGGGCCCCCGAAACAAATGCTGGTGTGACAGAGAGACCAATAGTTGCCGTTAGCGTCGCTAAATCTGACGGTGCACTTTCCTCATTCACCGTGCGCGTCGTAATAGGCCCACACGGGCTCTGCGCCAGCTCCTCCTCACGCCAGTCATCGCGCAGGTTCACACGGCGGTGAGTGTAGTGAACGCTGTCTTCGTTGTTGTTCATCGCCGCAGCACGCGCCTGTGTGGCGTACTCGAACTCTTTCACAGTGGGGGCGATGGACGACGCGTTCACGTAGGTATGCGGATCCACGGTGAGCACAGGGGCAGCAGAGATCGGCGCGGCAGTACCAGCGTCACCGTTACCTGCTTCCGCCGCAGCTGCTGCAGCACGGTTCGCCGTGCTATTGCTGTTATTGCGGTTGTTTTTGTTTCCTACCGTATTTGCCGGCTCCACCGCGGCAAACAGGTAAAGCGGCAGCAGCGCACCGTTGAAGTCGTTCTCTGCACGGGCCACCTCCTGGTAGGTCATCCACGTCGCCCGCTGAGCCGTGCGCAGCGCCACGCGGGCCGGCTGATCCGTTGAGGGCACGCCCATCACCGCCAAGTACGGCGTCACTTCCGGCGCCGGATCATCCCAAGTCCTCGCAAAGTCATCGTATACATGCCGCATCCACGACCACTGCGGCAGCTCCTCTTTTAAATTCACGTCGTCCGTGATGCTCGACATTGCAAAGAGCATCGGGCCGATGCGGCCCAACGGCGTGGAGGACGTAGCAAAAACCGCGTGCTCTGGCACCAAATCCACCCCCCTCACCGCCTTACTATAGTGCGCCTTATCGGCACACCAGGTGCACCGCTCATTGATGGCATGCAACGTCCACGAGGGCAGCAACTGCGGACTCATCCGTATATTTGTTTGACAGAACATCCCGGGCAGCGCACCACACTCCTGAGGCGGTGTCACGTTCAACCGCGCCATCGCGCCCTGATGCTGCACCAAGACCGCAGGGGCACCGGTCGGAGCATCAAACTCCTCTATGCCCCACACCTCAGCCGACGCGGCAAACTCTGGGCGGGCGTTGTACTCTAAAATCTTATCATACACAAAATCAAAGAAGAGAAAACAAAACGTCAGAATGAGCACCGCTGCTGCGAGAGCAACGCTGCGCTTGCGAATACGCAGCGCGCGCCGCAGGCGCGGTGGGGCCAGAGCGGCAAGTCTATTCACAAGGCAGTGTGTAATGGGTTGGTGTTCAGTGCTTAGCTGATGGGGTTTGGCGCCTCGCATGAAGAAGCTGAAGGCACCAATGGCAGGTGGCAATGCGCCTCCAGGCGTCGACGATAGCGATTCGCGTATTGGTTCGATAGGGAAACGCACATGACTAAATGCGCCTAACCCTGCGTTGTTGTGTATGCTATCGTCGTGATAGTATTTAGCAGAGGGGTAGGCCTCTCCATGCGTGTTACGCCGCGCGATTTCGCGAACGCTGTGCATCCGCTGCAGGGCGATCAGAGAACCTACGTTCGAAATTTAAAAAAAAAAGCAATTGGAACGAAGAGGAGGGCAAGAAGAACCTCCTTGCTCTCCCTACGCAAAATAGAAAACTAGAGGCAGAATTCAATGAGAAAAAGAAAAACAACAACAAAAGAGCAGTCAACGGCGACAACGCAAGGTGCAGACACGCAGAACACAAAAACACCCTGTTCTGTCGTTTACTAGGCCCACGCTGCGTACAACTCTTTCGTTTTCCGTGGACAGTGTTTTATAGACGAGCTTCCAGTTGGGGGAGAATCCAAACGAGGAAGTAACGTTGTATTGGGCGCTCAACAAGGTGTAAAGCAATACAGGTTGACGGTAGAAGAGGAGAAAAAGGGAAAACCGATTGAGAGATCACTACCTCTGATTACTTCAGCCCGAACGAGGCACCACGCTCTGCAGTTTCTGTCATTGTGTAAATCACGGCCTTGCGAAGACATAACAGAAGGCCTCTTCAAACTATTCTCAGTACTCTGGGCATTCTAAGGCCTTAAGTTGTGGCGTAGCAAAACGCCCAATGATTCTCCTTATGGAAGAGCTGTCGTTTTATAATAGAGAAATGACTCTCGAACTACTGCTTAAGCGTTTTTCCGAGAGGGAGAGCACACGTACTTTCAAGCCTTTGTTCTCTTGGTGCTCGAGTAGCTGCCGATGGCGCATCCATTATGCATTACGCGAGCGTGTGGCAGACAACAACAAATAGAATCGTTTGTGTGAGCTTTTGTGGCGTGCTCCCACCACACTTTTTCCTCAGTCCCGTGTCAGAAGTACACATGCCCTGCAAGCTTTCAGGATAATTCACCGGGTAGCCTCCCAGAGACTTTCGTACAGAACTAAGAGAGGATAAGATCTGAGGCAACCCCTATCCTACCATTTGTCAATCCACCATCATGAAGCTACTTGAAGACCTCTTAAAAACCTTCATCGTGTAGATACAGTGAAGGAATCTCACGCTGTGAAGGGTAGCAGTGCCAGCTCATTTCAAACGAGGTGGCTTCGTGGCACTACCCAGAAAAACATAATTGGATCAGAAGGCAGGAAAAAGAACTGTACAAGGCTTTCTACTCAAATCAGAAGAAAAGGGAAAAAAGAAACCCTTGCAGATCCTCCTCTTCTTCCTGCGTGCGAAAGTGAAAGCACAACGCGATGCTAACCCAAATTCAATAACAACTAAAAGGGAAAAAAGAACGGTGAGGTAGGTTCAGGAAAAGGAAGGTAGGAGAGCAGCCGATTTCAACAAGAAACAAAGTGGGGCTCACTGATTGCCGTTGTGGTCGTCTTTGTTAATTGTTTACGACGATGGCTTGTATATACGAAAAGCTGAAAACTCGTTATCATCTCACATCACAGAAGGAGATGAGGGGGAGGGAAAGGGAGAGAAAGAAAAAGCAAAACGGAGTGACAATGCAGAAAAATCAGCCAGAAAAGGGATCAGTCAATGAAATCCAAAAGGGACGAAATGCTGCACACACACATGCATGCACATATATACATATACATATATATACACATGTGTGTGTGTGTGGGGAGGGGGGTACGTGTATATATAAACAAGAAGACACAAGTAAAGTGAGCGGGAAGACACAACACTGGAGTAAACGCAGACGTTACGAGCAATTTGAACGGAATGCAACACGTCATACGTTAACGAAAACAGTAACGGTCAATTCAATAAGAAAGCTGCACTTCTACAGGGAAGCAGCGGGAGGGGAATAGGAGCAATCTGCTTCTAGGAGGGCAACATAGTTAAATGCAATATATTCGAAAAAAAAAAAAAAACTAAGACGGAGTCAGGGTCTAAACTACGAAGCGCTAGCGAACCTCAACAGGAAAACACGCAAGTGCTCTTACACCATCCTGATCCTGTGCCAGATCGGGTGTGGAAGGGTGTATCCACTGTACTTTTCGAAAAACAGCGCATCCTGGTTTTCACTTTTGGTGTGCGAAAGCGATGTTCGGTCACGGCTCTCATTTGCGCAAGAAAGCGGCCGTGAGCTGCGTGTGTTCTTCCTCTTTAAACACACCTACTACGCCGTTCACCGGAGGACTTCCTTTCGCAACACACCAGTTAAAAAGGCTGCTTACTGTGTGCTGCGTCGTTGACTTCCGCACACTGTTGTAAAAATAGCCTCAGCCTCCGTTACAACTGCTGCCTGCTTCTTATAGAGGCAAAAAAAGAAGGGGAGTTGCTTTGGTATACCGCTGTTTTGCTCTTTTTGATAGCAGGTTGGAACGTGAATGCTCACTGCACAGAAGCACCTCGCCTACAACCAGCGGAACTCAGATGCCGCACCGGCACTAAAAAAAATGAGAAGAAGGCAGCGGAGGACGAAAAAGAAAAGAGAGGAAAAGAAAAGCCAGGCAGTTGCCACAATGATGTAGATCTGCTGCGAGCGCACACACACACACACACACACGCACACACACATCTGCTTTACTCTCACTGAACAAGCAAAATTAGAATAGGAAAAAAAAAGAAAAATGATGACTTTTTTATTTGGTTGTCCGGTAGCCTGCCTCCACATCAGCATTCGCATCATTCCAGAAATGGTAGGCCATGTCGTACACGGGCACACCATCGTTTTCTGCCATCGAGTACGGAGGTCCGGTCGTTACGTTGTGGTACCACGTCGCCATGGGTAGCGAGTTCCACCCCCACACGTCACTCGGCAACGTCTTCCGCGTCTCGGCCGCCCAAGCCGCCGCCGCCTCACGAGCGACCTCCTCATGACTCTCTTCCGGTGGCAGGGCCGCCTTCGCGAACTTCAACTCGTTTTGAAAGAAGTAGTGAATAAAGTACGTATCAGCAGGCCGGCAGCGGTGGGCGACGACTGTCTTATACGTAATTGCATGCTGACGGCCCCTGCGTAAGTCGTGGTAACGCGTAAGGCTTTCACGAATGTACCAGACACGGTTGTTGTAGCAGAGCTCCTTTGCCCGCTCCCGGCGCAGATGCAAGGTGTAGCCAATTAACACGTCTTCACGGTCAAATTTGGCCCTTTTGTACACTCTAAGGAGCTTGCGCGAGTAGTTCTTTGCAGCCAACTCCAGTAGATCGGCGTCCACTGTCGCGTTCTGCGGCCGTTCCAGCACCACCCTCGCCAAACGACGCTGCAGAAGGAAGAGCATGCCAGCATTAAACTTGACGCCGCTGATGCTGCGGGTGCTACCCCAATAAAAACACTTCGTTTCGTTCAGCCCGAAAGGCTTATTGGAATCTTCATACACCTGAACGGACATCTTTCCCTTGTTGGAAGGGTCTTGCGTCGGCGGCAGTGGTGCAAGACGACCATTATGACGACCGTGCCACAACAAGCGAAGATCACTCAAAAACTGCGGGATCTTCACGTACATATCATCGTCGCCTTTGATGATGAACGGCACGTTTGTAAACGTATTGTGTGCGTACAGGAGCCACAAGATCAGCTTCTGGCTCATGCCGACTTCTACCGGTAGGCCCCACTTCGTGGTGTCACCAAGCTTCTTAGCTGTGGTAGGGCGACGATCCAGCAGCATGTCGATCCACAATACATTGCGGTGTATTAATGCCTCCCGCCAGAGGCCAGCTGAGGCGCAGCATACGTACTCAGCGCCGGAGACAAAACTCGGTGTCACGTTCAGCCCGACGATCTTGGCGAGATAGCCGAGGGGCAGCAGCGGTGCCGCGTCGGCACTTATCTGTGTGGTGACGGCACCGCGGCAGGGCGAAGTTGCCGAATCTGCCGTCAAGTAATCACTGCGCAGCACCACCCGCCGCCGCACAAACGTACCTTTGTTGTTGTTATCCGCGGGACCGTTGTTGTTATTGTTGTTGGCGCTTGCCAGAATCTTCGACGCGTGCTGGTACTCGCGTACAGTGGGAAGAAGCACATCCATACGCCCGCACATCTGTGCACCAGGCCGCGGTGGGGGCGCCATGGTGGTGCTGATGGTGGTAGGAGCCGTTGCTGTTTTTTCTTCGTCATCCCTTTCCTCTGCAACGATCTCGTTGTCTCCTCCAACATCCTCAACGTGCGCCTCAACACCCTCCCCCTGGTTTCCCGCGAGCGGGCTTAAATTGGGTTCGACCGCGGCAAACAGGTAAAGCGGCAGCAGCGCACCGTTGAAGTCGTTCTCTGCACGGGCCACCTCCTGGTAGGTCATCCACGTCGCCCGCTGAGCCGTGCGCAGCGCCACGCGGGCCGGCTGATCCGTCGAGGGCACGCCCATCACCGCCAAGTACGGCCGCAGTGATGACGACGACGTTGTTTTTCCCTCACCGCCTTCGCCGGGCACGACCGCGAAGTTCGCGTACACGTGCCGCATCCACGACCACCGCGGCAGCTCCTGCTGCACCGCAATGTCGTTCGTCACGCTCGACATTGCAAAGAGCATCGGACCGATGCGACCCAAGGGGGCGGCAGACGTGGCCGCGACGGCGTGGTGCGGCTGCAGCTGAACTCCTGTCACGGTTGGGGAGGAAGTGCGGCGCACAATGCAATCCGTGCACGACGCCCTCACAGTGGAAAGCGGCCACGAAGGAAGGGAAACGCGGTTGATGCGCGCGCTACCCACCTCACAGATTGCCCCTTCATCCTGCAGACATGCTCGCTGCTCTTTCGTTATGTCGACGCGGGAGAGTGCGTCTTCGTGTTGGATGAGAGTGGTCCAGGTGGAGCCGTTGCCCGACAGCTCTTCCTGTGTACCCATCGCCTCAATGTCCACCAAAGTGTCCTCCAACTCAATTAGGGCTTCCGCCGCCGCCGCCAACGGGTCTTCGAACGTCTCCTTGGACACGGCGCTTGAAGCGAAGTTCGTGAGAGTTTTGCAATGCACCATCCACCACAGCAAGAGTAGGAATAGCGCAATGGGTGCGCAGGCAAATCGTGTGAAGCACTGCCGACGGCGCCAAGTCACCTTCAACGCCCGCAACAAGGTGTTCGGAAAGCTGACAGCGGAGGCAGCAGGAGAAGTGGAGAACGTCGAGACACCACCACCACCACTAAGCAGACCCCCACGCTTGTTGCTGCAACTACGTTGCGCTGTGGAGGTGGCGGTGGTGTTGCTGAAACGTGTACTGTAGTCCCTCACGAAGCTGCCGCTGTCGCTGGGGAGTGCAACGCCGCCGGAGCACGGTAAGCTGAGACTGTCGTCACCGCCACGACGAAGTGAAGCGGGATCCTCGGAAAGAAAAGAAGGCAAATTCAGTCGGTGGAAGCTGTCGTGGTGGTCTGGTGTGGCGCTCCTACCCGCAGCGTGATCGTGCGGGCCTTCCATCGCGTGACTGTGCAAACGCACAGAGGCGGCGTTTACGGATACCGCGGCGCCGCGGCGCTTTACGGGAAGCCCAGACGCCTCGTCAGACATGGTAAAATATCGAAGATAAAACTAGTCGTAATAATAGTGGTGAATGAGAAGTGGTGCAAAAAGATGAGCCGCTGTGTCCTGCGTGCACCTCTCCGTGTACTTTACAGTGTTTGACGAAGCGCCGTACACACGTACATGTACGTGAAGAGATATATCGATGCAGTGATATATATATATATATATAGATGCACGTAAGCGTGTGCTTGCTACTTCGTTCTTTCGACTAGCAGTGAAAGCGACGAAAGAATGCAAGCTGCAAGGGAATAAGCACTGGCGGAGTCAACGGCGACAACGGCTGTGTGGACAGCACGGCGTAAAAGTAGGCAGGGAAACGTGTCTCGGCAAAGCAGAAAAAAAAAAACGAAACCCGCGAAGAACCGGAAGCTCAGATTACCCTGAAGCACCCACTTTTCCTTACACGTGCGTCTCTACGTCTATATCTGTACAGATGTAGATATAGATGTTGACATAAATTGATTTATTCTTCTTTCCTCGGAAGTAAATCAGGCGCTCGAGCTCTGCTGAGCAGCAAGTAAAATAAAAAAAAAAAAGAATGCTCGGAAGAACGGTACAGAAACAAGGGGGAAAACAAAATCAACGCTCGATAACTGCAACGGCGCCGCAAACCGTGTTGGGACTACAACTCGTAAAGCACGAAAAAGAGACGCGTATCGAACACTCTCACAGAGAATGCCACAGTCAATGCAGTGAAGCTCTGCCAATTCGAAGAGTTGCAAAGAAAACCGGTGCTCGAAATCAGCAGAGCAAAAGGCAAAAGACAGGAAACAAAAGTCACGGAAAGAAACCAAAATTGAGAAAGAGACGGAAAGGTCAGCAAAAGTCCTAGCTCGCCTGTGCTTCCCCTTTTATTACTTTTAGAGGGATGCCGGTGACAACGGGACTCGCACAGTGATTAATGCAGAGAGACCGCGCAGGAAAGCTCTGCTTCTCTTTTTCAGAACAATAAAAAAAAAATGATTTTTTATTTGTTCTGGGGAGACACTCAGACGGCCTTCTCAAGCTCCAATATTTGATTCGTTCATTCAAAGATTGCTTCGGGCAAGTACCGCACCACCTCAAAAGAGAGATAAAGCAAAAGAAGCAGTTTCTGTCAGGCGTCTAGTGTGTCGCCTGAACACTTCAAGTTTGTTGTTTTGGTGTTTACGAGTTTATTAAATGACCTGTACTATACAAAAGCAAAAGCACTGATTCTACTGGAACTCTCATGAAGTGAAGATGTCAGTAGCTTATATAAGTCCTGAAATTAAAAGGAGCAGACGTGTTCTGATAGTTGCGGCGCATGTATACAAAGGGAAGACATAGCTAATCAGCAAATAGTACGCGATTTGAAGAAACAAAGGAGGCCGTCAAAGCCTACTACGATGAATAGCTTTCGACCACGCAACTCTCGAAGCTACTCCGGAAAGGACGCAAAGCTCACTGGAAATCAGCATTTTACTTACTTACTTACTTTTGTTTGCGTTTGTTAATTAGTCACGCGTTTGCTGATTTGCCCTCAACTTTTCCGCTGCAGACGACGCATGCGGGCAGAGCACCAGAGAGTTTCAGAACACAAATCGAAAAGGGCAATTGTTCTTGCTACTATTATGATTATGTCAGCGCAAGCAGGTTAGAGTTGATGACGCTATTATAAGCACCTAAGTCATTAGGTTTAACGAAGTTGGAACAGCGTAAAAACGAAAGTTGTGCTGCACAGTGAACACGCGAAGAGCACAATTTCAAGAAAGAAGGGGATAGTTGGCTCGGCAACAAAAACTGGTTGATAAGAAGAGCACTCACGCGCTAGCGTGATTACTTGCATACACCGCCACGCCGTCCTCGGGCACCACCTCGAAGGACAGTAACTGCGTCGAGTTCGCATTTCGCGTCCATTCCGTCGTTGGAAACACCACCACCACCATCACCGAATGTACGCGCAGCGCCGGTATCCCTATTTCTGTTTGACACAGTACCTTTTTTCCGTGAGTTGAAGTGTTCATGTCTTCTTTTTGGAAGTCACGCTCCCAGCTTATTTGCCTGCTCGCCGCCCACTCCACCGCCTGTGACTGTGCCACCATAACGAGCTCCCCCAAATTCTCCCACCTGCAGCTCGGCAGCCTTTTACTGATATTTCAAGTAGTGGTGTAAGAAATGCGCGTCCGCTGGTGAGCAGCGGTGGGCCATCACTGTCGACCACGTCACGTTGTGCGTCTTGCCGCGGTTCATACTGTGAAACTTCGAGAAGTCTTCATTAACGGGCCAAACTCTGTTGTTCAGGCACAGCATTTTCTCCCCGCTAGAATGCGGCCAATGGCCGCACCCAGCATGACGACCTCGTAGCGCAACACTTTGTCTATGTAGGGCCTGTGGAAGTTCCCGTTGTAGCACTCAATACCGGAGTGTATCCAGTTGGGTTCATCGAGCCAGCAGTACCCCCCCCCAGCAGTACTTGAATCAGAGTGTGGTGCACATTGGCGTTCATACCAGCAGAAAACTCGTAGGACTAGAAGTTACGCACGTTGCCTCGGGAAGCGCATTGGGCGTCATTCGTTATCTTCAGCGGCACCCCCCCCCTCCTCCTCCCTCTTTGCCTTCAACGCCATCACGGGGTCAGTAATGAAAGACGAGCTCCAGTCCTGCGGAAACACTCAGACGCGGCCGCTGCGGCTAACGAAGCGAAATACCGCTCAAATATTGAAGCATTTTTACGTAGGCGTTGACACCTCCCTCCCCCACAAACGGAGCGTCGCAAACCCGGTCACAGGCGTGGGTTACTCTACGCAGCGTTTTCTGGCTCATTCCAACTTCAGTTGGCAACCTCCCCCTTCCTCTCTACCCCCCCCCATTGCGCGGACGTGCCGAGGGTGTGGTGTGTCGTTGAACGGCGACCCGCCATCATGCCAAGCCACATCGCATTGCGGTATAACAGTTCCTCCTTCCACGGCGCCGCGGAGGTGCAGCAGGTACACTTCGAAGGGGCAGCAGACGCCAGTGCCACACGCAGCGATAGTGCGGAGTTTGAATCAGTTTTGGCGGGGAGCTATTTCCCGATCGCCCGTCGTTTGTTTCAAAAAGGTAATAGGGTACACCATTCAGGTCCTCGCTCGACCACCCCTCACGCAGACGCACGCGTCGTTCATACATAGCAGAGCCGCGATTCGCACCACCACCGTTGATGCCCTCATTCTTCTTTACCAGTAGCGCCTTCGGCGCTGCCAGGAACTCCCTACGACGTGGCACCGACTCCAACAAGATGTCGTACAGCAGAGAGTTCGCAGTGGTCGGCATGAGAGCCCTCTGACTCGTGGTCTTATTCAGCACAAACGAGTTTTCTAGTGCAAACAGAAAGCGAGGTAACGGCGCATCCTCGAAGTTGTTCGCCGTGTTGGCCACCTCGTTGTAGCTCACCCACGTGATGCGCTGTGCGTCGCGCAACGTGTGCCATCAAGGATGGACCGTCGACGGATGACCAGCACTGTAATCAGCAGCTAATGCATATCAGCGTTCCGGGAAGCACCAGTCATTGATACCGTTGCTGTGGCGGCTTCCAGGATGTTCGCGTAAACCTGGCGCATCCACGACCACCGCCGCAGCTCCTGCTCCACTGCGGCGCCATTCGTCACGCTCGAGATCGCAACCTTTATCTGCCCTACCAACCCGCATAGGGGATCGGGCAGTGCGAGGACGCCTTGGCACCCGCACAGCTTCACGTTTTGCATCGCCATACTGTAGGCGTAGAGGTCCACACAGCTCGTGTACACGGCATCCACAGTTTCCAGCGTCCATGAGGACAGCATGTCGCATGTCAGCTTTCACCGTAGCATCTGCTGCAGCGCAGCTCGACATATCGCCATCTACGCAGGTACTAGAGATCAAGTTTTCTAATTTGGGGACAGCTCCAAGTTGAACGTCCACATCCGTGTGCTGCACCAGAACACGAAAGTCATCATCTAAGTTACCACATGGTCTGACGGTGAGTTTTCTTGGTGCTGCTGGTATGGTGGGTTCTGCGGTGGTAGCGGAGCTTCTACCTTTCGTTGAGATGAGAAGTGCGATGACAGCGGAGGCTTCACGGAGGGAGGTGGCAGATACTTCGGTGGTAGATGCAGCTGCGTTCGAACATTCGGTGTTGCTCAACGGAGTAAAATCCACCGGCTGTGTTTCTCTGGTTGTGGCGTAGGGTGTGATAGTGGTGGTGCTCACAACAGTAGTTGTCCGACTTGATACATTAGCAAAAAAAAAAGAATGGTCGTAGAGCTGGTAGCTCTCGCCGTCGCACTGGGGAGGGGGCGGTGGCGACGCTTGGGGTAGCGGTGGTGATAATAGTGGAGATAGCTTAATTTCTGAGGCCTGCACAATACCGTATGTGCAGAGCTGATGCATCACAGAGGACGCTTGCGTCGGCTGCCGTTTTTGGTGTGACAGGTGGTGTGTGTGTGTGTGTCAACCGGGCATACCCCTCTTCTGAAGTTAGAGAACTAGAATTCATCGACGCAGCGAAGGAAAGGACGTCGACAAGTGTGTCTAGCTAGTGGGTACAGCGCGCTCGGTTTACTATTCCTATTATTATGATTTCCTACTTCTCGTACAAAGTACTCCGTTACCAGTGTAGCACCATCGCTGCTTGTTCGGTCTGTGTAGTTGCGAATGTGCAAGTAGCGAAGAGGCAGCACAACACACAGGAGAACAGGACATGGGCAAGGAGAAGAAAGAGAGGCAGCCAAAAATTGAGCTGCATTCATTAGTGCCATTTGACGGAAGAACAAACAGCGGCACAACTACATCAGGGTAGTCGCTGCTTGAGACATCGTAAAGAGCCTCTGACTGGGGGATCGTGGATTTCAGTTCCGCTCAATCTGCAGTGAAAAAGTGCCCTGTCTATGCCGCCTTTCGCCTTTCTTGAGCACGTCTTGCTGCTACTCTCCTGTTTTTTGATGGTTGACATTCATCTTGGTGAACCACGTTTTTCTTTCAGCAGAAAAGAGCGAAGGAAGAGGGAATGTGAAAACGAGAGCGCAACCATCTAAATCCGCACCGTACGTCAGGTGCGTACGCGGAAGGAACGAACGAAAACCCGCTCGTCAGCGGCAAACGCGGAGCAAAGGAGATTTGAAACACACGCAGGAATAAGTGATAAGCGCTAGCGAATACAAACACGGCGCTATCACAACAGTAAAAACTGCGCAGCAATCTCTTTAGAACTCAGTTCTATAAAGCAAAACAATCGCGCGCGCACACACACGCAGTAAAACACTTTTACTCACATCCCTAATAGCGACGCGATGAATCCCTTGACCATCCGCAACCGTGATGTGCCTCCCGTCACCACAGAGGTCAGTACCTCATCCCACGCCTCGTAGGGCATGTCATAAAGCGCGACACCGTCGGCCTTCGACAGCGTAAATGGCGGATCAGTCACTGGATTATACTGCCACGATACACGAGGGAGGTGTTGCCACCCAATCACATTCTTTTCTTGTAAGTGCGTCTTTGCCCACTGTGCCGCGGCAATCTGCGCATCCTTTGCCCGTTGCCCGGTGGTAAGTGAACTGACGGTTGATGCACACCGGAGTCGCGTTCCGCCAGCAGCTGCTAAAAACTCGGTGGCGAAGTAACGGTGTAGATAGTAGTAATCTGCTGGTGTGCAGCGGTGCACTACGACGGTAGCCCACGAAACCACCTCCGTCTTGCCTCGGTGTATGTCGTGAAACCGCTTCGAGACCTCGCGCATAATCCACCACCGCTGCCGCGGGCACAGCTGCTTCGACCGCTCGCCGCGCTCCTTCATCAATTTGCCAAACATGGCATCCTCGTTCTGCATCACGTTGTACTTGTACCAGGGACGACGCGCAGGGTTGTAATTATCGCTCGCGAGGCGCAAAACATCGCGGTTGGGATCGCGATCAGGCAGCGTCTCTAAAGCAGTTTGGACTAGCCGACGCTGCAGCAGGTACAACGGCCCTGCATTGAAGGCGATGCGGTCCAAGAAGATGCGTGTGGCACCCCAGTACATACACTCCTCGTCTTCCAAGCTTGGCTCGGCGATACCAAAGGTGTGGCGGATCCCGTCGATGCCACGCACCATTGTTCTGTTGATGTGCTCTCGTGTGTTTACGACGAACGAACGGCTTGGCGACGTGTGAAAGGGCGGTGGTGCACAGGCCTCCAACTCCGGCTCGCGGTGTCCTGTGCGGAGCATGTGTAAATCACTCAAAAACTGCGGCACCTTCACGTAGGTATCATCATCGCCCTTCATAATGTACGGCACGGTGGGAAAGGCATGGAAGGCGTAGTAGAACCACAACACCGATTTCTGCGTCATGCCGACCTCAGCCGGCATGCCCCAGTCGCCCACGCCGCCGAGAGTCTTGTTCGTGGTGGGGTGGCGGTCTGTCACCATGTCCACCCACACCATGTTGCGGTGCGTCAGCGCCTCCTGCCACAGCTCGGCAGACGCTTTGCAGATGTGCCGCGCAGGGGCGACAAAAGCCGGTGTGACGGGTAGTTGTAACGCTTGCGCTAACCACGTCAACGGTGAGATCATTTCTTTGCTCAAGTCTGCGACGGTAGTTATAGCAGCGGAAGCGGCTGCAAACGTACCGGCTTTCTGCGAGGGCAGTCTAGAGACAACGGTCGAAAGCACATCACCGCAGACACCGTAGTGATGCATCATTCTATCCTGGTTGGTGGCACCGCTTTCGTCATTCTTGTTATTGGTAATCTTGCTGTGCCCTTCGTTGTGGCTTCTTTGGGAAAATGCTGTTGACGGATCGGTGCGATAAGTAGGTCCTGCCAGTGGTTCGATTCGTTTGAGAGGCGGAGATGCCGCAGTAATAGAATTGTCCTTGAAGGAATAACTGTCGCCAATTGCATTTCGCACATGCTCTTTTAAATGAAACACCCTTCGTGGGTACGACGGAAACTCCTGTGGTAGCGGGACTTCGGTGTCGCAACCGCTGCAGTTGCTCGGCGTAGGCTGGAGGGCACCAGCAGCAGGGGTGCCTACGTGTTCTCTATCGGTGCCGCTTGTTTTATCATCTGCTCGGCTGTGTTTAAGGTGAAACAGTGAGGCCCGTTGCAACTCTTCACGTAGAGGGAGCAGCTCCGCAACCATAGGCCCCTCCGTATTCAGAGACTCTCCACGCACCGCCTCCACATAGAGTGCATCGCGTACTGCGTTGTCCACCTCCCTCGGGCGGTTGCCTTTCAGACTAACGCGATGCTTGTGTTCCGTTTCAATTGTTGCATCTACTGCTGCTGTGGCCACTCCTTTTCCGGACTGCGAGACTGCAGTCGCGTCGATGGCGTCTTCGGAGGCGGCGAAGATGTAAAGCGGCAGCACAGCGCCGTCAAAGTGATTTGACACCCTGCCGATGTTGCCGTACGTAAACCACGTTGCCCGCTGCGCCTCCCGTAACGCATGGCGCGACGGCTGATCAGTTGAGGGGATGCCGAGCACTGCCAGTCGTTTGTGCCTCCGTGGCAAAACAAAGTCGGTGGTCGTTGTTGCTTTGTGAAAAGTGTCGCCCACCCACGTCCACTGTGGTAACTCGCGCACCACGTCGACATCGTTTGTGACACTTACCATGGCCAAAAGCATTGGGCCAATGCGTCCGAGCGGCGCAGCGGAAGTAGCGAACACGGCGTAGTTTCCATTTAGGCCTGAGAAAGAAGCGTGGACGCCCGCGCTACCCAACACTACCTTCTCTTGCTCATCAGCCTTCGCAGTACCCTTAACACTTGCTCTACTATAACAAACTTCACGGTTCTGGCCACGTAAGGTAGAGGAACTGTTTGGCGGTACCAGCGTTGTGTCAATGGCAACTGCCTCGCCGATGTGGGTCTGCACTCGCTTCGACAAGGCAGCTGCCGCTGACGTTGCTACTTTTTTGTTGATGGTCGCGACGGCAGATTCGTACGTGTACCTGTCAAGGCAATCGGCGCAGCTTTTGTCGACGATGTGCAGCGTCCATGGCGGCAGCTCGAGCAATCCAACAAGCGCAACCGACGGTGATATCACGTCCGCTCCGTTGGCGGTCATCACCACATTTTCTCTTCTTTCGTCATCCACGTCTTTTTTGTTGTTTGGTTTTCTAGTTTCCGACGGAACAGCAGAGAGAGAGGCGGCAACTGAGCTCAATTCATGCGAGACAACCACACTGAGGTCGTCTAAATTAATTGGCAGCGGAAACGGCGGCGGAACATCAAACGGCGCCCCCTCACCTTTCCACCGTAACACCGCCAGCGACAACAACAACAGCAGCAGCGCTAGTACAAGCAATACAATGAGAAACAACAGCAGACATGACATGCGGCGTGCGCATCGACGACCCGAACGACACAGATAGGTAAGGCAGCACCCCCTCCGGCCATGCCACAGGCATGGCATGACACGCCGCAAGTGGTGGCGAAAGCGTGAGTGCAGGCGCAGCTGCAGGGGCAGTAGCCTGTGCAACACGTCCACGAAACTTTCATAATCCTGTGAGGATTCGACCACATTTACGGCAGACGCCGACACTTTATTCGAGCTCGCGGCACTCCGCAAAGTGCGGGAGTCAAACGAAGAGCTTTCTTGCGGTGAGAACCACAGGGGGGAGCTCACCACTTCTATTTTGCTGTTCTCTATCTCGCTCGCCGTTACTATTGTGGTGGTTGCTCCTGTTGAAGATGCTGTTAGGTACACCAACTCCGCCGCGGCATCGCACGCGTCGTGGGAAGAGGCGTCGGTGGGGCCAGCGAGCCCCGCGCACTGCGGGAATAAGCGCCGTTTGACAGACAGGGGAAGCAACGGAGAGAGCATTGGGTGTGCTCCGAAAAAAAAAGAAAAACAGGAGCAACGGATTGTAAAAATCGCCCTGGAAAGTGGGCTAATACGCGCACCGTATTTACAGCTCTACGATGCAGAAAGCAATGAGAACGAAGAGGATAAGCAAGACACACAGTTCAAAGAGTTCAAAACACCACGAAGGCCTTCCAATTCTAGAGAGGGAAAAAAAGGCAGCGGAGAAGACTGAAAAGAACCGGTAACTCCACAGTGCTTGAGAAGTGCAAGTTAGCGTAGATGTTGTTTTTCTGTTTCCTTCTTGGACATCCAACATAAAAAATAAAAAAAGCCAACGCAAACTAACCAATCACACACGCATATATATATATATATATATATATATATATGTTTATTTATTTATGCACACGGATTTTTAAAAACTGCAAGCTAGAGTGAATTACGAAAAGTTGATCTCGTCGAAAAGACTGTTCGCAGTCGAATACGCCAGCAGGTCAGTTGGAGCCCGGTGAAGTGAAGGGTAGGCAACTAGTCGGAAAGCGCGGAATCGAGTGTTAAGTCGGTGTTATTGTTTAGTGCAAAAAGACAGCAGACGGAATTGAGAAGAATTGCCCACCTACTGAAGAGTGCATCAACAACGGCGCAGCAAAGAGCGGAAGGAATAGGTCGAGGAGAGGATTAACAAAGTGTGCAAGTGGGACGTAAGCAGATGAATAAGGGACACGGTTGCTTTGTACAATTCAGAGCGTGATCAACCAGCTATATAATTGAGATAGCTATTAGCGGTACTCGGCAAAACATTTGAAGTCGAAAAAAAAAAACCGAGGTAACGTTTAAAAGGAGCAGATGTGGGGTGGGCATCTGGGAAAGTAGTGAACGCTCTCATTTTCATTATTCCGTCTCTGTATGTTCTGTGTGTTTTAAGCGTGTTACTTAAAGTAGGTTAGCTTACTTCTCCCACTCCTCCGAGTGTCTTTTTAAAAGCAACGACATTTTAGATAATCATCGTCTGCTTTCTCGAAGTGGCAGGCGGTAAGAACAGTCTGCTTCCAACGACGGTTTATAACAAGGAGCGAATAAAAACAGCCCACCGATTCGGAAGGAAAGAACAGCTACTGCTCAGCACGGCGTTTTTTTTTTTGCCGTTCTACGAGGAGAGAGGGCAGTGGCTCCATCTCACACAACAAAACAGGCTTCTCAGTACTTTACGTTAAGGGAAAAGCAGAAGGAGACGACAGAAATAAAAAAACAGGAAACACTGGAGGAACAAGAAGTCGTAGTCGCCTGAGTTGGTAGACGCGCGTGCGAGAGAAAGAGAGAAAGAGCAGAGAGACAGCAAGGGAGGCGTTCCCTTCCTGTCTCTCTTCCTTAGAGAAGGACAAAGAAAACAGGGTTATACAATGCACACGCGGAGGTGTTTCGTTCCACTCGGCCACTACTGCATGAAGGGCAATTAGACAAGAAAAACGACTTGGGAGCTGGTCATGGAGAACACGTCTGAATACTATCGGCACCAACGAGGGGAAAAAAGGAGACAAGGGAAACACTCACTGCCGAAACGGAAAACAGAGAAAAAAAAAACGCTTTTAGCGTTCTACGCTTTTGAGCTGTCACGCTGAGAAGATGCGAGCTGGCACATCTCCAAGAAGGTCAGATCATGTGAGACGTTGTGTGGTAACACCTTGATCGGCGCGTACACGTCACCCACGTCCGTTGCGCTGTCTGTCTCAAAAACGCGTACCGGTGGAGCATCGAGGAGCGTCTTCAGAACCTGATGCAGCGCTGTCGCATTTTGAATCGTCGGCGTGTACCACGGAAAGACGCCACGAAAGTGCAGGACAACCTTTTCTTTTCGTTTCCCCGCGAAGTGCCACATCAGCGGCACCACGGCGTTCGTGCCAGGCGGTATCCCGAGCACGGCGTCGCGGTACGCGCACTCCGGGGGCACCTCGTTCACACCCACACAGTCCACCGCCGGCCGCGGCTTGATGTTGATCCGGTGTAGCGACTCGCGTACGCCAATAACCGAAGTCCGTGTTTCCGTACTGGTTGCTTGAAATAGGCGCAAGGCAGCTTCGGGGTCGTGGTTACTCCTGACGACGTGAGAGCCGATGCGGTAGAACTGACGTTCGCTCAGCTCAGGACCGACCGTCAGCACAAAGCGCTCGGACGCCTCGATGCCGACAATACCACCGGGCAGCCCGTTCGGGCCGTCGCCCTCCTTCGGCAGCAGCATCGGCGGGTACACGCTCTCACTTAGCATGTCCTTCGTCAGCGGCTTCGCCGCACCGTCCATGGCACCGCTCAGGAACTCCCACAACAACAGGTCTAACACCAAACTGGTCATCGCGCTCTGGTCGCACATCCAGATCCACTTCTTATCGGGATTCGTACGCTTCGGGAGGTGCGACTTCATGAACTCCTGTGCCGCCGCGTTGAAGACGCGCAACGCCCACACGCGCGCAATGAACACGCCGGTGTTCATGAGACGAAACGGGTTCTTCTCCGTGTAGATGGTTGGCAGCGTCACGTTGGCCCTCGCTGCCCACTTCGCTGCCTGATCGTTCACCTTGTGGTACGCATCATGACAGGACTCGTTGGCTTCAAGAGCTTGTTTCCGCATGCAGTTGAACTCGGCGCCGAATAGGAAAGGCGGCAGGCGTTTCCCGAAGCGAATGTCGCGCAGGCTGTAGCTGCGGTGCTCCGCCAGGCTCTCCGCCGTGGACGCAACAAACGCCTCGTAGAGCCCGTACGGGTCGTCGCCGCTGAACAGCGCGTCGCTGTCAAGCCCCACAATGATATCTGAGTCTTTCAAGTCTTCTAGTTCCACGTACGACAGCATCATCCCCATCCGCTTCAGGTACGTGAAATGTTTCCAGTTCAGGCCCAGCATGGTGAACTGAACGCCCACCATCGTCGCGGCGGTGGTCGCGGCTTGCTCGAAGGTGCCGAGACGATTAGACGCTGTCACGAAGCGCACCTTCACCTCCCCCGTGCGGTCGCTGCGCAGCGGCAGCCCCGTCGCCGCACTCCACCGCTCAGCGGAGGCGCCGCCCGTGGCGGGCACGTGATCGAACCGGTTCGTTGTCTGTGCAATTTCCGCCTCCCGCGTCTGCTGGAGAGTCTCGGACAGCTGGTGCATGTGGAAAGCTGATCCGGCATTGAAGGCAACAAGAGCTGGAGCAGCCCCTTGTGATTTGCTGTCTATACCTCCATCCGCATCTTGATGCGGCGCGGCAGCAGCTGCGGCGGCGGCGGCGCAGAGGTCATCGAAGGGGAAAACAAGGTGGTCCAAGGGCGGGGAGCCACACATGGCAGAAGCAACCGTTATGGTTTCTGTCGAGGTTGGCTGCGGCTTTGCGGTGGTAGGTACCATCGAGTCATCGCCGTCCACGTCGATAGAAAAAACTAAGAAATACGGTGCAGCGAAGAGTACAAGGCAAGCAACGGCTAATAAGGTGAAGGGCATTATACGCTGCTGCCACGGCACGACGCGTTTTGAGTTCGACAGCCGCTTCATTTTAAAGCACTGAAATACCGCCTGTATGGTGAACCAATGTTGTGTGGGAAAGAGAAGCCGCCGAAATACTTGGCAAAGCAACTCGGGTGTGACGTGCAATGAAAAGTGGAGACGAGGAATGTTGGAAAGAGGGAGAACTGCATTGTCTCCTCTGCTTGGTACGTGACTGCAGCCTTTATGAAACAAGACGTGACGAAGTAGCCGGCTGGTTGTAATCGACTGGAAAAGAGAAAAGAACTTAATTCAAGCAAGGGTACAACTCACGCAAACTCACATCGAAAGTACACTGAAGATGAAGCGAAGGGAGTTTCAGCCGTCGCCCATTTTGAGAGGTTCAAACAGGAAACTTCCCGTCTTCCCAGTAGATGAGGCAATAACGTGCAGTGGTTTTCTACGTTGTTCGGCCATTGTGTTACGCGGGAGAAGGTGAAAACACGGAAGAGAGAGTATAAAAAGGAGCGAAAGACCGTGCAGAAAGACAGAGCAATGCCTTCGGGGGATGGGTGAGAGTCAGCGACTTCACCAAGACGCAGAAGCAAAGCTGCGGTGTGAATCCTTCAAGGTTGATGTCGTACTTTTCGACCGGGTGCTATCCTAAGCGAATCGTAAGCCCAGCTCGCAAACCGTTCTTTCGATGACTGGCACGTTGAACGACCCTCTTCAACCCAAACCAACACACAAAACTTCCGCTCTACTCACCAATGAACCGTTCAACAAACCCTTTTGTGCAAGGCGGCTGGTTTGTATCGCGTAACCAGCCACGCCCCTCATGCTACGGCAATTATCTCCTTTCATTCGCTGAAACCGAAAACAGTTGCACTGAGAGAAGGAAAGACAGTATTAGCAATAGCAAATAGAACCGTAGTTAGTTTGCAGCCTGGAAATCAGAGGAAGGGCAATATAGCATTAGAGACACGGCAACACAAAGAACGTCCGTGAGAAAAGGAATACTTGAAGACAATGAAGGCAAGCAAAAAGATACGAGTCAGCCTCTCCGCCGACAGCTTCGAGAAAGCAAAATAAAGGAGAAAACGTGCAGCAGACGTAAAGACGTCCGCCGCACCATCAATGCTCAAAACAAAATTAATAATAAAACAAAATAAAAGCCACAGTGAAGCACCTGAACCAACACGCTTCATTCTACTTAGCCACCTGGGATCTGCAGTACAGCAAAGAGGGAAAAGACACATCAACAGACCGAGGGGTGGCAGCCACTTCACCGGGTAGATTTGAGGACAGACCGACGGCACACATCGATGACAGATAAGTCGTCCGACGCATTGTGCGGCAGTAACCTTAAAGCAGACATATACTTGCCGTTGTCCGTCCCCGGGTCAATCGAGAACACACGCGTCGGTGGCAGGTTCGCAAACACGTGCACCAGGCACTGCAACGCCTCCGTGTTGACCAGCGTCGGCGTGTACCACGGGAACACCGCACGGTAGTGCGCAAAGCGCAGGACCTTGTCATCGCCGGAGAAGTGCCACAGCAGCGGCACCACCACCTTCGCACCCTCGGGGACGCCCCACACCGCGTCGCGGTACGCACACTCTGGTGGAATCGGGTTCACGCCGTGGCAGTCCACGTAGTTGCGCGGCGACATCGCCAGGCGGTGGCGTGTCGTTGTCAGTCCCATGGGAGACGTTTCCCCCGGCATATCGCGCCCCAGGAGACGTGAGGTGGCGCGTTCAGGATTCGAAATAAAACGGACCGGGTTTCCGCCGATAGCATACGCGTCTTTATTGTTGAGTGAAGGTTCAATAGTTAGCGAAAGTCGCGTGTACTGGTCAATACCGATAAAGCCGGGCGGTAAGTTGTGTGGTCCACGTCCCTCAACTGGAATAACACGTGGCGGGTAAAGGCTCATTCCCCATTCCGCCATCGAAAGCCTCTGCGGAACCCCATCCAACGCGTGACTTTCCAGCTCCCACCACATCAGATCCAGGTAGAGCGCGGCAAACAAGCTCTGATCGCACGTCCAGAAGCGTCGCCGTCGTAACGGCTTGTACTTCACCGCAAATTCATTAACTACCGCGGTCAGCGCTCGCAGCGCCCACACACGAGCCACCATCACGCCAGCGTTCAGGTACTTGAACGCGTGACTGTTAAAGCCGCGCTGCAGTGATACATTCGACGAAGCCACCCAACGCTCCCGCATGTCATGGACCCGCCCGTACCCACGGCTGCACCCAGTTCGGCGAAACGTATTGAACGCCCAGCACGTCCGCTCAGCGCTGAAGACCACCGGCGTCTGGCGCTTGCCCATGCGGATGTCGCGCACACGGTACGTCATGTGCTCCTCCTCGCTCGCAGCGGTGGACGCAATGAAGGCCGACAGGAAGAGCTCCGCATCCTCGCCGCTCATCACCGCATCCGCGTCCGTCGCAACGATCACGTCGGAGTCCGTCAGCTTCTCGTGCTCGGCGTACGACACAAAAAGGCTCAGCCGCTTCATGAAGGTGAAGTGCTTCCACCCCATCCCGACCACTTCCAGCCGCACACCGGCCATCGCAGCGGCAACCGTCGCGAGGTGCGTCGTGGCATCGACGCGGTTCGTCACCGTCAGGAAGCGCACCCTCACCTCGCCGGTCCGCTGCGACGCAAGGGGCAGCCCCGTCGCAGCGCTCCACCGCCTCCCGGCGGCACCGCCGTCCGCGGGGAGGTGGTTGAGCCGGTCCAGCGCGCTCTCCAGCAACGCGCGCGTGGCCGCGTCCGTCGCGTACGCCGCCGCCGGCATCTCCGCCGTGGCGTGCATGGACAGCGTGTGCGTCCCGGTCACCCACTCACACAAGTCCTTGAAGGGTGAGAAGACAACGGAAGCGTTGGGGGATAGCGGACCCGACAGCGCGCTGCCGTGCAGGGCATGCCGCTTCTTCGCAAGTACTTCCACTATTCTGGCAATCGTGGCCGTGTCTGCGGCGCCGCTGTTAGTTGCCCCTCTTCCTTTCCAGTGGCAGCAGGCGCCAGAGAGGTGCTCCACATGAAGAGAAGAGCCGCGCACACCGTCGCCAACAGTAGAGTCCTGCCGTACGGCTTGGAAAGTAGCTGCCGCCTGTAGTTGGGAGTGTGAGAGGTCGAGGGGAACTCGCCCACGGTGGCAGAGTCTGGAGAAGAGGGCGGGCCCGCCGGCTTGCTGCTGTGGCCACGCTGGAGAACACTTGAGGGCATGGTTGGCTAGCGCGGAGTTGAGAAAGCTGATGAAAGCTGCGTTTTGTTCGGATTACCTTCTTTCTCCTCTACGAAAGTACTGATTGAATTAGGGGGAGCAGATCTATGTGGTAGCTAACGCGTCCCACTGGAAAACAACGCTGTGGACAAAATGCAGTAAGCAAGACCTTCCGGATCCAACGGCTGTGTTGCAAACACCACCACTTGTGGCTGCTCTCTAAAGCGCCACCAAGCACTTGCTGACTGAAGTACAACAGACAGTGGAAAGGAGATTTGCGAAGTACAGAAGCCGTGACGGCATCGAAGCAACCACCATGTACCAATGGTGTAGTGTAGGTGAAAAGCGGAGGTGCACTTAACCTCGTCCATCAGAGCTCCCGTGTTGCAGATGTAGCGCTCAAACGCTCGATCACTCAACAGCGGGCCCCGCCCTCTTGTTAGCCGTGAAAGCGGATGTACCAGGTCGAGGCATTGGTCAGAAAAAGACGTTGGGCAGCCGCCAAGTAAACAAGCGGATAAAGAAAACGCGCGGCAGAAAATCGTCTCTTTAGCACGATCTCGCCTCCAACAGGATTCACCACAAACGAAGGCGGTGCACACCTCGCTGCTTCAGAGGTGGCCGAAGCCGCCCTTTTCCACTCTTGCTTGTTTTCTTGCTGCAAACGTTTTGTCGCTGCTGTTGCCCTTACTACTACTACTCCTAAAGCAATGCACTTAACTAAAAGAGCGCTTGAAAACCTTGAAGGGCTGAGTTGGTGTGCTCGCAGAAGCCTCTCCTAGTACCACAAATGCACACCGTTGCCGTGTTGTGCCGGACCGTGTGGTGCAAGTGCCGCCGACACCTCCGTCGTCGCAAGCTGGATTCTGGAGTACGACACTGTCCCAATAAGCGATGTCTGGACAGAAAAAAAAAAAAAGTGTGTATGTGCGTAAAACAAAACGTGGACGACCCCAAACGGGAGACAAATTAAAGCCGCAACAATTAAGGCGAGACACTGGGAACACAGGGGAGAAGTCCTGTCTGGGTTACACAGCGCGAACGCCTCGGGAACTTCCTCTACTTTGAAATGCACTTGGCGTTTTCATTCGAGCGCCAACCGGGTAAGGGACACAAAGCACACAACCCCCTTTTAGTTGTGCTCTATAAGGGCCTCCTTCGGGAAGGGTAGAAGTAGTAAAAATATTTAAGAAGAAGCGAGCCGTCACGTTACCGGCTTGAAAGCACTTTTGTGGGTATCAGCTTTACCACGTTGCGCATTTGCACACAAGCACATACACACACACACACACACATACGCATATAGGGAGAGAGAGTCTGGAAAGGAAAGGCAAAATCAGGAAGGGCAAGACAGCACCTTCGTCGGTTCGAGCCACTGCGGCTCCACCCAAACGAGAATGTAAAAGTGGAGCAGAGGAGAGAGAAGAGGCCCCAAACCGACGTGACACATGAACACGCACCATAAAAGCAATCATCTTGAGCTTGTCAAGCGCACGAGAACTGTGCAACTAATACAGGGAATTAAACAAAAAAAAAAGAAGGCTGGGTGCGGAGCAACTGTAGCCATGCGTTTTACCCTTTTTTGAGGAGCTTCTCAACAACACCGGTGATCAGCAAGTGCCTGCGCTGGTTCCTAAGTAGACAACTTAGTCAGAGTGTCATGAAGGGACAGACACTTAGGAGGTGGCGTGGCAGACTTCTTGCAGCTATACAGTAGGTTAGAGAGGAGAAGCAGAGAGAAGGCCGGCGCCTATACTTCAAATAGATGTATGAAACGGCGCAAGAAGAAGCGTTCGTTCATTTCATAAAATGCTGACGTCAGGGACAGCGGTGGAAAACTCATTAAAGCTACTATGCGCTCACTGAGTACTGTGCCAGACACGATGAGAAAACAGGAGAGTGGCGCCGTGCACCCTACTCACGCATCCCTCTCTACCCCCTGTACCGTCAATCATAACAGCACACACACACACACATGTACATATATAAACGACTGCTGCTTCTGTAGGTAACGATTTGGAGCGCTAAAAGGCCCAGCGAGTGGCGTACGAAAGGGGGAAGAAAGCGGGCAACGCTGAGGTACGGCAAGCCACCACTTGCTTCTTCACTTCCCAGGCACCTTACCCCGGTGGAGGGGAGAGGGATAAGGTGACAACGGAAGCAAACAACAACCATTGAATCAACAGCAGTAGTAAAGGTACCAACCACTTTTCTGATTCACATCCGCCCCCGACCTACAACAACCACAACAGCAGCGCCGACCAAGATACGCCTGTTTTTCGCCCAACACCGAAACTACGCAACCGTGCTGTTCTCCCTTTTTACTCCTGGGCCACACATCACCCCACTGGGCTTTTCATCCTGACCAAAGCCAGGGCACCACACGAACACATACATACACGTACACATGCATGTATGTGTTCGTGTACGTACACGTTTTCCTGTTCACTTATTAATACTAGCTTATTTAATCGACGAGAAGGGAGGTACGGAACACATTTCCCAACAAAACAGAAAAACGTATATATGTGTATACACACGTTGAGGGTTCAACGTGAGACAGCACCGCCAACTGCATTTTCAACCCCTCAACCGCTGAACGACTCCTTAATTCGACCACTTCGGTCCTCCTTACGGCACAATAGGATTGTACGCAGCATCCAGGTGAGGAAACCGCGCTTCTTGTACGAGACATTGTACACGCGCACGTGATCCTCGGGGGACTCGCGAGACTCAGGCACATTCTCTGGATGGTACCACATCACCGGCATCAACTCCCGCGACCCGTACGCGTTCGGTGGAACGTTCACGTCCAACCACCTCTGAGCATGCTTGCAGGAAACCGTTGACGCCGCTACCCCGTACTCCTTGACATCCTGAGCCACCGCATACTCCATCCCGTAGTAGTAGTGAAGAAAGTGGACGTCGTACGGCGTCACGTGGTGAACCAGCGTCGTAGCCCAGCCCATCTCATCCTTCCGGTACGGCTTGTCCGCCACACGCGAAAAGCCCTCGTCGATAGTATTCGAGTGACTAAACGGACAGACCTCACGCAGGCGCTCCCGCTTGTCGCGCAACATGCGGCCCACAAACGCGTCCTCGGCGTTGAAGAGAATCGCCGCGTAGTTTTTTTTGAGTCGAGGGTCGTAGGGAATCACCGCCAGCCGCACCGTCTTCGCGTTCAGTCTGTCGGAGAGCTCCATCGTGGCCTGGACCATGCGGCGATGCAGCAGATAGCCCATGCCACCCTGGTAACGCAAGGGGAAAAGATTGATGTTGTGCACAATGCTGCCCCAGTAGATGCACTCCTCCGTGTCCGCAATCCCAGGGGGGTCGCGTACCTTCGGCGCAGCCTCAGGAAAGGCATCCTTGAAGCCACTGCGGATGTGGCGGATGTCACGCAGGAACTGCGGCACCTTCATGTAAATGTCGTCGTCGCCTTTCATGATGTACGGCACGTCGGGGAACGCGTAGTAGGCGTAGTTCAGCCACAGGACCAGCTTCTGCGTCATCGCGACCTCCACCGGCAGGCCCCAGCTCTTCTGCTCCCCCATAGCACGTTTCACGGTGGGGCGGCGGTCCGTCATCATGTCCACCCACAGGATGTTGCGGTGCGTCAGCGCCTCCTGCCACAGCGCCGTGGACGCATGGCAGATGAACTCCGCAGGCGCCACAGCAGCGGGACGCGCCGGCAGCGACAGCGCGTTCGCAAGCCGGGACGACCACGTGTCGTTGAAGCTCACGTGCTCGGCACCGCCGCCCACGACGCGTGAAACGACCTGTGCGCACGGCGTGTTGGCAAGTCGTCCGTCGCCTACGCCGATGCCTCTGAAGTCGCTGACCAGCTTCACGCGGCGCTCACCGTACGTAGGCGATCCGACAACCTTACCGCCGGCTAGCAAATGCGCCGCTGACGCCTCCTCGTACTCGGTGATGGTCGGCATCAGCGCCGACACGTTTGTTACGCCCCTCGCCAACTCGCGCTCCGCGGCGGCGAAGACGTACAGCGGCAGCAGCGCGCCGTAAAAATCGTTCTCCGCACGCGCCACCTCGCTGTACGCCAGCCACGTCACACGCTGGGCGTCACGCAGCGACGACCGGATCGGCTGGTCGGTGGACGGGATCCCCATCACCACCAGGTACGGCGACGTCCCGCCCTCCAGCCCGGCAGGCTTCGCACCGGTGAAGTGGCGCCGCATCGCGTACGAGCGCCCCACCCAGCTCCACCCCGCCAGCTCCGACCCAACCGCAACGTCGTCCGTCACGCTCGCCATCGCAAACAGCATCGGCCCCAGCAGGCCCAACGGCGCCCTCGGGGTCGCGTACACCGTCGCACTGCCCGCCGCGCTGGCGTTCGCCGCCGTCACGTTGTCGGCGTTCCCGGATAACGCCTTGCCCTGCCGCGCCACAGCAGCGGCGTGCGACGCGCTGTCCAGGCACTCCGTGCACTCCGCGTCCACCACGTGCATCGTCCACGACGGCAGCTGCTCACGCCGCATGGCAGTCGACGACGCCTGCCCAGCCTCTCGTTTGTCCATGTGCGCCGCGTCCAGGCACGCCAGCGGCGCGCCGTGCGACACCAGCACCGACCACGACGCATTCCACGTACTCGTGTTGATGGCGACCTCGGCTTCGTATAGCAATCGGTCGCCGATGTCGGGTTCAGAAACGACGACGGATCTGTAGAGCACGACAACGACTACAACAATGATAACGAGAAGCAGAGTCCTGCTGGCCCTTTGCGTCAGCTTGATAGAAGGCATGGTCGGCAGGTTAGCCACACTTTTTTGAAAACCTGCATTCCTGCGGACATACCCAATAAAATCGGAAAGTGACCCTCGGAGGAATGCGGCAGCGCGTGCGACCTTGCGCGAAGCAGCGGTGGAAAACATTGCCGGCAAATCGATTACGGTCTGGTGTGCAATTGTGTGTTCGTGTGTGTGGTTGTGTGTGCTAACAGTGGCGTATTTCAAATGACGGCAGCTGAAAGCTCGCACAGCCGCCTAAGCACTTGTGGTTGTGTTCTCTTCCGTTGTATGGAAAGGCAAAGGCAGCGCAGTGGCGTGAATTCTAGAAAGACGCAGTGCTAGTGGTTTTTCTGGTGATGTTGGGGTAGGACGCGGTAGCTGCGGAATAAAACGAAGGAGCAGAAGTTTTGGTGAGTAAGGATTTACTAAGGCACGATAGGTGCGACGAGCTGCCAGAATCACTTCAGTAGTGGTAGCCGTGCTGCTTTCAAAGAAGCGGAAAATGAGGGCGTGAAGCAAGGAAATGGGAGCTTTGTGGTAACGGTCTCAAGGTGTCGTGAGCAAGGAAGAGTTTAATTGTTTCGCTGTGCTTTCAACTTCCGGTGCACCAGCAGTGTGTGCTGCAAAAGAAGTGGGCCGAGCGTTCACCTCCGGATGACCATAGATGTATCAAACCAATAAAACACAGTTGCACAGGCTCCATCGTTTGGAAGACAGGACCGCGACCAAAACTGAGACCTGCCTAATGCGGAACAGTAACACCTTCTGATCAACACAATCCCAAAGACACCAGTTCGCGCAGCCGACTTGCGCAGATAGTTACAGAAGCACCGTTCTAGGTAAAGAAGGAAGCGGCACTGCAGGCCTCCACATTAAAAACCGACGCAAACCCGCAGCAGAGAAGACACCACAACGACTCTTTTACACGTAGCACCAAACACACGAGAGCAGCAGAGTAAACGTGAAGCACCACGAGCCAACACTGACTAGCGCACGCTACCACGCCCACATACAAATCGAACAGCACCCCAACGCGTGCAGTGCGAACGCTGGTGACAAGCACGGAAAGCACCAGGCGGCACACGCGCTACAACCGCAGGCAAAAGGTCTGTCGTACGACAAGCAAAGAACGGCCGGTGCAACAGCTGCACCCACAACCCGGCCAACCACCTCGCACAAGCGCCCGCTTCCACCCCGCGCCACCAGCACAGCACAAACACAATCCGCAGAGTAAAGACCCACCAAACACGAAAAAAACACGTCACCAAAACACGAATACCAACCACTTCAGAAGCCCGAAGCACCTCACAAAACAAACACGTCGCACGCCGACCACCTCTCCGATGTACCCGGTTTTGAAAAGGTATAAACGGCACACAACAACAACTGGCACGTCGTCCCACGCACCACGTGGAACCACCCGCGCACTGCCGAGAAGCGCATCGTTGTCCGTCCCCGGGTCAATCGAGAACACACGCGTCGGTGGCAGGTTCGCAAACACGTGCACCAGGCGCTGCAGCGCCTCCGTGTTGACCAGCGTCGGCGTGTACCACGGGAACAGCGCGCGGTAGTGCGCAAAGCGCAGGACCTTGTCATCGCCGGAGAAGTGCCACAGCAGCGGCACCACCACCTTCGCACCCTCGGGGACGCCCCACACCGCGTCGCGGTACGCACACTCTGGTGGAATCGGGTTCACGCCGTGGCAGTCCACGTAGTTGCGCGGCGACATCGCCAGGCGGTGGCGTGTCGTTGTCAGTCCCATGGGAGACGTTTCCCCCGGCATGCTGCCGGCAACGGCGGATGCCAAGCCCCTCTCAGGCTCCGACACCAGCTTGATCGTTTGCCCATTGAAGGCGTACGCGTCCATCCGGTCCAGCGAAGGCTCAATGGTCAGCGAAAGTCGCGTGAAGGGGTCGATGTTGATCAACCCGAGCGGCAGATGGTGCGGCCCGCGTCCAGGATCTGGCAGCTTCTGTGGAGGATAACAGGCACCGCTCAGCTTTGACTCGGGCAGCTGCCGAGCGGGGCCGTCCCACGCGTGGCTCTCCAGCTCCCACCACATCAGATCCAGATGCAGCGCGGCGAACGCGCTCTGATCGCACGTCCACTTCTCCCACTTCCGCCGCGGCTTGCGCGGCTTCATCACCTCGTAGAACGCGCGGTCCAGGTGCCGCAGCGCCCACACACGAGCCACCATCACGCCAGCGTTCAGGTACTTGAACGCGTGGTTCTCGAAGTAGTGCTGCATCTTCACCTTCGACGACTGCACCCAGTTCTCGCGCACACCGCACACCTTGTAGTAGCCCCGTTCGCACTCATCACCGCTAAAGGTCTCATGGGCCCAGCACGTCCGCTCAGCGCTGAAGACCACCGGCGTCTGGCGCTTGCCCATGCGGATGTCGCGCACACGGTACGTCATGTGCTCCTCCTCGCTCGCAGCGGTGGACGCAATGAAGGCCGACAGGAAGAGCTCCGCATCCTCGCCGCTCATCACCGCATCCGCGTCCGTCGCAACGATCACGTCGGAGTCCGTCAGCTTCTCGTGCTCGGCGTACGACAGCAGCAACGCGTGCGCTTAGTGAAGGTGAAGTGTTCCACCCCATCCCGACCACCTCCAGCCGCACACCGGCCATCGCAGCGGCAACCGTCGCGAGGTGCGTCGTGGCATCGACGCGGTTCGTCACCGTCAGGAAGCGCACCCTCACCTCGCCGGTCCGCTGCGACGCAAGGGGCAGCCCCGTCGCAGCGCTCCACCGCCTCCCGGCGGCACCGCCGTCCGCGGGGAGGTGGTTGAACCGGTCCAGCGCGCTCTCCAGCAACGCGCGCGTGGCCGCGTCCGTCGCGTACGCCGCCGCCGGCATCTCCGCCGTGGCGTGCATGGACAGCGTGTGCGTCCCGGTCACCCACTCACAGATTTCCTTGAAGAGTGGAAACGTAATAGGGAGGCATAGAGACGGAGGTCCTGATGACGCGGTGTACGGTGTCGAGCGGCAAACCCTACTTGCTGCATGACTTTCGGAACGCGGCTTGGCAGAGGCACGGCCCCCGCGTTCGTCTGGAAACCGGCATTCCTCCACGTGAGTTGCCTAGCAGTAGCTACTGTTCCGAACAACCGAATTTCGCCTCACGGGGTAACCCGCATTAGTCGTCTAAGGAACTCCGGTTGCGCCGGTGATGTTAGCGGGACTCTGCCAAGCGCGGAATAAAAGGGTGAGTCCGGTGACCTGCGGTTGTGCGCATGGGGGAGAACGCAGGAGGACAGTTGCGGGGCACTTCTGCTGACGTGTTTGTCGTGTTAGTGATTAAAGGCACACGGTTGTTAATCTTTTTAGTGCGGAACGGTGTGAGAGTGAGTAACAGATGGCGCTGTGCCCTACGTGTAGCAGCGTGCGTTGCCGCTGTCGGGCATAGGGGGGCCAATTATTCCACCTAGCCCGCTCAAATTGCACTTAGATGTGCATGAATCAAGAATGGACATTGATCAAACGGCAAAGGCAATGGAGAACGAGGAAAGTGCGCTGTGGAATAAGGATGTGGTCGCTTGTTTTCGCCCAACAACTGTGTCGTACACTTTAAGAGGCAATGTGCTTTGCTTTTAAAATTCGTGGAATGGGAAAGTAATACGCTTTCCACTGCCAGACACTTGGGGTTGTAGCCTTCCGTACATTCGCCTTGGTGTGTTTCATTGCAGTCCCACGTAAGAAACCTCCTGGATCACAAACGGTGATCTACGCACGTGAATCGCAACGCCGAAATCAACAAAAACAAAAAAAAAGATCAGCAATGAGAAGTTTCGTGCGAAGTTTTCGAAGACACCGCAGCTCGACCTTAGTTTCCAACGAGACCCCACCTTTGGCTCGACGATGCAACCATAAAACGAGAATGGTTCGAGTTTGCAGCCGTATTATTGGGAGCTCTTTAAGGCTCTCAAAATGCATTGAAGAAAGAATCGAAAAAACAGTGCACTGGAATGACTGGCAAAAGCAGCTTTTGAAAAGGCAAAGCTGCTGGAGCTTCATATGTTCAAGAGCCGGGGGACACAGCTGGAGGATGAAGGAAAAGGGGATCGTGACCTGGTTGTGCTGGAAACGCGCAATAGAAAGCTAGACTCAGAAGTAGGCTGGGTGAACCTTAGGCGTCAGCTTTACCAATTTGAGATGTAGCTTATGCGGGTAATTTGATTTTCAAAGCCCTCCAGCACAATATTAGTATCTTTATACTGTCTTCCCTTTCTCCTCCTCCGGCCACTTAGTCGAAACGGCGAATGCATCGAAGTAGCAAACGCCCAGTGAGACGCACGTGAGGTCGGTGACTGTTAGAATCCCATCTGTGGTCAGCGTGATCTTTCGTTCATTCTGACACTTGAAATTCTTGAGAAAACAAGTCCTGAAAGGGGAAAGACAGCCACGGATCTCCACGTGATGAACCAACGCTCACAATACGCCGATCCAAGGAGCTCTGAAGCACCTCGAAAGAAGAAGAAAAGAAGAACCGTCAACGGCTTCGGGACTGCCTTTCCGCAGGCGTGCAGAGGCACAGCCAAACACAAGGAAAAACAGTAAAACGAAAAAGATGTCAATGAGAGATTAAAGGAGAAAACAAAAAAGGGAGGCAGAAGATGGCAACGGTAGTAAACTGTTACGGTGCCAAGAAACGCGAATGCACGAAGGGGCAGACCGTAGCTGCACAACGGGAATGCACAACTAGACGTCACAACACACACACGCACACGAACAGAAGAAAGAAAATTTGAAATAAAACTGCGGGTACTCTCCATTGAAAACCCGTGTGAAATCAGCAAGCAAAATCGAAAGTGTAAAGTGAAGGCGCTGCTTTCATTCACGGGGTGGTTGGAAAAACACGCCACAGAAGCCATTCGTGACCTCTCGGTGGAGAGGCCTTCGGTTGTCGCGAAGACCCCCCACATGACACCGCCTGAATTGAACAGGAAAGAGAGACAGCAATTAAAATAAACGCGGAAAAACGAGCAAAACGAGAGACTCAAAAAAAAAAAAAAAAAAATAGAAACGAAAAACCGACACGCTGGCGTCTCCCTTTCCTGTACACAACTGAACCGAGGGAAACACACACGCACACACACACACACACACGCACACACACACACACACACACACACAGGACGAGCAATATAATCACTCACAGAGCTGAAAAGATGACCGGGGCATCCTTTGGGGTCGCGGTTGTACACCCAGCGGCCAATAGCTAAACAACGCACACAAAATATCAGCTTGGGCCAACACGAAAAAAAGAAAACTGCAGCTTTAAATAAAACCTAAAAACAAAGAGGTGTACATATATATATATATATATATATATATAAGCGTAAGCGTGTGTAACTATGATTGCGTAAAACACCGCGTACGGCCGTAACGCAGCCCAAGAAAGAGCACCCAGAAGGTATTTGCAATGTTACACTCCGCTGTAAACGGACAAAACAGAAACATGAAGTGAAATTCATGTTAACAGCACCAGCAAACCCACCGTTGTGAACTCACAGACTCAAGCACAATGAAAAGGGACAACCTAGTCAGACGGTTCAAAAAAACACGTTCAACAGCCGACAGTACTTTGAGACTCCTTGAAACACAGACGAATAATAAATTCTACAAAACAACAGAGCTCAACACAACACACACACACGCAGCTGCGCACATATTATTTGCGCCGCAGCACACGGCACACCTGCAGGAACGACAGGTCATGTGTTGAATTGTGCGGCTTCAAGCCCACCGGGTGATATATGTCGTCCCGGTCCGTCTCCGCATCCACCTCGAACACGCGCGTCGGCGGCGCATCGAGGAGCGTCTTCACAACATCCTCAAGAGCCGCGCGGTTTCCAATCGTGGGCGTGTACCACGGAAAGACACCGCGGTAGTGCGCAACCAGCGGCTTCATGCCCATGCCAGCAAAGTGCCACATCAGCGGCACCACGGCGTTCGTGCCAGGCGGTATCCCGAGCACGGCGTCGCGGTACGCGCACTCCGGGGGCACCTCGTTCACACCCACACAGTCCACCGCCGGCCGCGGCTTGATGTTGATCCGGTGTAGCGACTCGCGTACGCCAATAACCGAAGACCGTGTTTCTTTGTTTCTATTCCGGAACTTCTTGAGCTGCCGCTCCGGGTCGTCGTTCCTTTCGACAACAAAGCCCCCAACGCGAAAGAACTGACGTTCGCTCAGCTCAGCACCGATAGTCAGCACAAACCGCTCGGACGCCTCGATGCCGACAATACCACCGGGCAGCCCGTTCGGGCCGTCGCCCTCCTTCGGCAGCAGCATCGGCGGGTACACGCTCTCACTTAGCATGTCCTTCGTCAGCGGCTTCGCCGCACCGTCCATGGCACCGCTCAGGAACTCCCACTGCAGCAGATCGAGGTACAGCGTGCCCATCGCGCTCTGGTCGCACCACCACTGCAGTTTCTTTTTGGACTTCTTTCTGACCTGTGGGTCGAACAGCGGTGGGTGCGACTTCATGAACTCCTGTGCCGCCGCGTTGAAGACGCGCAACGCCCACACGCGCGCAATGAACACGCCGGCGTTCAGAAAGCGGAACGGGTTCTTCTCCGTGTAGATGGTTGGCAGCGTCACGTTGGCCCTCGCTGCCCACTTCGCTGCCTGATCGTTCACCTTGTGGTACGCAATCTCACACCCCTTATTACCCGGCAGTGCTTGCACGCGCATGCAGTTGAACTCGGCGCCGAATAGGAAAGGCGGCAGGCGTTTCCCGAAGCGAATGTCGCGCAGGCTGTAGCTGCGGTGCTCCGCCAGGCTCTCCGCCGTGGACGCAACAAACGCCTCGTAGAGCCCGTACGGGTCGTCGCCGCTGAACAGCGCGTCGCTGTCCATGCCCGCGATCACGTCCCGGTCCGTCAGGCCCTCCAGCTCCGCGTACGACAGCATCATCCCCATCCGCTTCAGGTAGCTGAAGTGCTTCCAGTTCAGGCCCACCACGTCGAAGCGAACGCCCACCATCGTCGCGGCGGTGGTCGCGGTCTGCTCGAAGGTGCCGAGGCGGTTCGACGAAGTCACGAAGCGCACCTTCACCTCCCCCGTGCGGTCGCTGCGCAGCGGCAGCCCCGTCGCCGCACTCCACCGCTCAGCGGAGGCGCCGCCCGTGGCGGGCACGTGATCGAACCGGTTCGTGACACTCGCAATCTCCGCCTTCCGCTCAGGTCGAATATCAGGCAGCTGCGCAACGGGAGAAGGGACAGCCTTCGCCTCCTGCATCGCCACGCTCCGCTTGTCTTCTTTCTCCTGTTCCGATGCGACGACGCACAGGTCCTTGAAGGGCATGTACACCTGGCTCAACGGGGGCGTGCCGCTCTTAAAGGCTTCGGGCGTTGCGCCTGCAAAGGTACTCGGTGTCTTTTTCGATTTCTCCAAACCTTCATTACCGCCACTGAAAGCAGACAAGCCAACGGTGAAGAGGAGAACCACCATCACCACAAAGGCCAGAGCCGCAATACGCCACAGACGGGGACGAGGCCGCAACAAGTGCACTGCGCGCTTCATTTGCCTGTTGAAGCCTTGAGGGTTCTCTGATTGCGTTCGTTTGGAATTAAAGAAGAGAAGTCCTCCCGAATTCTGCTTGTGCTGCTTTCCAGCAAAGCCAAAAGCACCACTTATACGGAGAGCAACCAAAGAGAATATAGAGGGGGAAAACAGGTAATTAGGCTTGCTGCGGCTTCAGCACAGCTGCAAGCCAGCACAGCAATCGATGATAAGGACAAAAGAAAGAAACAGGAACTCAGCTGTGGTGCAATGTGGTGTCTTTGGTGTGGACTGCGTGGGCGTTGTGGCCAACGAAGACAAAGCCGCACCAAGATGAGGGCTTTCAGCGAATATCGTAAATGTTGTCTCGAAATAAGGCAGCATCGGGGACAAGAGAGGGTGCGCAAGATAGAGTTGGAACTGCCCTGTGCGCACTAGTGTGGCTGCAGTCTTTTGAAACGGCTCCGCGCGTTTTTCCCTCACTGTAGAGAAGTGGAGGACGGCGACGTCGCTGAGAAATCAGGAGAATGGACCCCCGTTCTTCTTTTCTACGCCAACTTGTCACGAACCGTGTACCGCGTCCACGCCACTCACGAGACTGCAGCCAATGCGACGGGACCACCACGCCAACTCCGATATCAGAACGTGTGTTTACTCCTTTCGTTCTCTTGTTGCTCAAGCACAGCTCGAAGAAGAATAGGCGTCTGCGCTGAGCACTGCAACGAACGGGAGAGCATAAGAAAACAGCAGGAATACCCGTCTTGGAAGCTGACACAGCCACGTGCACGTATATACACATACAGCACGAGAACACAGAAGCGCAGAATGCAGCAAAGTTCCCACGTTCTCCGCACATCAGCTAACATCGAAAAGAAAGAAAACGGGGTGAGAGAAGTCGCACTGCAGCACACACAACACTAGCGCTCCAGTCCCTAAACAGCACAAAAAGAAAAGACAGTGAGACGAGAAGACTTGACTGAGCTTCGCACCCAGGTCACGGTAAACCACAACCACACCACCCTTCAACACACCTCACCAACGCCAACCGCCCGTTACGCAAAACACAAATCGCAACGAAAACACGAGGGGAGCCGCAACGGAAAAACAACGAGCAATCTCCTAAACCGGTACAGCAACAACGCAGCAAGAGAAATCAACCCCACCACTACATCACTACAGGCCAAACACCTCACCGCAGTGACTCAACTAACACTCTCCACTTCACAACGGGTGCACAGCGCACACCAACAACTGGCGAGTCGTCCCACGCACCACGTGGAACCACCCGCGCACTGCCGAGAAGCGCATCGTTGTCCGTCCCCGGGTCAATCGAGAACACACGCGTCGGTGGCAGGTTCGCAAACACGTGCACCAGGCGCTGCAGCGCCTCCGTGTTGACCAGCGTCGGCGTGTACCACGGGAACAGCGCGCGGTAGTGCGCAAAGCGCAGGACCTTGTCATCGCCGGAGAAGTGCCACAGCAGCGGCACCACCACCTTCGCACCCTCGGGGACGCCCCACACCGCGTCGCGGTACGCACACTCTGGTGGAATCGGGTTCACGCCGTGGCAGTCCACGTAGTTGCGCGGCGACATCGCCAGGCGGTGGCGTGTCGTTGTCAGTCCCATGGGAGACGTTTCCCCCGGCATGCTGCCGGCAACGGCGGATGCCAAGCCCCTCTCAGGCTCCGACACCAGCTTGATCGTTTGCCCATTGAAGGCGTACGCGTCCATCCGGTCCAGCGAAGGCTCAATGGTCAGCGAAAGTCGCGTGAAGGGGTCGATGTTGATCAACCCGAACGGCAGATGGTGCGGCCCGCGTCCAGGATCTGGCAGCTTCTGTGGAGGATAACAGGCACCGCTCAGCTTTGACTCGGGCAGCTGCCGAGCGGGGCCGTCCCACGCGTGGCTCTCCAGCTCCCACCACATCAGATCCAGATGCAGCGCGGCGAACGCGCTCTGATCGCACGTCCACTTCTCCCACTTCCGCCGCGGCTTGCGCGGCTTCATCACCTCGTAGAACGCGCGGTCCAGGTGCCGCAGCGCCCACACACGAGCCACCATCACGCCAGCGTTCAGGTACTTGAACGCGTGGTTCTCGAAGTAGTGCTGCATCTTCACCTTCGACGACTGCACCCAGTTCTCGCGCATATCGTACACCTTGTAGTAGCCCCGTTCGCACTCATCACCGTTAAAGGTCTCATGGGCCCAGCACGTCCGCTCAGCGCTGAAGACCACCGGCGTCTGGCGCTTGCCCATGCGGATGTCGCGCACACGGTACGTCATGTGCTCCTCCTCGCTCGCAGCGGTGGACGCAATGAAGGCCGACAGGAAGAGCTCCGCATCCTCGCCGCTCATCACCGCATCCGCGTCCGTCGCAACGATCACGTCGGAGTCCGTCAGCTTCTCGTGCTCGGCGTACGACAGCAGCAGACGCGTGCGCTTAGTGAAGGTGAAGTGCTTCCACCCCATCCCGACCACCTCCAGCCGCACACCGGCCATCGCAGCGGCAACCGTCGCGAAGTGCGTCGTGGCATCGACGCGGTTCGTCACCGTCAGGAAGCGCACCCTCACCTCGCCGGTCCGCTGCGACGCAAGGGGCAGCCCCGTCGCAGCGCTCCACCGCCTCCCGGCGGCACCGCCGTCCGCGGGGAGGTGGTTGAGCCGGTCCAGCGCGCTCTCCAGCAACGCGCGCGTGGCCGCGTCCGTCGCGTACGCCGCCGCCGGCATCTCCGCCGTGGCGTGCATGGACAGCGTGTGCGTCCCGGTCACCCACTCACACAAGTCCTTGAAGGGTGAGAAGACAACGGAAGCGTTGGGGGATAGCGGACCCGACAGCGCGCTGCCGTGCAGGGCATGCCGCTTCTTCGCAAGTACTTCCACTATTCTGGCAATCGATGGCCGTGTCTGCGGCGCCGCTGTTAGTTGCCCCTCTTCCTTTCCAGTGGCAGCAGGCGCCAGAGAGGTGCTCCACATGAAGAGAAGAGCCGCGCACACCGTCGCCAACAGTAGAGTCCTGCCGTACGGCTTGGAAAGTAGCTGCCGCCTGTAGTTGGGAGTGTGAGAGGTCGAGGGGAACTCGCCCACGGTGGCAGAGTCTGGAGAAGAGGGCGGGCCCGCCGGCTTGCTGCTGTGGCCACGCTGGAGAACACTTGAGGGCATGGTTGGCTAGCGCGGACATGCCTACGTGAGGTGATGGCGGTTGGAACTGCTATTGCGCGTTACACCTTATTTTCTTGTTAGTCTCTCGATATCATATTCAAAGAAAGAATAGGCTCTTCGGCGTTTCAGTGCGGAGATGCCCCTTTTGGTTTGCAGCTTATTCTGCCGCCGTAGGTCCTATCTTCACACGTTCGAACGTGTTGAGAGGGGGAAAAACGAAGGAGACGAGTAGTGAAGAACAACTTGTAAAGGGGTGCGATAGTGGAGCAAACTACGGTGTATGTGTTTTGCTGCTGCTGCTGCTCCTTCACGCACGTCACTTCTACCAAAACACTGAAAGTACTCCGAAGCCTACTCGCGGCACCTCGGCCATCTTACCTTACCCTGTAGCTGTATCCTTATCCACCGCTTCAAACCGGACGCTTTGGTTGTGGACCATGAGTAGACGGGGCGGCATTGCTTCGTCAGCCCCGTCTCTGCGATGCCCAGAGGTCCACATCACCTTGAGGCGTGTCAGGAAAAGAAGACGTAAAAGCAGAGAAGACTATTAGTGCACTTGTGATATCAGCAGCAGCCGCAGGCCCACCACGTTGAATGGCTGCTCACTTGTGACACGTAAACGGTGGTGAAATGCCAAGGCCGTGCTGGGTAAGGACTGATACTCATCCCCCGTTTTCCACCATTCACGGCTGCATCGGAGTTCTGGTAGCCGTCCAAGCCAAAAGACCCGCGTTCTATTCAATTAAAGTGCGCCTTTTGGGTGGATGGCAGACCTGCACCGAACTCCTCTCGAGGCACCGGGCTAACGCCAGCCCTTTGGGGCTGGCACGACCCGCTTCAGTTTCATTGAGCGCATCTCAAAGTGAGCCCAGGATTGTGCTCAACGTCACCACAGCGTGGCAGTAGAATGGCTTTGGCAGCCCAACGAGTAGGGATCGTAACCGATGAAAACAAGTTTTTGTAGGCCGGATTGTCCGTATACGCTACTCCATGCTCCTCCAGCCTGGGACCGGCCCAGGTCGGTTCGCCGCGTCAATATCCCCACAGTCTAGCCCAGTAGGTTACACGCGCTTGGCCTCCCCACTAAGTCGGCACTAGACCCTGATACCACGGTAGGGTGTCTGGCATCATCAGAGCTGGAAGAGAATTGACTTAAAAGAAGGCTGGGTCCCACACAAAAAATGCTGGAAGGTAGCGGGACAAGGGCCACCAATAGCTATATGTTGTTCAGAGAGTAGCAACGTGGCGCACCATTAGGCGGATTTTCCTTGCCCTCATGGTTATAATTTTAATTACAGGTTTTTGTGTTCGTATTGGCCCGAGTATTTCTACTCGTTCCACCCGTACAACAGTGTGAAAAAGCGAGTTCGTTGCGCGCCGTCGGTTTTACTTCACGCAGTCGTTTCTTTTTTTGTTTTGTTTCGGCGTTTTAGACGCGCAAGTCAGTCCTTGGCAATCACGCGATCAGGGTTGATTCTCCTCGTAAATTATCGGGGCACTAAAAGAGCTTCTCAGTCGCGGTCGTTCACACGTCCCCCGCAGCTGCTTTTCCCATCCGGTGCTAAGATTCAAAGTAAACTTGTGCAACAACAAAAAGGAAAGAAGAAAACAGCATCACAGGAGTGCTGACAAGAGCGCGGAAGAAAACGCTGTATGAGGGAAGGAAAAGAAAGCGCGGCATTACTTACACAGAGTCATGTCCACCGATTACGTGGTTTTGCTTAATACGTACAGAGAGAGAGAAGCAGCAACCGCAGGAGCACAGAGAGGCAACGCATAGTCGATGCCATCTTGTTCAGATGGGCCGTCCGGGTTAAAACTTCCACCGCGAAAACCGCGGGCGGAAAGCAGTACGGCTTGTTTCACTTCCGTAGTTGTGCCTTTCGCCACCAAGTAAGCAAGTCAAAAAAAAAAAAAACAGCGTAACAACAACAACACTTCCGCCCCCCCTTTTCTTCTTTTAAATTAGCGCACACGAAGTCGGTTTCTGGTAGAGATCTGGCCGCGCTGAATTACCCTCTCACACTACCAACGCCTGTGACGGAACAACGTAGTTAATCAACGGCGAGTGACGGGGAATACACGAAACGCAAGAACGACTCGCAATGCGACGTACGCGCTTAGCGAAATCGTGCGAATTGGGACGTACGGTTACAGCGGAAAACAATTCCTCAAAGAGGTAAGACACACATGCACAGACATCTAATGCCTGCAGCGTCACACACATCGGCGGGAACAAAAGCAAGCAGAGAACACAGATATGAAGGGACCTCTTGTGGATGTGCGCTGGGGAGACTAACACGCAGCTGAGCACAGAAAAGAGAACAGGGAAAGAGTAAGGTGCCCCGAAAGGCGTTACGTTGAGCTAAATTACAACGACACACAACACAAGCACACCGCTACTATTTTACGCCAGGATTCCCTCAAAGGAGGAGGGTGTCGTGGTGAAAGGTACCTCCCAGAGAAGCGCTACAACAGCCGGGGCAGGTACAGCGAAGAACGACGTCAAAGCGCAAGCTGCACCGAGAAATTCATCACAGACGACTCGCAAGCGCTGCTATGAAGTCCTTCGGTTCTACCACCACCACCACCACCACCACCCTCAGCAATGCAAATGAGGACCAGCTCTGACACGACGAACAAGCAAACGCACGCCACATGGAGAAGAAAAAGCACCGCAGGAAAAAAAAAAAAGAAAAACGTGCCGAGTATCTGAGGAGGCCACTACGTATATAAACAATGAAAATGGCTCAGCAGACACCGCAGGCAATACACGTCAGCAAAGAAAAAAACAATCACGGAGACAAAACACCCGCCAGCGTTCAAAAAGGAACCTTAATACCCCAGACAGTGCTTTTGAAGTTAGTGTTGTAAACCGTCCGCCAAGAGCAGCAAGGTGACAACTGCGCACACACACACACACACACACACACACAAAACCCGACACAAAGCGCACTACTCGGACGAATAAAGCATTACTATTGTGAAACTCACACACACACACACACACACACACATGCACACGAGTACTACGGACAGGAAAATGAAACACCTAAATTCAATAAGCAAAAGCGAGCACTTCTAAAAAACGAGAACCGGCTCCCCAGCATTACTCACCGGTACACGAATCCAGTTTAGATACTGCTGCTACAGCACACGGCACACCTGCAGGAACGACAGGTCATGTGTTGAATTGTGCGGCTTCAAGCCCACCGGGTGATATATGTCGTCCCGGTCCGTCTCCGCATCCACCTCGAACACGCGCGTCGGCGGCGCATCGAGGAGCGTCTTCACAACATCCTCAAGAGCCGCGCGGTTTCCAATCGTGGGCGTGTACCACGGAAAGACACCGCGGTAGTGCGCAACCAGCGGCTTCATGCCCATGCCAGCAAAGTGCCACATCAGCGGCACCACGGCGTTCGTGCCAGGCGGTATCCCGAGCACGGCGTCGCGGTACGCGCACTCCGGGGGCACCTCGTTCACACCCACACAGTCCACCGCCGGCCGCGGCTTGATGTTGATCCGGTGTAGCGACTCGCGTACGCCAATAACCGAAGACCGTGTTTCTTTGTTTCTATTCCGGAACTTCTTGAGCTGCCGCTCCGGGTCGTCGTTCCTTTCGACAACAAAGCCCCCAACGCGAAAGAACTGACGTTCGCTCAGCTCAGCACCGATAGTCAGCACAAACCGCTCGGACGCCTCGATGCCGACAATACCACCGGGCAGCCCGTTCGGGCCGTCGCCCTCCTTCGGCAGCAGCATCGGCGGGTACACGCTCTCATTTAGCATGTCCTTCGTCAGCGGCTTCGCCGCACCGTCCATGGCACCGCTCAGGAACTCCCACTGCAGCAGATCGAGGTACAGCGTGCCCATCGCGCTCTGGTCGCACCACCACTGCAGTTTCTCGTTGGACTTCTTTTCAACCTGTGGGTCGAACAGCGGTGGGTGCGACTTCATGAACTCCTGTGCCGCCGCGTTGAAGACGCGCAACGCCCACACGCGCGCAATGAACACGCCGGCGTTCAGAAAGCGGAACGGGTTCTTCTCCGTGTAGATGGTTGGCAGCGTCACGTTGGCCCTCGCTGCCCACTTCGCTGCCTGATCGTTCACCTTGTGGTACGCAATCTCACACCCCTTATTACCCGGCAGTGCTTGCACGCGCATGCAGTTGAACTCGGCGCCGAATAGGAAAGGCGGCAGGCGTTTCCCGAAGCGAATGTCGCGCAGGCTGTAGCTGCGGTGCTCCGCCAGGCTCTCCGCCGTGGACGCAACAAACGCCTCGTAGAGCCCGTACGGGTCGTCGCCGCTGAACAGCGCGTCGCTGTCCATGCCCGCGATCACGTCCCGGTCCGTCAGGCCCTCCAGCTCCGCGTACGACAGCATCATCCCCATCCGCTTCAGGTAGCTGAAGTGCTTCCAGTTCAGGCCCACCACGTCGAAGCGAACGCCCACCATCGTCGCGGCGGTGGTCGCGGTCTGCTCGAAGGTGCCGAGGCGGTTCGACGAAGTCACGAAGCGCACCTTCACCTCCCCCGTGCGGTCGCTGCGCAGCGGCAGCCCCGTCGCCGCACTCCACCGCTCAGCGGAGGCGCCGCCCGTGGCGGGCACGTGATCGAACCGGTTCGTGACACTCGCAATCTCCGCCTTCCGCTCAGGTCGAATATCAGGCAGCTGCGCAACGGGAGAAGGGACAGCCTTCGCCTCCTGCATCGCCACGCTCCGCTTGTCTTCTTTCTCCTGTTCCGATGCGACGACGCACAGGTCCTTGAAGGGCATGTACACCTGGCTCAACGGGGGCGTGCCGCTCTTAAAGGCTTCGGGCGTTGCGCCTGCAAAGGTACTCGGTGTCTTTTTCGATTTCTCCAAACCTTCATTACCGCCACTGAAAGCAGACAAGCCAACGGTGAAGAGGAGAACCACCATCACCACAAAGGCCAGAGCCGCAATACGCCACAGACGGGGACGAGGCCGCAACAAGTGCACTGCGCGCTTCATTTGCCTGTTGAAGCCTTGAGGGTTCTCTGATTGCGTTCGTTTGGAATTAAAGAAGAGAAGTCCTCCCGAATTCTGCTTGTGCTGCTTTCCAGCAAAGCCAAAAGCACCACTTATACGGAGAGCAACCAAAGAGAATATAGAGGGGGAAAACAGGTAATTAGGCTTGCTGCGGCTTCAGCACAGCTGCAAGCCAGCACAGCAATCGATGATAAGGACAAAAGAAAGAAACAGGAACTCAGCTGTGGTGCAATGTGGTGTCTTTGGTGTGGACTGCGTGGGCGTTGTGGCCAACGAAGACAAAGCCGCACCAAGATGAGGGCTTTCAGCGAATATCGTAAATGTTGTCTCGAAATAAGGCAGCATCGGGGACAAGAGAGGGTGCGCAAGATAGAGTTGGAACTGCCCTGTGCGCACTAGTGTGGCTGCAGTCTTTTGAAACGGCTCCGCGCGTTTTTCCCTCACTGTAGAGAAGTGGAGGACGGCGACGTCGCTGAGAAATCAGGAGAATGGACCCCCGTTCTTCTTTTCTACGCCAACTTGTCACGAACCGTGTACCGCGTCCACGCCACTCACGAGACTGCAGCCAATGCGACGGGACCACCACGCCAACTCCGATATCAGAACGTGTGTTTACTCCTTTCGTTCTCTTGTTGCTCAAGCACAGCTCGAAGAAGAATAGGCGTCTGCGCTGAGCACTGCAACGAACGGGAGAGCATAAGAAAACAGCAGGAATACCCGTCTTGGAAGCTGACACAGCCACGTGCACGTATATACACATACAGCACGAGAACACAGAAGCGCAGAATGCAGCAAAGTTCCCACGTTCTCCGCACATCAGCTAACATCGAAAAGAAAGAAAACGGGGTGAGAGAAGTCGCACTGCAGCACACACAACACTAGCGCTCCAGTCCCTAAACAGCACAAAAAGAAAAGACAGTGAGACGAGAAGACTTGACTGAGCTTCGCACCCAGGTCACGGTAAACCACAACCACACCACCCTTCAACACACCTCACCAACGCCAACCGCCCGTTACGCAAAACACAAATCGCAACGAAAACACGAGGGGAGCCGCAACGGAAAAACAACGAGCAATCTCCTAAACCGGTACAGCAACAACGCAGCAAGAGAAATCAACCCCACCACTACACCACTACAGGCCAAACACCTCACCGCAGTGACTCAACTAACACTCTCCACTTCACAACGGGTGCACAGCGCACACCAACAACTGGCGAGTCGTCCCACGCACCACGTGGAACCACCCGCGCACTGCCGAGAAGCGCATCGTTGTCCGTCCCCGGGTCAATCGAGAACACACGCGTCGGTGGCAGGTTCGCAAACACGTGCACCAGGCGCTGCAGCGCCTCCGTGTTGACCAGCGTCGGCGTGTACCACGGGAACAGCGCGCGGTAGTGCGCAAAGCGCAGGACCTTGTCATCGCCGGAGAAGTGCCACAGCAGCGGCACCACCACCTTCGCACCCTCGGGGACGCCCCACACCGCGTCGCGGTACGCACACTCTGGTGGAATCGGGTTCACGCCGTGGCAGTCCACGTAGTTGCGCGGCGACATCGCCAGGCGGTGGCGTGTCGTTGTCAGTCCCATGGGAGACGTTTCCCCCGGCATGCTGCCGGCAACGGCGGATGCCAAGCCCCTCTCAGGCTCCGACACCAGCTTGATCGTTTGCCCATTGAAGGCGTACGCGTCCATCCGGTCCAGCGAAGGCTCAATGGTCAGCGAAAGTCGCGTGAAGGGGTCGATGTTGATCAACCCGAACGGCAGATTGTGCGGCCCGCGTCCAGGATCTGGCAGCTTCTGTGGAGGATAACAGGCACCGCTCAGCTTTGACTCGGGCAGCTGCCGAGCGGGGCCGTCCCATGCGTGGCTCTCCAGCTCCCACCACATCAGATCCAGATGCAGCGCGGCGAACGCGCTCTGATCGCACGTCCACTTCTCCCACTTCCGCCGCGGCTTGCGCGGCTTCATCACCTCGTAGAACGCGCGGTCCAGGTGCCGCAGCGCCCACACACGAGCCACCATCACGCCAGCGTTCAGGTACTTGAACGCGTGGTTCTCGAAGTAGTGCTGCATCTTCACCTTCGACGACTGCACCCACTTTTCACGTAATCGTACACCTTTTGTACCCCTTGGCAACTCATAGCTAAAGCCTGCACCATCCAGCACGACCACTCGCGCTGAAGACCACCGGCGTCTGGCGCTTGCCCATGCGGATGTCGCGCACACGGTACGTCATGTGCTCCTCCTCGCTCGCAGCGGTGGACGCAATGAAGGCCGACAGGAAGAGCTCCGCATCCTCGCCGCTCATCACCGCATCCGCGTCCGTCGCAACGATCACGTCGGAGTCCGTCAGCTTCTCGTGCTCGGCGTACGACAGCAGCAGACGCGTGCGCTTAGTGAAGGTGAAGTGCTTCCACCCCATCCCGACCACCTCCAGCCGCACACCGGCCATCGCAGCGGCAACCGTCGCGAGGTGCGTCGTGGCATCGACGCGGTTCGTCACCGTCAGGAAGCGCACCCTCACCTCGCCGGTCCGCTGCGACGCAAGGGGCAGCCCCGTCGCAGCGCTCCACCGCCTCCCGGCGGCACCGCCGTCCGCGGGGAGGTGGTTGAGCCGGTCCAGCGCGCTCTCCAGCAACGCGCGCGTGGCCGCGTCCGTCGCGTACGCCGCCGCCGGCATCTCCGCCGTGGCGTGCATGGACAGCGTGTGCGTCCCGGTCACCCACTCACACAAGTCCTTGAGTGGGTGAATGTTGTAGAGATGCGTGGAGATGACGCCTCAGAGTGCTTTTCGAGATGCACAATAAATTGCTTGTTTAAGTGTGTGCGACGGCCTTCCGAGGTTGTGGAGGTCGGATGCGGCATCATTTTCTCCATGTAGCTGTTCAGCGGCATCGATGCGTTTCTCCACATAAAGAGTATAGTTGCGCAAACCACCTGCAGGAAAACATTGCTGCGTACGCGAAACGCTCAGTGCTGAATGGCATGGGTGTGCTGGGGTTGGGTGCGGTGAAAACGAGGATCCGTTGAGGAAGGGTGTTTCAGTGGATGGTGAAGAACCGACCTCATTACTGCAGCGACGGCGCTGGAAGGTGACTAGAGAAATGTTTGCAGTTCCACAGTAATCGTGTTTCATAATATTTGTTTAATGGCTAGTTAAATTGCAGGCGGGGGAAACGTGGCGAAGGGACGGAGTATGATGGCTGAAAGACAAACACACAAACAGTACTCAAAGGATTGGCTTGCAGGTAGCTGCACAAAGCCCTTTCTGTGTTTCTTATGGGCTTTAAGTGTGCTCCATGAGGAAAGTAGGCACCGACTGAAGCACTCTTCCGTCATATTGACCTCTACAACGACAGTTTGAATCACACAAGACCTCCTTGAGAGATAAGAAACGGGACAAGCAGTGCGGAGAAACAAGTATGGCTTGATGTGCGTACACTGTACAACGCGCAACTCCAGCAGCACCGGAACTGCAATCCTGTCTGATGCTTGGGTGTTGCTTTAGCCCCTAACTGCAATAACAAACACACAATCAGTGTCATTTTTTTTTCCTCTTACAAAGACAAGAATCAGATGCGCTTATAACCGACCTGCAAACCAGCACCACCACCGCGACCCCCACCCACCCCACACACACAGTTGCAGTCAGCCACTGAGGATTCAGAAACCGGCAAGACTAGAGTTGAAGTCGGAACAAAAGCACGAGCGAGACGGAACGCGCTCAGGGTGCTACACGGGAAGACGACCAGACAACGAAGGTTAGGCCACCGCGCACACCTACGCTAACAACGACCGTCAACGTCAACTGAAACCAAAAGAAGAGAAGCGACACGAAAAAACACTCAGCGGACGTCAAACCGACCGCGCAGGAAAGCAACAAGAAATGCTGCAAAACCACGGGCTGTCAGAACGGAGATTAACCTCTCAATGCTACCCAACAGAGAAAACACACACACACACCTATACATGTATATATATATATATATATATATATATATGAAAAGCACGAAGAACCAACCAGCGTTTTTCCAGTTATCACAGATCCGTTTACCACCTCCAAAAGCACAAACACCCCGTGCACAACAGCCACGTTTAGCCACACCGAGAAACACCACCGTTCGGTAGGAGTCGCAGCTAGAAGCCGGATCAAAGCAAAATAAACACCTCTCACCGAAAAAACGAAACTAACAAATCTAAAGAGCCCCGCAAACACCACCACAAACACCGACACCACAAATGATTCAATCACTACCTCCCACCAAGGACAGTTGCAAGACACATTTGGATCACCGAGATGTCAGCAGACGCATTGTGGGGTAAAACGCGAGCAGCACCGAGAAACACATCGTTGTCCGTATCCGGGTCAATCGAGAACACACGCGTCGGTGGCAGGTTCGCAAACACGTGCACCAGGTGCTGCAGCGCCTCCGTGTTGACCAGCGTCGGCGTGTACCACGGGAACAGCGCGCGGTAGTGCGCAAAGCGCAGGACCTTGTCATCGCCGGAGAAGTGCCACAGCAGCGGCACCACCACCTTCGCACCCTCGGGGACGCCCCACACCGCGTCGCGGTACGCACACTCTGGTGGAATCGGGTTCACGCCGTGGCAGTCCACGTAGTTGCGCGGCGACATCGCCAGGCGGTGGCGTGTCGTTGTCAGTCCCATGGGAGACGTTTCCCCCGGCATGCTGCCGGCAACGGCGGATGCCAAGCCCCTCTCAGGCTCCGACACCAGCTTGATCGTTTGCCCATTGAAGGCGTACGCGTCCATCCGGTCCAGCGAAGGCTCAATGGTCAGCGAAAGTCGCGTGAAGGGGTCGATGTTGATCAACCCGAACGGCAGATTGTGCGGCCCGCGTCCAGGATCTGGCAGCTTCTGTGGAGGATAATAGGCACCGCTCAGCTTTGACTCGGGCAGCTGCCGAGCGGGGCCGTCCCATGCGTGGCTCTCCAGCTCCCACCACATCAGATCCAGATGCAGCGCGGCGAACGCGCTCTGATCGCACGTCCACTTCTCCCACTTCCGCCGCGGCTTGCGCGGCTTCATCACCTCGTAGAACGCGCGGTCCAGGTGCCGCAGCGCCCACACACGAGCCACCATCACGCCAGCGTTCAGGTACTTGAACGCGTGGTTCTCGAAGTAGTGCTGCATCTTCACCTTCGACGACTGCACCCAGTTCTCGCGCATATCGTACACCTTGTAGTAGCCCCGTTCGCACTCATCACCGTTAAAGGTCTCATGGGCCCAGCACGTCCGCTCAGCGCTGAAGATAACCGGCGTCTGGCGCTTGCCCATGCGGATGTCGCGCACACGGTACGTCATGTGCTCCTCCTCGCTCGCAGCGGTGGACGCAATGAAGGCCGACAGGAAGAGCTCCGCATCCTCGCCGCTCATCACCGCATCCGCGTCCGTCGCAACGATCACGTCGGAGTCCGTCAGCTTCTCGTGCTCGGCGTACGACAGCAGCAGACGCGTGCGCTTAGTGAAGGTGAAGTGCTTCCACCCCATCCCGACCACCTCCAGCCGCACACCGGCCATCGCAGCGGCAACCGTCGCGAAGTGCGTCGTGGCATCGACGCGGTTCGTCACCGTCAGGAAGCGCACCCTCACCTCGCCGGTCCGCTGCGACGCAAGGGGCAGCCCCGTCGCAGCGCTCCACCGCCTCCCGGCGGCACCGCCGTCCGCGGGGAGGTGGTTGAACCGGTCCAGCGCGCTCTCCAGCAACGCGCGCGTGGCCGCGTCCGTCGCGTACGCCGCCGCCGGCATCTCCGCCGTGGCGTGCATGGACAGCGTGTGCGTCCCGGTCACCCACTCACACAAGTCCTTGAAGGGTGAGAAGACAACGGAAGCGTTGGGGGATAGCAGTCTACTGTTTCCGCTATGGTGTATATCGTACTGCCGGTACACGGGCTTATACCGTCCGTTGGGGGATGTTGCAACGCGGTGCCAAATCACCTCTAGGGCATACGGCTCCTTCGTATCTTTACTAGCCGGAAGCAGAAAGACCGTCCACACTATAGCAGTGATGGCGCACAGCGTCAGCGCCAGCAACGCTCTGCCGTACGCGCCGCGGAAGAGGTGCTGCTTTATTCCGGCGTAGTACGGTGATCCCTTGACGGTGCTTGCTGCTGCAGAAAAAGGCGGTGTGCCCGGGACCTTGTCACTGTGGTCGCGGTGGAAAACGTGGGAAAACATGGCTTTGCGCGCTACTAGCGGTGCAATGCGTCGCTGTAAGTTTCTGTAGGGGAACAACAGCGAAAAGCAAGGATGATGAGGCGAGTTGATTTAGGAAGCTGTAAGACAGCCAGCGTGCAACGTGTACTCAAAGCAAAAAGAAATCACCGTGTGACTGTGTCGCAGCGAGCAGGTGCACAACTTCTCTGATGGCAAAGCACGTGCCAGCTACCGTAGTTTAAGTCCATCCGAAGCAAAAGGTAAGTGAGAAAGGGAGTGGAGGGAAAGAGCGAGGCAAGTAACACTCACGCGCATCACAACGAGAAATCCCCGCCGAAACGGCCTTCAGCTTCATCTGACGCACCACCGTGCGCTAGGCTTTTCTGAAGTCTGAGGCAAAGACAGGTAGGTGCTTGCAAACACGTTGCAGTAACGCGGTGCAAAGCCAGCTGCACTGAAACGATTATGCGCTGCGCAAGCAAGCTGAAATCCCGAGAAAAGAACTCTTTGTGCTGTTGTGCACGTTGGTAGCAATGGGGAAAGCCACTTGAATCGAAAGAAGCAAACGAACGAAGTAGAAAGAGAGCGCTTCAGAGTACTGCAAGCGAGAGCAGCAATAGAGGACCACAGAGAAAAAGAAGAGACGCTGTATAACAACACGGGAATCAGGACGGAGAGCGTACACTACCACTCCGTCCACGAATCACCGAAAGTAAAGGTGGAAGCACGAGTCGCAGCCAGCAGGGGAATGCCTGATGCGCATTCAACGAACAGGAACGCACACGAAAAATACAAGAAGAAGAGCGCTTTCGTTTGTCACTGCTGTTCCAGTGAGTGCTAACTGCTGATTCAGGAACGCTGAGCAGCACTGCAGCCGCACACAGACATTATACGCAACGGTTCCAACCTGCGGCAGTGCCCCACTTCGTCACAACTTCACAGCCACATGAAACAGGACGCTTCCCATGGGTCAAACTGAAATCCACCGCCGACCGCCAGGAGGTACCCCGTCCACCACTCAGAGAAGACCACACACAGCCGTCACAAGAGTGAGTAAACCTGAAATACAACCACTGTGTTGGCTTTGAGAACGGAGGGGAGACAAGTTTTAGCAGCGGACACCTCCAGAGACGTTGCGCGGTAAAACGCGAGCAGCACCGAGAAACACATCGTTGTCCGTCCCCGGGTCAATCGAGAACACACGCGTCGGTGGCAGGTTCGCAAACACGTGCACCAGGCGCTGCAGCGCCTCCGTGTTGACCAGCGTCGGCGTGTACCACGGGAACAGCGCGCGGTAGTGCGCAAAGCGCAGGACCTTGTCATCGCCGGAGAAGTGCCACAGCAGCGGCACCACCACCTTCGCACCCTCGGGGACGCCCCACACCGCGTCGCGGTACGCACACTCTGGTGGAATCGGGTTCACGCCGTGGCAGTCCACGTAGTTGCGCGGCGACATCGCCAGGCGGTGGCGTGTCGTTGTCAGTCCCATGGGAGACGTTTCCCCCGGCATGCTGCCGGCAACGGCGGATGCCAAGCCCCTCTCAGGCTCCGACACCAGCTTGATCGTTTGCCCATTGAAGGCGTACGCGTCCATCCGGTCCAGCGAAGGCTCAATGGTCAGCGAAAGTCGCGTGAAGGGGTCGATGTTGATCAACCCGAACGGCAGATGGTGCGGCCCGCGTCCAGGATCTGGCAGCTTCTGTGGAGGATAACAGGCACCGCTCAGCTTTGACTCGGGCAGCTGCCGAGCGGGGCCGTCCCACGCGTGGCTCTCCAGCTCCCACCACATCAGATCCAGATGCAGCGCGGCGAACGCGCTCTGATCGCACGTCCACTTCTCCCACTTCCGCCGCGGCTTGCGCGGCTTCATCACCTCGTAGAACGCGCGGTCCAGGTGCCGCAGCGCCCACACACGAGCCACCATCACGCCAGCGTTCAGGTACTTGAACGCGTGGTTCTCGAAGTAGTGCTGCATCTTCACCTTCGACGACTGCACCCAGTTCTCGCGCACACCGCACACCTTGTAGTAGCCCCGTTCGCACTCATCACCGCTAAAGGTCTCATGGGCCCAGCACGTCCGCTCAGCGCTGAAGACCACCGGCGTCTGGCGCTTGCCCATGCGGATGTCGCGCACACGGTACGTCATGTGCTCCTCCTCGCTCGCAGCGGTGGACGCAATGAAGGCCGACAGGAAGAGCTCCGCATCCTCGCCGCTCATCACCGCATCCGCGTCCGTCGCAACGATCACGTCGGAGTCCGTCAGCTTCTCGTGCTCGGCGTACGACAGCAGCAGACGCGTGCGCTTAGTGAAGGTGAAGTGCTTCCACCCCATCCCGACCACCTCCAGCCGCACACCGGCCATCGCAGCGGCAACCGTCGCGAAGTGCGTCGTGGCATCGACGCGGTTCGTCACCGTCAGGAAGCGCACCCTCACCTCGCCGGTCCGCTGCGACGCAAGGGGCAGCCCCGTCGCAGCGCTCCACCGCCTCCCGGCGGCACCGCCGTCCGCGGGGAGGTGGTTGAACCGGTCCAGCGCGCTCTCCAGCAACGCGCGCGTGGCCGCGTCCGTCGCGTACGCCGCCGCCGGCATCTCCGCCGTGGCGTGCATGGACAGCGTGTGCGTCCCGGTCACCCACTCACACAAGTCCTTGAGCGGCGGCGCGAGCACACACGTCCCGGGCGGCAACGGACGCTTCGATGCGCGCGCGGGACTCGTGTACAGATCACACAAAAGCTCTCTACGCTGGCCGCGTTCCGCCCATCTCAGAGGGGGGCTACGTGGTGCAAGTGCCAGTTCTTGTTGCTCCACGTAGGTGGAGGACAGAGCACTGGCGCATATTTCGAACCTGATGACTCACAAAGTCACAATCTGCACGAGCTTTCTGCGCGCCTGACGTGCCAGGTTCTCTGGCGCTTCGGCTGAGAGCAGAAGGAAAGCCTGTGACGGTGCCGTCCAGGGAGGGCGACGGCAAGTCCGCTCTCTCTTGCCGTTCTGCTCGCGGTGAGAAACGCTCGCAGATGAGTCCCGCTCGTTTCACACAAAGCCCAAGTACTGTCGGAGCTACGCTGGCGACTCAAGTTCAAATTGGGAGAAGGTGAAAAGAAAGAAAATCGAAAGGCGGCACGGGCTAAATGTTAGTGGAAACCCCCCACTGAGGTGCACGCCCTTCGCTACCATAAGAAATGTCAGCGAGCACTGCATACCCTAATGCCGCTGTGTGGCTGCAGCAGCATACGACCCTCTTTTGTTTTGGGGGTTTTCCCTAAGCACGCCACAACAACTTGCTGGGCTGAATTTAATAGGCCCGCGCGTACCGCGGGAGGGATGGAAGAAACGGCGTGGGAAAAAAGGGGAAAAGACTTCAATCTGCAGACCCAAAAAGACACCCGGATGCAGACGTGGAACGTGTTCGCTCCAATAGGTGCTCGGTTTGCGCTTTAAAGAGGCAAACGCTCGGCTACTATAGAGCTACGCCAGCAGCGTTGCCCGTCACAAGTGCCTCCGCGCTTTGCCTCATCCGGTGTTGCGTGAAAATGCCTCGGAAGCGACGGCCGCCCAGACTGGCATCGCTGCAATTCCTTCGGCACCCTCGCAGCCTCTCCACCCCTCACCTCGCTACGAGACACATAAAACGCTGCGGGCGATTGCCGCAGCATCACGTTCAAGGCCTCCCTAAGCAGTTTTGAGCCTAGCGGTCTACTGTTTGCCCCCAATAGGCGGAGGCTAGGTGCTTTAACCTTTAAGTACGTGCGTGCACACACAGACACACAGACACACACACACAGACATATATATATATATATATCCTGACAGAGCGAAAGAGGCAAAGGGGAAAGAAAAACAGGCGACAGGACCAATATAGAACGGAAAGAAAGAGAGTGGGTGAGGAGCCTTGAAACGATGCAGACAAAAGAACGCACACGTTTTCCTTTCATCCTCTTCTACCTGGCGGCATCCCGGTTGTTGTTGTCTTCACGTCTTCACGCTTTTGGGGGAGCCGAAGATCCATGAGAAAAGGAGAAGGAGAATACGCGGCGTGCTGTCGCTCCGGAAGGCAGTCAATGATAGTCGAAGGGAAGCAAACGCAAAGAAGAAAGGGCGCCGCTTCTCGCGGCACGGTGTCACATTGGACGTTAAAGTGGACACTGCAAAGCAACGAATAACGGAAAGTGAGCGTGGGCTACTCTTGGAGTTGCGGCGTTTGCCTCGGAGCTTCAAGTAAAGGTGGAGGGAGAGCGCGCGCGCAGGGTTGGGAGCAAAACGCTTCACTACTCAGAGAGAGAGAGAGGCACGTCACCGTTTGACCGTCCACCGCATATGTGCGTGGAAAACCAAGACAAAGGCAAGAGAAAGAAGCGGCTGCAAGGGCAAGGGTGCCGAAGGTGACTTTGACCTACACACGTGCACACCTTAACTGCTAGACGAGCAGCAAGCGGCAGGAAAAGGAGATTCAAAGCCCGAGTCCAACAAAAGGAAGGGGGAAAAAGGGCCACGACGCCTCCACAGCTCACCCCAGGAGATAAACCGAAAGCAGCGTCGTAGCAAGATCGCCTCCACGTTCGTGAAGCAACGTGACAGCTGCGCCGCGAACAACGTAAATGGCATTTTGGTTTTTCAAACGACACCCTTAACCATTTCCTCTGGACCGGCCCCTTCGGGTTCTGCGACATTCCGAACATGGAGCTTCTGATGCCCCCAGGAAAGCAACGATCGCAATGGCTCGTTAGCAGCTTTTGCAACCGGAGAAAAGAGAGAGCGCGTGTGTGGGCGTGTCCGGGAGAGCGATGACCTCACAAAAAGCAGCAGCAACAAATAACTTGAAGGCGCAGCCGCTGTTGCTTCTCCCGCCCTTCCCCCGATGGGAGCAAGACAAAGAAGAAACGAGCAAACGGTAAACGGTAAAACGGGCAAACCCCGGCAACAACCTTGTCCTTTCCTTCTCGAAACCCGCCCTCCGGTGAGACGCAAAAGGAGGGAAGAAACGGGAAGTGGCGTTCCCCTTTTCACGGTGCGGGTCGAGCAAACTCCCCCGGGTGTCTCTTCCGCCCCCACCAAGGAACGACCATTGCCTTTAAGCAAAAGAGTAGGCCCGTCTCCTGCATACAGGCAACACGAACAGAAAGAGAGAGTGGCGTGAAAGCAAAGCGAGAACTGAAAAGCGAGCTGAAAGCGGAAGCCAACCCTCGTTTCTCGAAAGTGAAGAAAGGGCTGCGCGTCGACAGCGTAGACAGCACAACAAGGCGGAGAGGTTTTAGCGCTGCACTGGGCAGTGACCAGCACTACTTCACCTGGAGATCCCAACCCACCTTTCCCTTCTCCGCTTCTACGGCACAATAGGACTGTACGCAGCATCCAGTGTGAGGAAACCGCGCTTCTTGTACGAGACATTGTACACGCGCACGTGATCCTCAACATCCGCAAGAGAGTTCGGTACCGAGCCGCGATGGTGCCACATCATGGGCGTCAGCCGCAGCGTCGCCCCCACAGTGTTGCGGTACTTCGCCTGCATCCATTCCAGCGCAGCCCTCTTTCCCCTCTTCTCCGCACCACGTCTCTTTTTCACAACCTCCGCCGCCACCGCAAACTCGTGCCGGAAGTAGTAGTGCATGAAGTAAATGTCGTACGGCGTCACGTGGTGAACCAGCGTCGTAGCCCAGCCCATCGTGTTGCGTCGCTTTGGCTTGTCGCCGACACGCGAAAAGCCCTCGTCGATAGTATTCGAGTGACTAAACGGACAGACCTCACGCAGGCGCTCCCGCTTGTCGCGCAACATGCGGCCCACAAACGCGTCCTCGGCGTTGAAGAGAATCGCCGCGTAGTTTTTTTTGAGTCGAGGGTCGTAGGGAATCACCGCCAGCCGCACCGTCTTCGCGTTCAGTCTGTCGGAGAGCTCCATCGTGGCCTGGACCATGCGGCGATGCAGCAGATAGCCCATGCCACCCTGGTAACGCAAGGGGAAAAGATTGATGTTGTGCACAATGCTGCCCCAGTAGATGCACTCCTCCGTGTCCGCAATCCCAGGGGGGTCGCGTACCTTCGGCGCAGCCTCAGGAAAGGCATCCTTGAAGCCACTGCGGATGTGGCGGATGTCACGCAGGAACTGCGGCACCTTCATGTAAATGTCGTCGTCGCCTTTCATGATGTACGGCACGTCGGGGAACGCGTAGTAGGCGTAGTTCAGCCACAGGACCAGCTTCTGCGTCATCGCGACCTCCACCGGCAGGCCCCAGCTCTTCTGCTCCCCCATAGCACGTTTCACGGTGGGGCGGCGGTCCGTCATCATGTCCACCCACAGGATGTTGCGGTGCGTCAGCGCCTCCTGCCACAGCGCCGTGGACGCATGGCAGATGAACTCCGCAGGCGCCACAGCAGCGGGACGCGCCGGCAGCGACAGCGCGTTCGCAAGCCGGGACGACCACGTGTCGTTGAAGCTCACGTGCTCGGCACCGCCGCCCACGACGCGTGAAACGACCTGTGCGCACGGCGTGTTGGCAAGTCGTCCGTCGCCTACGCCGATGCCTCTGAAGTCGCTGACCAGCTTCACGCGGCGCTCACCGTACGTAGGCGATCCGACAACCTTACCGCCGGCTAGCAAATGCGCCGCTGACGCCTCCTCGTACTCGGTGATGGTCGGCATCAGCGCCGACACGTTTGTTACGCCCCTCGCCAACTCGCGCTCCGCGGCGGCGAAGACGTACAGCGGCAGCAGCGCGCCGTAAAAATCGTTCTCCGCACGCGCCACCTCGCTGTACGCCAGCCACGTCACACGCTGGGCGTCACGCAGCGACGACCGGATCGGCTGGTCGGTGGACGGGATCCCCATCACCACCAGGTACGGCGACGTCCCGCCCTCCAGCCCGGCAGGCTTCGCACCGGTGAAGTGGCGCCGCATCGCGTACGAGCGCCCCACCCAGCTCCACCCCGCCAGCTCCGACCCAACCGCAACGTCGTCCGTCACGCTCGCCATCGCAAACAGCATCGGCCCCAGCAGGCCCAACGGCGCCCTCGGGGTCGCGTACACCGTCGCACTGCCCGCCGCGCTGGCGTTCGCCGCCGTCACGTTGTCGGCGTTCCCGGATAACGCCTTGCCCTGCCGCGCCACAGCAGCGGCGTGCGACGCGCTGTCCAGGCACTCCGTGCACTCCGCGTCCACCACGTGCATCGTCCACGACGGCAGCTGCTCACGCCGCATGGCAGTCGACGACGCCTGCCCAGCCTCTCGTTTGTCCATGTGCGCCGCGTCCAGGCACGCCAGCGGCGCGCCGTGCGACACCAGCACCGACCACGACGCATTCCACCCGTTGGAGGCAACGTCGTTTACGGCGGGAGACGTGCGATGCACCTTTCGCTCTCCCGTTGCCGTCGAAAGGCAAAGGTACAGAGCGAGGCTGACCACGAGCGGCACGAGAAGCAAGGCCAAGCGGCGCAGGCCTTTGCGGCTGGCATCAGGTGGCATGAAGGGAACGTCGAACGGCAGACGCCCTTTGCCCTTGCCCTTTACGAGGAAGCTGGTGGCTGACGACGGTGGCGACCCTAGGCCTCCATTCTCGGTTGAAGGTGGGCAGGGCAGCATGGCTGATTGGCGGCCAAAGAAGAAGGACTGGTGCCGATGGAATTCGGTGCGCCTATCCCTGCGGACGTTTGCAAGCTGAGCACACAAAGACCCCGGCGTCGCTTCAATCAGTCGCCAGGTTTGTAAAGCGCCTGCAGAGTGGACCGGAGCCTTGCAAGTTTCGAGAGTCGCCAAAGCGGACCCGAGACGCAGCAGTTACGTGTTACACTGTTGAATGCGCGTGGCGAACACCGCACCGCCTGTCAGCGTTGCCTTAGGAGGCAAACGACACTGTTGAAACGGAGTGGCCCGTCGCCCTGGGCAGTCTTGTTATTGGCTTCCCGTGTGAAGACAACGAGAAAAACGCGATCCTCCTTTGTTTTTCAAAGCCTGCAGCGGAGTCAGCTGTCTACTTTGCGTGTCGTTACGAACGGAGAGTGAGCAAAGCAAAAGCAACAGAGTCAGAAGAGCACCGGAACAGTAGTGGCAGAGGACGACGATGCATCGACTGCAGAAAGCGCTGCCATTTCAAATGCATGCAAAGGCGAAAACAGTTCATGCAGAGTTCTGGCATTAAAGCGCGTCACACACATTCAAGTGCGCACGCGAGGTTACTTGTGATGTGCCTTGCAGAAGTGGACTCCGCCCCCAAGCGCCGTGGCTGCCTTGACCTGAACGGCAAAACACACCTCGTACGCAACCGCGCTGCAGGGACACTGAACACTCTTTCGTACGGCTCAATTACCGTGGAAGACACGCAGACAAACGAATAGGTTCGCAATGAAGCTAATAGTAGCAGCACACTGCAAAGGATGGAGTCTGTGAATTCAGGACAGCACTACAAGAAGGGTCACCACAACACATGGATGTACAGCAGCTTATGTTTTGGAAATGAACACACGAAAATGCGTGCGTGCCCCCGTCGCAGCGGCTGCGATCAGTGAGTGCAAACAGAGCAAGGGGGAGCAACAGCGGCAGCCAAAAGGCAAAAAAACAGTGGCCGCCCCATCCACGAAAAACACTACGAAAAACGGACGGAAAGTGTGAACACGACTTCGTACCAAGGCCGCCCGAGGCGAGGTCTCACACCGCCTGGCCGCACTTCAGTGAGGGAAGAGCAGTCCAGCCCGTTCACAGCCAACACCAAACCGCATTAGTGTACTGACTCCGCCTCGACGTCATCACTCACACCACAGCAGTCTTGAGGGCAGACTCAGCCTCCATTCCCCCAACACTTCAGCGACAACTTCTCAGCACGCACCGAGCCGACGCTTCGGAAAAAGCAAAAGCCGGAGACAGAAGAAAAGCAGCTCAAGCCCGTCCTCCCGACCACAAGCACAATCGCACGGCACACCACAGCACACGAGACACCTCCAGAGACGTTGCGCGGTAAAACGCGAGCAGCACCGAGAAACACATCGTTGTCCGTCCCCGGGTCAATCGAGAACACACGCGTCGGTGGCAGGTTCGCAAACACGTGCACCAGGTGCTGCAGCGCCTCCGTGTTGACCAGCGTCGGCGTGTACCACGGGAACAGCGCGCGGTAGTGCGCAAAGCGCAGGACCTTGTCATCGCCGGAGAAGTGCCACAGCAGCGGCACCACCACCTTCGCACCCTCGGGGACGCCCCACACCGCGTCGCGGTACGCACACTCTGGTGGAATCGGGTTCACGCCGTGGCAGTCCACGTAGTTGCGCGGCGACATCGCCAGGCGGTGGCGTGTCGTTGTCAGTCCCATGGGAGACGTTTCCCCCGGCATGCTGCCGGCAACGGCGGATGCCAAGCCCCTCTCAGGCTCCGACACCAGCTTGATCGTTTGCCCATTGAAGGCGTACGCGTCCATCCGGTCCAGCGAAGGCTCAATGGTCAGCGAAAGTCGCGTGAAGGGGTCGATGTTGATCAACCCGAACGGCAGATGGTGCGGCCCGCGTCCAGGATCTGGCAGCTTCTGTGGAGGATAACAGGCACCGCTCAGCTTTGACTCGGGCAGCTGCCGAGCGGGGCCGTCCCACGCGTGGCTCTCCAGCTCCCACCGCAGCAGATCCAGATGCAGCGCGGCGAACGCGCTCTGATCGCACGTCCACTTCTCCCACTTCCGCCGCGGCTTGCGCGGCTTCATCACCTCGTAGAACGCGCGGTCCAGGTGCCGCAGCGCCCACACACGAGCCACCATCACGCCAGCGTTCAGGTACTTGAACGCGTGGTTCTCGAAGTAGTGCTGCATCTTCACCTTCGACGACTGCACCCAGTTCTCGCGCACACCGCACACCTTGTAGTAGCCCCGTTCGCACTCATCACCGCTAAAGGTCTCATGGGCCCAGCACGTCCGCTCAGCGCTGAAGACCACCGGCGTCTGGCGCTTGCCCATGCGGATGTCGCGCACACGGTACGTCATGTGCTCCTCCTCGCTCGCAGCGGTGGACGCAATGAAGGCCGACAGGAAGAGCTCCGCATCCTCGCCGCTCATCACCGCATCCGCGTCCGTCGCAACGATCACGTCGGAGTCCGTCAGCTTCTCGTGCTCGGCGTACGAGACCAACAAACTCGTTCGCTTAAAGAAATTATAGTTGTCCCACCCCATCCCGACCACCTCCAGCCGCACACCGGCCATCGCAGCGGCAACCGTCGCGAAGTGCGTCGTGGCATCGACGCGGTTCGTCACCGTCAGGAAGCGCACCCTCACCTCGCCGGTCCGCTGCGACGCAAGGGGCAGCCCCGTCGCAGCGCTCCACCGCCTCCCGGCGGCACCGCCGTCCGCGGGGAGGTGGTTGAACCGGTCCAGCGCGCTCTCCAGCAACGCGCGCGTGGCCGCGTCCGTCGCGTACGCCGCCGCCGGCATCTCCGCCGTGGCGTGCATGGACAGCGTGTGCGTCCCGGTCACCCACTCACACAAGTCCTTGAGCGGCGGCGCGAGCACACACGTCCCGGGCGGCAACGGACGCTTCGATGCGCGCGCGGGACTCGTGTACAGATCACACAAAAGCTCTCTACGCTGGCCGCGTTCCGCCCATCTCAGAGGGGGGCTACGTGGTGCAAGTGCCAGTTCTTGTTGCTCCACGTAGGTGGAGGACAGAGCACTGGCGCATATTTCGAACCTGATGACTCACAAAGTCACAATCTGCACGAGCTTTCTGCGCGCCTGACGTGCCAGGTTCTCTGGCGCTTCGGCTGAGAGCAGAAGGAAAGCCTGTGACGGTGCCGACCAGGGAGGGCGACGGCAAGTCCGCTCTCTCTTGCCGTTCTGCTCGCGGTGAGAAACGCTCGCAGATGAGTCCCGCTCGTTTCACACAAAGCCCAAGTACTGTCGGAGCTACGCTGGCGACTCAAGTTCAAATTGGGAGAAGGTGAAAAGAAAGAAAATCGAAAGGCGGCACGGGCTAAATGTTAGTGGAAACCCCCCACTGAGGTGCACGCCCTTCGCTACCATAAGAAATGTCAGCGAGCACTGCATACCCTAATGTCGCTGTGTGGCTGCAGCAGCATACGACCCTCTTTTGTTTTGGGGGTTTTCCCTAAGCACGCCACAACAACTTGCTGGGCTGAATTTAATAGGCCCGCGCGTACCGCGGGAGGGATGGAAGAAACGGCGTGGGAAAAAAGGGGAAACGACTTCAATCTGCAGACCCAAAAAGACACCCGGATGCAGACGTGGAACGTGTTCGCTCCAATAGGTGCTCGGTTTGCGCTTTAAAGAGGCAAACGCTCGGCTACTATAGAGCTACGCCAGCAGCGTTGCCCGTCACAAGTGCCTCCGCGCTTTGCCTCATCCGGTGTTGCGTGAAAATGCCTCGGAAGCGACGGCCGCCCAGACTGGCATCGCTGCAATTCCTTCGGCACCCTCGCAGCCTCTCCACCCCTCACCTCGCTACGAGACACATAAAACGCTGCGGGCGATTGCCGCAGCATCACGTTCAAGGCCTCCCTAAGCAGTTTTGAGCCTAGCGGTCTACTGTTTGCCCCCAATAGGCGGAGGCTAGGTGCTTTAACCTTTAAGTACGTGCGTGCACACACAGACACACAGACACACACACACAGACATATATATATATATATATCCTGACAGAGCGAAAGAGGCAAAGGGGAAAGAAAAACAGGCGACAGGACCAATATAGAACGGAAAGAAAGAGAGTGGGTGAGGAGCCTTGAAACGATGCAGACAAAAGAACGCACACGTTTTCCTTTCATCCTCTTCTACCTGGCGGCATCCCGGTTGTTGTTGTCTTCACGTCTTCACGCTTTTGGGGGAGCCGAAGATCCATGAGAAAAGGAGAAGGAGAATACGCGGCGTGCTGTCGCTCCGGAAGGCAGTCAATGATAGTCGAAGGGAAGCAAACGCAAAGAAGAAAGGGCGCCGCTTCTCGCGGCACGGTGTCACATTGGACGTTAAAGTGGACACTGCAAAGCAACGAATAACGGAAAGTGAGCGTGGGCTACTCTTGGAGTTGCGGCGTTTGCCTCGGAGCTTCAAGTAAAGGTGGAGGGAGAGCGCGCGCGCAGGGTTGGGAGCAAAACGCTTCACTACTCAGAGAGAGAGAGAGGCACGTCACCGTTTGACCGTCCACCGCATATGTGCGTGGAAAACCAAGACAAAGGCAAGAGAAAGAAGCGGCTGCAAGGGCAAGGGTGCCGAAGGTGACTTTGACCTACACACGTGCACACCTTAACTGCTAGACGAGCAGCAAGCGGCAGGAAAAGGAGATTCAAAGCCCGAGTCCAACAAAAGGAAGGGGGAAAAAGGGCCACGACGCCTCCACAGCTCACCCCAGGAGATAAACCGAAAGCAGCGTCGTAGCAAGATCGCCTCCACGTTCGTGAAGCAACGTGACAGCTGCGCCGCGAACAACGTAAATGGCATTTTGGTTTTTCAAACGACACCCTTAACCATTTCCTCTGGACCGGCCCCTTCGGGTTCTGCGACATTCCGAACATGGAGCTTCTGATGCCCCCAGGAAAGCAACGATCGCAATGGCTCGTTAGCAGCTTTTGCAACCGGAGAAAAGAGAGAGCGCGTGTGTGGGCGTGTCCGGGAGAGCGATGACCTCACAAAAAGCAGCAGCAACAAATAACTTGAAGGCGCAGCCGCTGTTGCTTCTCCCGCCCTTCCCCCGATGGGAGCAAGACAAAGAAGAAACGAGCAAACGGTAAACGGTAAAACGGGCAAACCCCGGCAACAACCTTGTCCTTTCCTTCTCGAAACCCGCCCTCCGGTGAGACGCAAAAGGAGGGAAGAAACGGGAAGTGGCGTTCCCCTTTTCACGGTGCGGGTCGAGCAAACTCCCCCGGGTGTCTCTTCCGCCCCCACCAAGGAACGACCATTGCCTTTAAGCAAAAGAGTAGGCCCGTCTCCTGCATACAGGCAACACGAACAGAAAGAGAGAGTGGCGTGAAAGCAAAGCGAGAACTGAAAAGCGAGCTGAAAGCGGAAGCCAACCCTCGTTTCTCGAAAGTGAAGAAAGGGCTGCGCGTCGACAGCGTAGACAGCACAACAAGGCGGAGAGGTTTTAGCGCTGCACTGGGCAGTGACCAGCACTACTTCACCTGGAGATCCCAACCCACCTTTCCCTTCTCCGCTTCTACGGCACAATAGGACTGTACGCAGCATCCAGTGTGAGGAAACCGCGCTTCTTGTACGAGACATTGTACACGCGCACGTGATCCTCAACATCCGCAAGAGAGTTCGGTACCGAGCCGCGATGGTGCCACATCATGGGCGTCAGCCGCAGCGTCGCCCCCACAGTGTTGCGGTACTTCGCCTGCATCCATTCCAGCGCAGCCCTCTTTCCCCTCTTCTCCGCACCACGTCTCTTTTTCACAACCTCCGCCGCCACCGCAAACTCGTGCCGGAAGTAGTAGTGCATGAAGTAAATGTCGTACGGCGTCACGTGGTGAACCAGCGTCGTAGCCCAGCCCATCGTGTTGCGTCGCTTTGGCTTGTCGCCGACACGCGAAAAGCCCTCGTCGATAGTATTCGAGTGACTAAACGGACAGACCTCACGCAGGCGCTCCCGCTTGTCGCGCAACATGCGGCCCACAAACGCGTCCTCGGCGTTGAAGAGAATCGCCGCGTAGTTTTTTTTGAGTCGAGGGTCGTAGGGAATCACCGCCAGCCGCACCGTCTTCGCGTTCAGTCTGTCGGAGAGCTCCATCGTGGCCTGGACCATGCGGCGATGCAGCAGATAGCCCATGCCACCCTGGTAACGCAAGGGGAAAAGATTGATGTTGTGCACAATGCTGCCCCAGTAGATGCACTCCTCCGTGTCCGCAATCCCAGGGGGGTCGCGTACCTTCGGCGCAGCCTCAGGAAAGGCATCCTTGAAGCCACTGCGGATGTGGCGGATGTCACGCAGGAACTGCGGCACCTTCATGTAAATGTCGTCGTCGCCTTTCATGATGTACGGCACGTCGGGGAACGCGTAGTAGGCGTAGTTCAGCCACAGGACCAGCTTCTGCGTCATCGCGACCTCCACCGGCAGGCCCCAGCTCTTCTGCTCCCCCATAGCACGTTTCACGGTGGGGCGGCGGTCCGTCATCATGTCCACCCACAGGATGTTGCGGTGCGTCAGCGCCTCCTGCCACAGCGCCGTGGACGCATGGCAGATGAACTCCGCAGGCGCCACAGCAGCGGGACGCGCCGGCAGCGACAGCGCGTTCGCAAGCCGGGACGACCACGTGTCGTTGAAGCTCACGTGCTCGGCACCGCCGCCCACGACGCGTGAAACGACCTGTGCGCACGGCGTGTTGGCAAGTCGTCCGTCGCCTACGCCGATGCCTCTGAAGTCGCTGACCAGCTTCACGCGGCGCTCACCGTACGTAGGCGATCCGACAGCCTTACCGCCGGCTAGCAAATGCGCCGCTGACGCCTCCTCGTACTCGGTGATGGTCGGCATCAGCGCCGACACGTTTGTTACGCCCCTCGCCAACTCGCGCTCCGCGGCGGCGAAGACGTACAGCGGCAGCAGCGCGCCGTAAAAATCGTTCTCCGCACGCGCCACCTCGCTGTACGCCAGCCACGTCACACGCTGGGCGTCACGCAGCGACGACCGGATCGGCTGGTCGGTGGACGGGATCCCCATCACCACCAGGTACGGCGACGTCCCGCCCTCCAGCCCGGCAGGCTTCGCACCGGTGAAGTGGCGCCGCATCGCGTACGAGCGCCCCACCCAGCTCCACCCCGCCAGCTCCGACCCAACCGCAACGTCGTCCGTCACGCTCGCCATCGCAAACAGCATCGGCCCCAGCAGGCCCAACGGCGCCCTCGGGGTCGCGTACACCGTCGCACTGCCCGCCGCGCTGGCGTTCGCCGCCGTCACGTTGTCGGCGTTCCCGGATAACGCCTTGCCCTGCCGCGCCACAGCAGCGGCGTGCGACGCGCTGTCCAGGCACTCCGTGCACTCCGCGTCCACCACGTGCATCGTCCACGACGGCAGCTGCTCACGCCGCATGGCAGTCGACGACGCCTGCCCAGCCTCTCGTTTGTCCATGTGCGCCGCGTCCAGGCACGCCAGCGGCGCGCCGTGCGACACCAGCACCGACCACGACGCATTCCACCCGTTGGAGGCAACGTCGTTTACGGCGGGAGACGTGCGATGCACCTTTCGCTCTCCCGTTGCCGTCGAAAGGCAAAGGTACAGAGCGAGGCTGACCACGAGCGGCACGAGAAGCAAGGCCAAGCGGCGCAGGCCTTTGCGGCTGGCATCAGGTGGCATGAAGGGAACGTCGAACGGCAGACGCCCTTTGCCCTTGCCCTTTACGAGGAAGCTGGTGGCTGACGACGGTGGCGACCCTAGGCCTCCATTCTCGGTTGAAGGTGGGCAGGGCAGCATGGCTGATTGGCGGCCAAAGAAGAAGGACTGGTGCCGATGGAATTCGGTGCGCCTATCCCTGCGGACGTTTGCAAGCTGAGCACACAAAGACCCCGGCGTCGCTTCAATCAGTCGCCAGGTTTGTAAAGCGCCTGCAGAGTGGACCGGAGCCTTGCAAGTTTCGAGAGTCGCCAAAGCGGACCCGAGACGCAGCAGTTACGTGTTACACTGTTGAATGCGCGTGGCGAACACCGCACCGCCTGTCAGCGTTGCCTTAGGAGGCAAACGACACTGTTGAAACGGAGTGGCCCGTCGCCCTGGGCAGTCTTGTTATTGGCTTCCCGTGTGAAGACAACGAGAAAAACGCGATCCTCCTTTGTTTTTCAAAGCCTGCAGCGGAGTCAGCTGTCTACTTTGCGTGTCGTTACGAACGGAGAGTGAGCAAAGCAAAAGCAACAGAGTCAGAAGAGCACCGGAACAGTAGTGGCAGAGGACGACGATGCATCGACTGCAGAAAGCGCTGCCATTTCAAATGCATGCAAAGGCGAAAACAGTTCATGCAGAGTTCTGGCATTAAAGCGCGTCACACACATTCAAGTGCGCACGCGAGGTTACTTGTGATGTGCCTTGCAGAAGTGGACTCCGCCCCCAAGCGCCGTGGCTGCCTTGACCTGAACGGCAAAACACACCTCGTACGCAACCGCGCTGCAGGGACACTGAACACTCTTTCGTACGGCTCAATTACCGTGGAAGACACGCAGACAAACGAATAGGTTCGCAATGAAGCTAATAGTAGCAGCACACTGCAAAGGATGGAGTCTGTGAATTCAGGACAGCACTACAAGAAGGGTCACCACAACACATGGATGTACAGCAGCTTATGTTTTGGAAATGAACACACGAAAATGCGTGCGTGCCCCCGTCGCAGCGGCTGCGATCAGTGAGTGCAAACAGAGCAAGGGGGAGCAACAGCGGCAGCCAAAAGGCAAAAAAACAGTGGCCGCCCCATCCACGAAAAACACTACGAAAAACGGACGGAAAGTGTGAACACGACTTCGTACCAAGGCCGCCCGAGGCGAGGTCTCACACCGCCTGGCCGCACTTCAGTGAGGGAAGAGCAGTCCAGCCCGTTCACAGCCAACACCAAACCGCATTAGTGTACTGACTCCGCCTCGACGTCATCACTCACACCACAGCAGTCTTGAGGGCAGACTCAGCCTCCATTCCCCCAACACTTCAGCGACAACTTCTCAGCACGCACCGAGCCGACGCTTCGGAAAAAGCAAAAGCCGGAGACAGAAGAAAAGCAGCTCAAGCCCGTCCTCCCGACCACAAGCACAATCGCACGGCACACCACAGCACACGAGACACCTCCAGAGACGTTGCGCGGTAAAACGCGAGCAGCACCGAGAAACACATCGTTGTCCGTCCCCGGGTCAATCGAGAACACACGCGTCGGTGGCAGGTTCGCAAACACGTGCACCAGGTGCTGCAGCGCCTCCGTGTTGACCAGCGTCGGCGTGTACCACGGGAACAGCGCGCGGTAGTGCGCAAAGCGCAGGACCTTGTCATCGCCGGAGAAGTGCCACAGCAGCGGCACCACCACCTTCGCACCCTCGGGGACGCCCCACACCGCGTCGCGGTACGCACACTCTGGTGGAATCGGGTTCACGCCGTGGCAGTCCACGTAGTTGCGCGGCGACATCGCCAGGCGGTGGCGTGTCGTTGTCAGTCCCATGGGAGACGTTTCCCCCGGCATGCTGCCGGCAACGGCGGATGCCAAGCCCCTCTCAGGCTCCGACACCAGCTTGATCGTTTGCCCATTGAAGGCGTACGCGTCCATCCGGTCCAGCGAAGGCTCAATGGTCAGCGAAAGTCGCGTGAAGGGGTCGATGTTGATCAACCCGAACGGCAGATGGTGCGGCCCGCGTCCAGGATCTGGCAGCTTCTGTGGAGGATAACAGGCACCGCTCAGCTTTGACTCGGGCAGCTGCCGAGCGGGGCCGTCCCACGCGTGGCTCTCCAGCTCCCACCACATCAGATCCAGATGCAGCGCGGCGAACGCGCTCTGATCGCACGTCCACTTCTCCCACTTCCGCCGCGGCTTGCGCGGCTTCATCACCTCGTAGAACGCGCGGTCCAGGTGCCGCAGCGCCCACACACGAGCCACCATCACGCCAGCGTTCAGGTACTTGAACGCGTGGTTCTCGAAGTAGTGCTGCATCTTCACCTTCGACGACTGCACCCAGTTCTCGCGCACACCGCACACCTTGTAGTAGCCCCGTTCGCACTCATCACCGCTAAAGGTCTCATGGGCCCAGCACGTCCGCTCAGCGCTGAAGACCACCGGCGTCTGGCGCTTGCCCATGCGGATGTCGCGCACACGGTACGTCATGTGCTCCTCCTCGCTCGCAGCGGTGGACGCAATGAAGGCCGACAGGAAGAGCTCCGCATCCTCGCCGCTCATCACCGCATCCGCGTCCGTCGCAACGATCACGTCGGAGTCCGTCAGCTTCTCGTGCTCGGCGTACGACAGCAGCAGACGCGTGCGCTTAGTGAAGGTGAAGTGCTTCCACCCCATCCCGACCACCTCCAGCCGCACACCGGCCATCGCAGCGGCAACCGTCGCGAAGTGCGTCGTGGCATCGACGCGGTTCGTCACCGTCAGGAAGCGCACCCTCACCTCGCCGGTCCGCTGCGACGCAAGGGGCAGCCCCGTCGCAGCGCTCCACCGCCTCCCGGCGGCACCGCCGTCCGCGGGGAGGTGGTTGAACCGGTCCAGCGCGCTCTCCAGCAACGCGCGCGTGGCCGCGTCCGTCGCGTACGCCGCCGCCGGCATCTCCGCCGTGGCGTGCATGGACAGCGTGTGCGTCCCGGTCACCCACTCACACAAGTCCTTGAAGGGTGGCAGGAGGTACGATAGGTCGGCGCATAACGGACTCCATCACTCATCTAGCTGAGTGGCGTACGACTGCCCGAAAAAGCGCGGTTTTCAGATTGGTTTCTGTGCAACGGGAGTAACGGTGTATGCTGTGTTTTGTATCGCTCACCTTTCCGCAAGTCGACAATGTCTTGCGTGCCCCTCCACAACGCAATCGAAGTGACTCGCACCGCCGCCACGAGCGGAGTTTGAACGTACGTGGTGATACGCGTGTGTGCTCTAACACTGGCGTAATCGTGATACACTGTTATCTTCGCAGTGCGCTTGACGCTGACGAGTGCTGCTGGCCAGCCGCCTTGGAGCTGCGATTGCGATGGGAAATGCCTAACGGTATGGCCGCAGTGCTGTTAGCTGTGCGCTGAGAATCTACCAGTGTGATTACACCACCACTGATAACAGAGAGAGGGTATCAGGTACTACTCGCGGATACTCATCCGTTGCTTGTTCAAAGCGTGTCTTGGGTGTGCTGTATTGCCGGAGCGGCTACGCGGAGAATGAATGCGCGCGGCACCACCACTCACACTCGTGCGAGCCGCCCCTTCCCCTTTTGTTGCCAGTTCACGGTTGCAAATTGAAGAGAAGTATTGAATAAATCAGCTGAATTGAAAGAGGGAAGTTAGAAATCGTTGTGCGTGCTTTCTATCGTGAGTACCCTTCTTGGAAAGCACCACCCCGGCCTTTTGGCGCTTCACAGCGCAGGAGAGCTACTCAAGGTAAATCCGTCTTTTTTACTGTTTTGCTTTTTCGTGCCCTGACGTCAAGCACGTCCCTGGTGAAGACCAGCGCCGCAGTCGTGGTGACGAGGCGACGTTTGCTCAGCACAAGTAAGGTTCTCCCAGGACGTCTCTGTTTCAGAGATGAAATGAGAAGGAAGGAAACACTTGAGTTGCGGCAGGGGCACTAACAGAGCAAAGGCGAAAAGAGGAGCGAAGCCCGCCAAGCTGCGAGAGGAGGGAAATCAGCACTTGACACGTAAATAACAAAAACCCACGTTACCAGAAGGAAAAGAACGAGGAACCCGACCAGATCAGCGCTCAGATATATGCGAAACAAGGGATGCAACGTGCCTTGTGTTTGAGGGACACGTCTGAGACCTAGTAAATGAGAAAGCGAAAAGCTGGTTGAGCAAACCAGTCTGACTTCTCGAAAAACACTTTGAAGCTAGACGCAACCGTTCGCGATGCAAGAGAAGTTGTCACCAAGTGAAAAAAGCAATACAAGAAGAAAACAAACAACACCTAGAACTGCGTCAGCGAAGAAGCCTAGAGAGAGAGAGAGTGTGCGTGTGTGTTTACTATATCGCTTCAAAGCTGAAGGCAAAGCTCTAACGACCCCGAAAAAGGGAGTCAGCAAAAAAGGAAAGAAGGAGTGCACGTGACACCACTTTGCCCTGGTGACTTGCAGGGACGGCAGCGCCCACTATCTGGTGTGTCGAAACGAGACAAAGTGCACTTCCACTCCGAGAAGCAATCAGCTAGGCTTGAGGACAGACGCACGACACACGTGTGCAACTGGCATATCGTCCACCGCGTTGTGCGGCAATACTCGCGCATCGCCGAGGTACGCGTCGTTGTCCGTCTCCGGGTCAATCGAGAACGCACGCGTCGGTGGCAGGTTCGCAAACACGTGCACCAGGCGCTGCAGCGCCTCCGTGTTGACCAGCGTCGGCGTGTACCACGGGAACACCGCACGGTAGTGCGCGAACCGGAGCTCCTTGCCTGATCCCGCAAAGTGCCACAGCAGTGGCGCCACAGCCTTCGTACCCTCGGGGATGCCCCACACCGCGTCGCGGTACGCACACTCCGGCGGCGGCTCGTCCACACCAACGCAGTCCACGTTGTTGCGCGGCGAAATCGTAAGACGGTGGCTTGAGCGCACCACACCCACCACGGACGTTTCCCCTGGCATGACGCTGGGAAGGGCGGCAAGAAGAATCGGTTCTGGTTCAGACACCGAATTGACGATCACCTCGTTCAATCCGAAGAGCTTTTTACCGCTCATGTCGGGCTCAATCGTTAAAGAAAGTCGTGTAGACTGGTCGATACCGATCAACCCAGGTGGTAGGTCATAGGGGCCAAGTCTGCCTGCGGGCACTCCGTGAGGATGGAAAACACTGTTCTTCATTTTTTCTTCTGGCACGGCAACCGGTGCGCCGTCCCACGCGTGGCTCTCCAACTCCCACCGCAGCAGATCCAGGTACATGCCACCGAACGCCGTCTGGTCGCACCACCAGTCTTTTCCTCGCTCCTTAATTCTCGTCTTCGCCTCCACAGCAAACCGGTGTTGGATGGTGCCCAACTGCCGCAGCGCCCACACACGAGCCACCATCACGCCAGCGTTCAGGTACTTGAAGGGATTCGCGTTGTTGAAGTTGCGCTGCAGCGATTCGTTTGATGACTGCACCCACTTTTCACGTAGATCGTACACGCTTTTGTACCCCCTGGGACAATCGTCATAGCTAAACGCCTGCACCATCCAGCACGACCACTCGCCGCTGAAGACCACCGGCGTCTGGCGCTTGCCCATGCGGATGTCGCGCACACGGTACGTCATGTGCTCCTCCTCGCTCGCAGCGGTGGACGCAATGAAGGCCGACAGGAAGAGCTCCGCATCCTCGCCGCTCATCACCGCATCCGCGTCCGTCGCAACGATCACGTCGGAGTCCGTCAGCTTCTCGTGCTCGGCGTACGAGACCAACAAACTCGTTCGCTTAAAGAAATTATAGTTGTCCCACCCCATCCCGACCACCTCCAGCCGCACACCGGCCATCGCAGCGGCAACCGTCGCGAGGTGCGTCGTGGCATCGACGCGGTTCGTCACCGTCAGGAAGCGCACCCTCACCTTGCCGGTCCGCTGCGACGCAAGGGGCAGCCCCGTCGCAGCGCTCCACCGCCTCCCGGCGGCACCGCCGTCCGCGGGGAGGTGGTTGAACCGGTCCAGCGCGCTCTCCAGCAACGCGCGCGTGGCCGCGTCCGTCGCGTACGCCGCCGCCGGCATCTCCGCCGTGGCGTGCATGGACAGCGTGTGCGTCCCGGTCACCCACTCACACAAGTCCTTGAAGGGTGAGAAGACAACGGAAGCGTTGGGGGATAGCAGTCTACTGTTTCCGCTATGGTGTATATCGTACTGCCGGTACACGGGCTTATACCGTCCGTTGGGGGATGTTGCAACGCGGTGCCAAATCACCTCTAGGGCATACGGCTCCTTCGTATCTTTACTAGCCGGAAGCAGAAAGACCGTCCACACTATAGCAGTGATGGCGCACAGCGTCAGCGCCAGCAACGCTCTGCCGTACGCGCCGCGGAAGAGGTGCTGCTTTATTCCGGCGTAGTACGGTGATCCCTTGACGGTGCTTGCTGCCGCAGAAAAAGGCGGTGTGCCCGTGACCTTGTCACCGCGTTGGCGGTGGAAAACGTGGGAAAACATGGCTTTGCGCGCTACTAGCGGTGCAATGCGTCGCTGTCAGTTTCTGTAGGGGAACGGTGGTCGGAAGCGTCCTACTTGTGTTGAATGAAGGTGTAGCACTGTGCAATGCGAACGTTATCAAATATAGTAGCGTCACTTGCAGCCCCAATGCTTACTAAAAGGAGCTGTAAGCCGCGGAATAAGCCAAGAAGTGTTCGTGTTGTGGACACAAAAAGGAGGGGGTGTTTGTAGAAGAAAGAATTGGAGAAGAGCTTTGCTACACAACGAAGACTCGGAATTTGTGCAACGCGTGAGAGCACTCTATTGCTACTCTACAGGCGAGCAGTGGAACAGCAACAGACACCAGACTTTAGCTTCCATGTGAAGCGCTCTTTTCTCTTGAGCATACGCGTATTTGCGCTGCCTGAGTGCTCCACCCTTGTGGTGGATGCCGCAAAGTGGCAGATGACGCATAAAGGCACGCTATGGAAGCCGTTGTTAACCGATTCGAAACGATGGGAACGTGGTGTGTTTCTGTCCATTACATACCAATTTCAAGTCTTCTGAATCCCTCGTCAAACACTGTTACTGCTCAGCCAACGAGGACGTTCGGACGCAGTTTACAATGCAAAACCAGACTCGTGATCCCTCCCCGTGTGGGGAATACCGGCGCATTATCAGGCGTGCGAAGTGGGGTGGAAAGAAATATTTGCCCAGAAAAACATAAACTCCCGCTTCTTCTTCTTCTCGCTGATGCAGTAATAGTACTCAGAGTAATTGAGTGAAAGCGAGAAACACCTTGGCTGATCTGATTGTGGTACGGCATGAACAAGAAACAACAGAATGAAAACGCAATTAGGACGGCGAGAATAAAAAACAAAATTGGCGATGAGTGACTCAGCTATGTTCGACTTCGAATTCACGCTGAAGCTGCGCGCGTGGGCGCCGTACAGTACTTCCTGTCTTTTGCTGCCTTCAGCTCTGGAGTCGAGCCGGCAGAAGATAACATTGACAAAGCGGGGAAAGGGGGAAAAGCAAAGGAAAAGCCCTGTTCTTCTCACTAAATAGTCTACTCAAAGTCCTGTCGTGTTCGTTTCGCCTTTTCGAAGGGGATACCAAGGACGCAAAACGAAAGCAGAGGTGCACACGCAGACATGTATTTATATATAAATAAATAAATATATATATATATATATATATATGTGCTGAATGTAACGTAGGTAGAGTTACAGATATAGTTATATCTGTACATGGACGTAGTGATCTCTTCTGGAGGCGTCGCCGCGCTGCAATGACGCGAAGGAAGACGATAGCCCGCCGCACAAGGAAGCCGACATGCACGCGCTAGCGGGAGGAATGACGCGCACACGTGTCTCAAATATATATATATATATATATATATAAGAAAAACTAGAGTTGTGAAGCAATGGGAAGGAGAGCGGCGCTGGATACCTAGTGCATCAAATACATAATGACAGTACCAATGCCTAAAACAAGAGCACTGCTGCCATCATCGACGCGAGGGTGCCGCTCAACACCACTGCACCCATAGAGCGGGAACGACAGGGTTGGTAAATGCGGGAACGGATGGGAAAACAGTGCTTTTACATTGAATTCAATTAGTCAACGCCCATACCAGCTTGCATTCAAGTTCATTCAACCGCGTCGGTATAAGCAAACTTCACCCGGAATACGCGTTGTACTAGCAGAAGTACAATGTCTGAGTTGAAGAACACAATACGGAACAACGAAGAACCACTATCAGTCACATTGAAGGAGCGCCAAAGCACAGAGATGCCACTCAGAGAAAACTTTCTTTTATTATTTCTCATGCGCACCCTTTACAGCGTCGTCGCTTTGCTGCTTCGCAACTTGAAGTCCTTTCACGCGGCTGCGTTACGCGAGTCACACTCTACAAGAAATCAAAGCTAAACTACGCTTTAATAACGTTAGGCAAAATCAAGTAGGGCACTCGACCTGTTTCTAATAACCACAACGTTCGAGATTGAACGAGTACGTAGTATCAGAGTTCCGCCAGAGCTTTAAGGAAGACAAGCAACGTGAGGCGTGAAACAGCGGTGTACGCTGTACTCACAGCAGTGACCCTTACGCCCCGTCAGCGAAAAGAACAACAGGAGACTGACACTGACATGAAGAGAGGACACTTCCGCAAAGCTGAAGAAAAAACAGTAAACAAAGGAAGTATAACCGACAAAGAAGTCAGCGAGCTTGTTGGCAGCCCGACGCAGCGCAACGTTTGCGACGCATTCGTTACCGACAACGCAACGGCTCGTATTTCTTTTTTTTTCTTTTTTTAAGAAACGTGCGTGGGAAAGAGCTGAGCCCTCGGTACTGCGATTGACATCCCGCCCCCCTCCCCTTCTCAGCTGCGCACATATTATTTGCGCCGCAGCACACGGCACACCTGCAGGAACGACAGGTCATGTGTTGAATTGTGCGGCTTCAAGCCCACCGGGTGATATATGTCGTCCCGGTCCGTCTCCGCATCCACCTCGAACACGCGCGTCGGCGGCGCATCGAGGAGCGTCTTCACAACATCCTCAAGAGCCGCGCGGTTTCCAATCGTGGGCGTGTACCACGGAAAGACACCGCGGTAGTGCGCAACCAGCGGCTTCATGCCCATGCCAGCAAAGTGCCACATCAGCGGCACCACGGCGTTCGTGCCAGGCGGTATCCCGAGCACGGCGTCGCGGTACGCGCACTCCGGGGGCACCTCGTTCACACCCACACAGTCCACCGCCGGCCGCGGCTTGATGTTGATCCGGTGTAGCGACTCGCGTACGCCAATAACCGAAGACCGTGTTTCTTTGTTTCTATTCCGGAACTTCTTGAGCTGCCGCTCCGGGTCGTCGTTCCTTTCGACAACAAAGCCCCCAACGCGAAAGAACTGACGTTCGCTCAGCTCAGCACCGATAGTCAGCACAAACCGCTCGGACGCCTCGATGCCGACAATACCACCGGGCAGCCCGTTCGGGCCGTCGCCCTCCTTCGGCAGCAGCATCGGCGGGTACACGCTCTCATTTAGCATGTCCTTCGTCAGCGGCTTCGCCGCACCGTCCATGGCACCGCTCAGGAACTCCCACTGCAGCAGATCGAGGTACAGCGTGCCCATCGCGCTCTGGTCGCACCACCACTGCAGTTTCTCGTTGGACTTCTTTTCAACCTGTGGGTCGAACAGCGGTGGGTGCGACTTCATGAACTCCTGTGCCGCCGCGTTGAAGACGCGCAACGCCCACACGCGCGCAATGAACACGCCGGCGTTCAGAAAGCGGAACGGGTTCTTCTCCGTGTAGATGGTTGGCAGCGTCACGTTGGCCCTCGCTGCCCACTTCGCTGCCTGATCGTTCACCTTGTGGTACGCAATCTCACACCCCTTATTACCCGGCAGTGCTTGCACGCGCATGCAGTTGAACTCGGCGCCGAATAGGAAAGGCGGCAGGCGTTTCCCGAAGCGAATGTCGCGCAGGCTGTAGCTGCGGTGCTCCGCCAGGCTCTCCGCCGTGGACGCAACAAACGCCTCGTAGAGCCCGTACGGGTCGTCGCCGCTGAACAGCGCGTCGCTGTCCATGCCCGCGATCACGTCCCGGTCCGTCAGGCCCTCCAGCTCCGCGTACGACAGCATCATCCCCATCCGCTTCAGGTAGCTGAAGTGCTTCCAGTTCAGGCCCACCACGTCGAAGCGAACGCCCACCATCGTCGCGGCGGTGGTCGCGGTCTGCTCGAAGGTGCCGAGGCGGTTCGACGAAGTCACGAAGCGCACCTTCACCTCCCCCGTGCGGTCGCTGCGCAGCGGCAGCCCCGTCGCCGCACTCCACCGCTCAGCGGAGGCGCCGCCCGTGGCGGGCACGTGATCGAACCGGTTCGTGACACTCGCAATCTCCGCCTTCCGCTCAGGTCGAATATCAGGCAGCTGCGCAACGGGAGAAGGGACAGCCTTCGCCTCCTGCATCGCCACGCTCCGCTTGTCTTCTTTCTCCTGTTCCGATGCGACGACGCACAGGCCCTTGAAGGGCATGTAGACATGATTGAATGGAGACGTTGCATCTGTGAAGTCGTGGGCTCTGACACCTGCGGAAGACTCGTTGTCTCCGTTCGTCGCGATTGTCCCGAGAGACGCATTCGGTAAAGTCCTTCATGGCCCAAGGAACTTCCTTTCATGAACTATTCTGTCGAGTATCCGACCATGATGCTGCACTACCCACACTGTAGAAAACACATGTGTTCCTCTGAAAACGGAGGCGCGATGACAGGACGTGCAGCAGCCGCAAAGAGGACCATCAGGAGCGAGATGAGTGTTTGATCGCACGAGTCAGTGTGGTAGGTGTTCGTTGATCTCAGCTACGTTGATGTTTTACGGAAGTGCTCGCCTTCTCGCCGGTAATCGATGGACGGTAGAAATCAATTTGCTGGGAGAGGTGAGAAGAGCTCTGCAACATCAATCGCGGAGACTTTATCTAAGATATAGTCAAAGTGGCGCATGAGGGAGCGCAAGTTCACGGGGTCTGGTCCTGCCACGGAAGAGAGGACGCATTCATCGTCCTTGAAAGACCTGCAACATTACTCTTGAGTATTACTTCTCATAATGAGTTTTGGTCTTTCGAGGTTTATTGAGCAGTGAAACGGAGCTTACGGAAGCAGCAGAATACAATAAACAAATAAATAAATATAAATATATAGATATATATATATATATATATATATTTACATAAACCAACGAGGTCTCTTGCTTCACCGTGGCGTGCGCGCTCTCCGATTCCCTAACGTTGAAGGGAACAACTCTTCCTACATCGCATGTTTTCACCTTTGCCTACTCGAGAAGCACGTACTTCTCCCCTTTTTTCTTGTAATGCGGCACGGACATCAGACCTCCGCTGACCAAGTGCTCGAACTGCCACGGGCGAAACGTCACGTCGTACACCGCCACCCCGTCCTCGAGGGCCACGACGCCCTTTTTGCGGTTTTTATCCGCCGACCCGTGCGCCACCCACTGCACGGGCTGCAGCTGTTCCCATCCGGCAAAGCGGCTATCCAGGTGCGACCGCACCCACAGCAGCCCGCTCATCTGTGCCGCCTCTTCCGCCTGCGTTGCAGTGGTCCGTGTGGCAACTTTCACACTGTGCTCGTGGTGGAAGAAGTAGTCCAAGAAGCGCATGTCAGCCGGGGTGCAGCGGTGAACCACCGTTGAGGCCCACGTAATGACGCTGCGGTAGCCGCGGCGTAGATCGTGGAAGCGTGGCGAGCCCTCTTCCACGTACGTGACGTGGCGATTAGGGCAGAGGGCCTGGGCACGCAGGTGACGCGCGTTCAGCGTTTTACCAACAAAGCGATCTTCTTCGTCCATGCCGGTGGCGACGTAGTAGGCGCGCAGACGAGGGGAGAAGTCGAGCATGGCGAGACGCACCAAGTCCACCGTCGCGGAAGCTTTATTTATGTTTGTTATGCTGCTGGTACTGGTGCTGCCGGTGCTACTGAGAGCGGCAGCGAGTGAGACAGTCGGTATTGCCCATTTTGCCAGTGCCAAGGGTGGTTCGAGAATAACACGTGCGAGTCGGCGGTCGACGAGGTAGAGCATGCCAACGAAGTACGGTGTGCCTTCGTTTTGCCCCCACAGCAGCCCCCAGTAGACGCATTCAGACGAAAGGGTAGGTGAAGAAGGCAAAACGAGGTAGGACAGCTGACGCACGTGAGCATCGTTTCCTTTCAGCTCCGCAACATCTTCCTCCGCCCTCAACGCTCGCCCGTTTTCGACAGCATTGGCACCGTTGTTGATGCTGTTGGTGGAATTGTGCTTGTCAGACATGCGGTCGCGTGATTTTTGACCGCCGTGGACGTACCACATGTCACTCACAAGCTGCGGCACCTTCACATAGACGTCATCGTCACCTTTAATAATGTACGGCACATCCGGAAATGCGTGATAAGCGTAGGAAAGCCACAGGATGAGCTTCTGTGTCATGCCGACCTCTACCGGTAAACCCCAGCCTCCGTCCTCGCCAGGTCGCTTTTCAGATGTAGGACGGCGGTCGGTTAGCATGTCGACCCACAACGCGTTTTTGTACGTCAGTGCCTCCAGCCAAAGTGCCGCTGAGGCGACACAGAGGTACTGCGCGCCGCTCGTGAAAGCAGGAGTAATCGGTAGATCGAGGTAGTCGCTCAGTAGCACCATGGGCGGTGTATGCTCCGTTGCCCTCGCCCCCGCCACAGCAACAACAGCTGGGTGATCGTAGACGGTAGAACTGCTGATGTGAGAGCAGGGCGAAGTCCAGACCTCGTTGATGCGCCAGTCCGGTCGGAGTGACATACGCCGCTGCACATAAGTCTTTTTGCCATGCACGGGCACCGTCGCCTTTGCGTTGTTATCATCACTGAAACGGTTGCGATGTTTTTTGTTCTTGCTGTCCCAAGCCTTATATAGCTCTGTGGCATCGCTGAACTCCCGCATGGTGGGCAGAAACGCGTAGGCATCCACCGTCAGCCCGACATCCTCATCTTGCGGAACGCGGGTGGGGTCGGCCGCCACATCTGCGCTGCGTGGCTCCCTCGCAGCGAAGACGTAAAGTGGCAAGAGTGCACCAGTGAAGTCGTTCTCGTGGCGGGCGACTGCGCTGTAACGCATCCACGTCGCCCGCTGCGTCTCACGCAGTTGCTCGTGGACCGAGTCGTCGACAGTGGGGATGCCCATCACCGCAACGTACATTGATGCGGAAGAAGACGAAGGAAAAGACGAAGCGGGTTTCGCCTCGGCCGCACCATGATTGGTTCCCCCTGCTCTTCTCTTCATCCCTCTCTCCTGCGGATTGTGATTCACATCAGTGGAGTAAGAAGAAAGGAAAGACTCGCCCCGATGCATTGCGGTTCGCTTCAGCCACGACCACTGCGGAAGCTCGCGGCTTAACCCCACTTCGTCCGTCACACTGCGAATGGCGAGGAGAAAAGGACCGATGCGACCCAGTGGAGCAGCAGAAGTGGCAAACACGGCGTAGTTGCCTTTCGACGCCACAATCGCGCGCGCACCCATCTCACGCAGTACATCGCCCTGCGTAAGAACATAATTGTTCTGGGTATCCGCACCGTCACGACCATTAACGCCACCGTTACCTTGCATTTGGTGTTTGTCGTGTAGGTCGTCGTTGAAGTGTCTAATGCCAACCCCTGCGATCCCGACGGCGGCACGTCGCACCGCGGTTCCCCAGGCTGGGCCCTCCACGCAATCTACACAGTCGCGCGGCACGACACGCAGCGTCCACGAAGGCAGCTCCTCCAGACTGACTTTCCGCGACACAGATAGCTGCATCCGTTTCACGGCACCCTCGTGTTGAACGACGACGGCTTGCGCAGCATCCCAGGGCGGCAACGGCGGCTGTTCGAGCCACCAACTCACAACACACCAACCTATTCCGTACAATGGTCCGAGTAGCAGAATGAACCACAGACAGAACCGCGCGAGGTGCCGCGGACGGCGCGCAGTGCTGCTTCCTATCACAGTGGTGCCAGCAAAAAACACATTGTCATTACCACCTTCGTCCACATTTATATTGACCTTGCTGCTACTGTCCGTAACACGAGCGTTGAGCCTGTGCTTTTGCGCCGGCTTCCACTTCCGCAAGCCGCACCACAGTTGCTGGAAGAAGCCGGCTTTGTTTCCGCGGGGCGCCGAAAGGAGTGGCGTGTGCAGGTTTGCATTTTTCAACGTTGGAATCGGATGAAGTGCATTGTCGAGCGGATTTGAGGTCATGCTGTTGTTGGCCGACACGCCCCGACCTGCAGAATCAATGACACCTGAGAACTGCCCTGCATAAGACACGCCGCTGAAAACGCTGCTGCAAAAGTTCTGCGGTCCGCGACTAGAGTTGCCACCCCCACTCGCTCTACAACCACCATTATTGTTGTTGTTGATACTCACCTCGCGGTTTGAGTTGAAGAGTGACGGAAGGAACTCTTCGGAGGGAACTTTCGATACAAAAGGATTGGTGTCGAGCTCCGCCGTGGTGGAAGCATCGGCACGGCTGTTACTGTGCGCACCACGTCGCTTAAGCATGTTTGATTCACTATGTGAGCTAACTGCAATAATTAAAAAAAGGGGGACCAAAGGTGCTACTATACGTGAGTATCTATTTTCTGTTTTGTCTATCAAATATCGCTGACCAGTTAAAATTCCAGTTTGTTGGCTTCATGAAGAAATAAAGGGGAAATGAGAGGAGCGTGTGGTCTTTCGTGTTGTCATTCAGCGACTTGGAAGCGGCAAGAAGTCCCTTTTGTTGGTTCTACGATGATAGCTTTTGTCCGTCTCCCTCCCCCCTCTACTTTTGGTGACCTATATAACAAAACAGAGAACGAGGAAAAGGAAAACACGAAAAACAGAAAAGATGATCTGCCAGCGGCTGTTATTCTTTGGAGGGGAGGGCAAAGAACTGCAACATAGACCGAAACTGAGAAGAAGAGTTAAGCTGCATAGGCCAGCGGAGTCACTAAAACCCATCCGTGTACTTCCTTTCTTTTCTTTCGGCGTTCACAAGGAGTTACGCGGTGCAATACGGCTTCCTGTTGCTGTGCGTGCCGGGGAACATTCACCTGCCGGTATTGTTTGTCTTTTTGTGTTGCATTCACTAAAGCCGGCTTCGAGATTCCTCAACACCACCACCACGACTACCACACTCACTCACAGAAAGAGAGAGGCTCCCAGATCCAATAAAACAACTGCAAATCAGGAGAAGCGAACATGTACGCCATATGGGGAAGAAAGGTGCACAGGTTAGACGGCGGAAACGAGGTGGTGAGGGCAGCAACGCCTCGCACACGCCAGTCGACTCGCTTACAATTAAAGACACAAAAAAATAAAAAAGAATAAGGGGGATGCAGCGGTGCTGACGAACCCCCCTGTCGACGCGAGGACTCAACGCACCGCTGCATTCCCGGGTGAAACGAGTAACACCAACACTGTATGTGGAAGTAATAAAAAACTGAAGTGCATTACCACCATCGCGCCCAGACAGAACGCTCTCAGGATTGAAGATTTCCGTGAAGGATGGACAGCTGAAAACACGCAAGAATACAGCCAAACAAGAAAAACAATATCATTTACACCCACACAGCGGCATTGTAGGTTTCGGCATAGCCTGGCATTACGCCGTGGCACGGCAAGCCGCGGCCCCAGCGGCGCAAAATGACATTCATCGATACTGCCGACAACATGTCACCGCGAAAGACCCCCACATTTGTCAAAATGAAAAAGTCCACCGTCATCGCCATGAGTTCGACCAGCCCAATGTTATACAACTTGTCGATCAACTCTACTCGCTCCTGCTCCGTGGCTCTATCAACGGCACGCGCCAAGTTGAACTCATTCTGCATCACCGTCTCCTCGATCGCGATCGGGTCCTGACGCTCGCTGGCGTTCAACGTCTTGTCGTACAACGCAACAAAATGAGCTGGAAATTGTGCAGCAGCAACCTCTACACCGAAGAACAAACTCTTCTGTGAGCGCAAGAGTTGCAGCCGTCTCTCCAGCGCAACGGGTGTAAGCCGGCTCTTCGTGCTGAGTCCGAGGTAAATCGACGGAACAACACTACGTACCTCAGTCGCTGTTGCACCAAATCCATCTGCTGTGGCTTCCTTAGCGTTCTGCTCCCGCAGCCACGCAGTGTACTGCCGGTATAAATCTATCATAACAAATTGGTTCATGTTACAGTCCATGATAAGTCCGAAAGAGGTGGAGTGATTCGACGACCAACCTGGGGTCCGGCGCTCCAGTTTGTAGTGTCGCTCGAGGGGAAACACCGTTCGCACAACCGAGAGCGCACCCCGCGGACACCCGCCACCCCCAGCACTAACGTGAAACCCAATTACGTTCTTAAAATTGCTCGGCTTCAAAACGTTACGCACTTCTACCGATTCGCCCGTCGAGTTGCCCAGCGGCCAGTTAAACCTAGCCACGTTCCGCGCGTAAAACCGATTGATTTCATTCGTAACGTGGGGCGAAGGTCGCAGCAGGCCCATCAGCCGCGTCTGCTCCGATATGCCAGAGCGCATAAAGTACGCCATGTGACTCGACAGCATCGCCAGACGCACCTGCGGCGTCGCCTCACCTGCCGTGCTGGCGTGGTCGCCGCCAAGCAGCCCCGCCACTGCCTTCAGCGCCACGCGCACCCGCGTCAGCCGGGTGTGCGGCGCCTCCGCACCCGCCGCAAAGACGTCCGCCGCGCCGAAGTCCGCCTCCGCCGTCTCGAAGAACTCCATCGCGTCCGCACGGATGTCTCCTACCGTCGTCACCGGCGGCACACGCGCCTTCGCGTCCTCCAGCCACGCATCCACGTTGTACACCGCAACCGCCCCCGGCGTGCGCTCCGGCAGCGTCCACCAGTCGTACCGCCACAGCGCAGCTGCCTCCTTCTCGTCACGCGGCGCAGCGTAACCGTAGTAGTTGAAGCGGCGCACACTCAGCGGCACGCCGCGAGCCTCCAGTGCCCTCAGCACCGCGCGCGCCTCCGCGTACGACACCACGCAGTACCCGCCCTCGCGCCGCAGCGCATTGAAGCCGTACACCGTCTGCGCATCGTACCGCAGGAAAGGCGCGTTGGCCTCTGGTGCCAGCACCGGGATCACGAACGTCCGGTTCACGCGTCGCGCCAGCGCCACCGTGTGCAGCATCTCCTGCACCTGCCGGTGCTGCCCGCCGTAGCGGCCCACGTACACCGAGATGAAGTGCGCCGGGCACGCCAGCTCGAACGGCGCCGGCCGCGTCGACGCCGCGTCGTAGCCGAAGCGCACGCGCACCGTCGTGCCGTCGTCCGACAGCGCTACCGACAGCGGCGGCTGCACGTCCGCGTCCACGTCCGTCACGCGCACCGCCGCAGTGCCGACGTACGGCGGCGGCGCACCGCCTCGCCACAGCAGCGGCCACGAGGGCAGTCGCGGGTAGGCCACCTCCATCCTGGCCGCAGCACCCGCAGCGATGGGCCGCAGCTCCGCCACAAACGCCGGGCAGCGGCCCTCCGTACCGATGGACGTGTGCGGGCTGGCCGCGCTGTAGTCCACAAGTACCCGCAGCGGTGACGCCGCACATGCTTTGTCACGCGGCGCAGACGCCGTGCTCCCCTCGCTCTTCAGCAGACCGAGTCGGAGTAGGTGGATGAGACAGCCTGTGACAACGGCCTCCGCACCTTCTTGATTTAGTAAGGTGTTCTCGGTGACCGGTGCTGCAGTAGTAGTATTGGCGGCAAGCAACGAAGCATTGTCCGTTCCTTCGGGCAGACATACCTGCCAACCCCACCTGAATTGCTGTCCAGTAGGGATGGCGTCCGTCTCCACTCGTGGACGACCCACGTGTACGTACACGAGGCCGTCCGTGCACAGTGCACAAATGCGATCCGTCGCGTGGGGGTGCGTCTTTGGTGTTAAGGAGTCGTAGCGGCTCGGTGAGTACTGCACGAGCATCTCGGCGTTCTCCTCTTCCGACATGTCCTGCAGCGCAGCATCGCTGTTGAGGCGGTGTGTAGTGGGGCCGGTGAAGACGGTGAGCATGACGAGCGCGATGCCGACCACAGCGAGAATGTGGCCGTGCGACCACCGACACCGCCTCCACCACCGCCGCAACTTGCTGGACTTGCTGTCCCCCAGAAAAGCGTACATGAGCTAGTCGTCTTTATCCCCCTTTTGTGAACTACGTTGGTGAGTGAATGTGCACCGTGTGTTGTGCAGACAAACAGGAAAAAAAACACAAGTGGGGGCACCTTTCGATTGCCCGCGCGGTGACAGCGAAGAAGAGAAACACTAATAACTCCAACGAACCCAAAGCCGACGGCGCAATCGGGTGAAGCTCCCACCACTACACTTAGGGCGAGAAACTAGACGAATGCTAGAGAGCAGAGGTATACGCACACACGCACACACACACACACACACATAGATAAATAAATATATATATACACTGAAGAGATCGGGATCACTGAGAAGGCGACTTGTTGTTGATGATGTTAGTTTGTTTCCTACGATGCCGCATAACACACCCGAAACGCGCATCACGCTATTCCGGAGGTGTGCTTTCTGTTCTCTCCCTACAGGAACTCTCACGATACGGCTTTGAGACCTATTTGTAAACAAAGCCTGAAAAGGCACACGTTGCACGCCAAACGCGTGAAGAGCTCGTGGGTGCATTGGGTCATATCAGCCGCAGCGACAGCAGGAAAACTAAAATGCGGCTGGCACTGTCGTGGCGAAAAACAATTAACGATAAAAACAAGAACAAACCGAAAAGACTGTGCGAAGATTCACCACAGAAGGGAGAACAAGAACGGAACGAATGCTGTGAGCGTAGGTCGCTTCTAGTTCTGGGAACGGTACACTAAAAGCGGTTGTTAACACCTGTAGAAAATGGCGAATCCGGATTCACCACTGGCACCAGGTTCGTGTACCCAGGGTAATCAGATACCCAGGCAGCACGCCGTGGCACGGCAGACCACGGCTCCAGAGTCGCATCACCACATTCGTTAATTCCGAGGGCGTCACACCACGAAACGCGCCGACGCTCGTCCGCACAAAGAAGTTCATCGCTGCTACCAGAAGCTTCTGCCGTGTACAGTCGTAGAGGGCCTGCACGGTGACCACTCGCTGTTGCTCCGCTTTCACGGTAGCACTGGCAAATGTTCACTCCTTGTGTTGCGCCCCGAGTCGCTGAAACACGTTTGTGTAGGTTCTGTTGACACCCTCGACGCTGACGCGGTGGCCGTACGTTCCTACAAAACGTTGCGGGAACCTCCGAGCGTTGCCCAAAGTCAGCAAACGCTGGTTCCCACGCGACATCATTCAGAGTCGACCTTCTAGCTCTTGAACAACGCCTCGGTTGACACTGTCGTCTGCCGCGTATATCGTTGGCACCAGCTGCGCGGCCACCGTGGCGTTGTCGGCTGAAACAGCGCGCCTCTTGACAGTCATGACTGATCAATGTTCACCGCTTCAGCGTGGCACATGCCGCCGCGTTGGTCGAAATCGAAACCAATGGCATGCTGGATGCTGCTCGGCTTCAAAACGTTACGCACTTCTACCGATTCGCCCGTCGAGTTGCCCAGCGGCCAGTTAAACCTAGCCACGTTCCGCGCGTAAAACCGATTGATTTCATTCGTAACGTGGGGCGAAGGTCGCAGCAGGCCCATCAGCCGCGTCTGCTCCGATATGCCAGAGCGCATAAAGTACGCCATGTGACTCGACAGCATCGCCAGACGCACCTGCGGCGTCGCCTCACCTGCCGTGCTGGCGTGGTCGCCGCCAAGCAGCCCCGCCACTGCCTTCAGCGCCACGCGCACCCGCGTCAGCCGGGTGTGCGGCGCCTCCGCACCCGCCGCAAAGACGTCCGCCGCGCCGAAGTCCGCCTCCGCCGTCTCGAAGAACTCCATCGCGTCCGCACGGATGTCTCCTACCGTCGTCACCGGCGGCACACGCGCCTTCGCGTCCTCCAGCCACGCATCCACGTTGTACACCGCAACCGCCCCCGGCGTGCGCTCCGGCAGCGTCCACCAGTCGTACCGCCACAGCGCAGCTGCCTCCTTCTCGTCACGCGGCGCAGCGTAACCGTAGTAGTTGAAGCGGCGCACACTCAGCGGCACGCCGCGAGCCTCCAGTGCCCTCAGCACCGCGCGCGCCTCCGCGTACGACACCACGCAGTACCCGCCCTCGCGCCGCAGCGCATTGAAGCCGTACACCGTCTGCGCATCGTACCGCAGGAAAGGCGCGTTGGCCTCTGGTGCCAGCACCGGGATCACGAACGTCCGGTTCACGCGTCGCGCCAGCGCCACCGTGTGCAGCATCTCCTGCACCTGCCGGTGCTGCCCGCCGTAGCGGCCCACGTACACCGAGATGAAGTGCGCCGGGCACGCCAGCTCGAACGGCGCCGGCCGCGTCGACGCCGCGTCGTAGCCGAAGCGCACGCGCACCGTCGTGCCGTCGTCCGACAGCGCTACCGACAGCGGCGGCTGCACGTCCGCGTCCACGTCCGTCACGCGCACCGCCGCAGTGCCGACGTACGGCGGCGGCGCACCGCCTCGCCACAGCAGCGGCCACGAGGGCAGTCGCGGGTAGGCCACCTCCATCCTGGCCGCAGCACCCGCAGCGATGGGCCGCAGCTCCGCCACAAACGCCGGGCAGCGGCCCTCCGTACCGATGGACGTGTGCGGGCTGGCCGCGCTGTAGTCCACAAGTACCCGCAGCGGTGATCTGCTGATGTGTGTCATTCACCGCTGTCGAGTCGTTTTGCGCGGCCCTCAGCATCCTTAAGTGCACCAGCTTGCGAGACGCCGAGACACAACCACAGATGCGCTGACCCATCTCGAGGTAAGCCAACCTCTGCCTGCTGAAAAGACCGTCGTATCTGAGGTGTTCGTGATCCAATTAACAGCTACTGTGCACCAGTGATGGACAGCCACGGAAAACTCAACCTCCGATTGATGGGAAGGGCGACCCACGTGCGCATACACGAGGCCGTCCGTGCACATTGCACTGACCTGACCGGTGGCCTGGATGTCGATTGGCGGGAGGAGGGTCTCATCACCGTTTTCTGGAGGCACCGTCATTCCTGAGCCGCGTGAGTCATGTGCGACGCCCAAGTCGCTCAGGTAGACACGGAAAGACACGACATTCACCAAGAGAAACGCGACAAAAGTTAGAAAGCCGCTAAGAGCACAGAGACGCGTACGTGAAGAAGCACAAACAGACTTCCCATGAGAGGTGTCGAGTCACTTTCGTTCTCCGCACTCGGTGGCTTGGCTCTACTTTGGCAAATGAGCTCGCCTCTTCCCGTTTAACGATACGCTTCATTTCAAAAGGGAGGAAAAGAACAAAACAATGTTTAGTTAAGGTCGACGCAGGAGGGGGAGGACGAAGTTAAAAGCACTGTGCGCAGAGCTGACAGCGTTGTTGGTGTTATTGCTGCTGTCGTTCGCTTGTTGGAGTCAGGGTAGTCGCGAACAAGCAAGAGCAACTAAAACAAAATACATAAATCACGCAAGCCCCCATCAATTTGCTCCGCTGTTAATACCCTTAAACCAGTTCTACGAAGGTAGCTATACGTGTGTGTGTGTGTGTGTGTGTGTGTGTGTGTGTGTACCCGAGGGTGCAGATTCGGACATGGGAATCTACCGTGCCAAACTACTCATATGAAGGGCAAGTAGTGGGATCAAAGAATGGGGCAAAAGGGGGTGAGGGGCGGCCGTGCAGATGCGAGTTGCAACGATCACGAGTTGCGTGCGTGGTCGTGTTTCCATCCCAAAAGCTACAAGAAGGTGACGAGGAAAATCTCAAGGCGTCCGCACGCATAAAAGAGCCATTCTTTAGTGTGGTTGTGCCGCAGTCCACGAACGACCTGCAGAGAGGGGGGAGGAAAAGGAAAGATGAAGGAAGACAAAGGCCGAAAGATGTGAAAAGACCCCCCTGCCCCTCCTTTCAATGAAGATCATCCCGCACGTCCCAAGCGCTCAGGTAGATCTTCTTTGGGGGGGCGCTCACCTCAGCATGCACCTGACTGCTGCAACTAACACTGTTTTTCTTTTTTTTTTTTTTCGCTACATTGGGAAGCAGGAAAGAGGACACGATCGCCTTCCTTGCGCTGTCTTCGTCACCACTGCTAAAGTGCTGTGGAACGAAACAAAAACACCGCAGTGTTCCGGGTACGTGGCACACCCTGCTGGCTTAATCTCCTGCGCCCACGAGATTGCGGGAGAGCAGAAACGAGGCAATTAGGAAATCCGACGCTCACTTACGTAAGTCAAGCATCGCCGAGCTCGCATTTATTGCCGGCACAAAAGTTTACGACGGAGGGAGAAATTTGCTGCAGCAGCATGGCTCTTCTCTCCTTTCCTCAGCCCACCCCACGGCTTCATGCGTCATCACCCCCGCGGCGTCAGCAGCGACAAACACAGAAGAACACAAATCGATCGTGGGAAAGAACTAAATAAACAAAATCTAAAACAGTAGAAGTTCGCGCGATAGACACCCGTTTTACCAGCCCTCGTAAAACCGGTACGTGCACATCTGGAAAAACGACACGTCATCTTTGTTGTCGTGTGGCAGCAGCGTCACCGGTGCCGTCGGCGCATTCACATCTGTCTTCTCTTCGACCGCAAATACGCGCGTTGGCGGCGCATTCACGAGTGTCCAGAGCAGCGCGTTGCGCACGGGCGCGATATGCATCGTAGGGGTGTACCACGGGAAGAGTGCACGGTAGTGCGAGATCATCGCTCGCTTCCCCACCCCTGCAAAGTGCCAAATTAAGGGCGTCACCACTGTGGAGTTGAGTTCGAGGCCGAGCACAGCGTCGCGGTAAGCACACTCCGATCCAACCTTGCGCACGCCGTGGCAGTCAACGTCCTCGCGTGGGGTCAGATGTAACTTGTGGGAGGACTGAACATTGCCCGTCACCGACGTCTCCAACTGGAACATGGCCGTGTGCATGGAGGTGTCCAGCACCCAATCTGACGCGTTGTTCGCGGGCACAGTGAAGCCGTTGATTTGAAAAACACCCCTCTTACTCATCTCAGGTCCAATGGTGAGCACAAGGCGGCCTGTGCGCTCGTAGCCAACAAGACCGGCAGGGATCCCGTGCGGACCGCTGTCGTGTCGTGGAATAACCAACGGCGGGTAAATAACCCCATTGTTCATTTCGTGTTCGGTGAGTTTGTGTGGAGAACCGTCCAATGCACCGCTGAGGTGCTCCCACCGCCGTAGCTCCAAGTACAGCGTCCCCATCGCGCTTTGATCGCACCACCAATGTTTCCCTAACGTGGGTTTGTGCGTGTGGACGAAGTCGAGAAAAGCCTCATTCCATCGCCGCACCGCCCACACGCGCGCCACGAACACGCCGGCATTCAAAAAGCTCAGCGGATTGGCGTCGAGCACGTAATCAGATGTCAACGACACATTCTCGTTTTGCGCCCAAGCGATCATCATCTCCTGCAGCTTTTTGTACGGTGCCTTGCACTCGTCATGTTTCTCCGTAATTTGGGCCCGCATGCAATTACACTCAGCGCCAAACAAAAACGGCGGTAATCGCTTACCTAGCCGAATGTCGCGCAAGTTGTAGGAGCGGTGTTCGGCCTCACTCGCGGCTGTCGACGCCACAAACGCTTCTAAAAAGCCGTACACGTCCACCCCGCTCAAGAGCGCATCGCTGTCCATCCCCACAATCACATCGGCATCCGTCAAGTGTTCCAGCTGGACGTAGGACAGCATCATCCCCATCCGTTTGTGGTAAGTGAAGTGTCGCCAACGGTGGCCGAGCATCTCGAATTTCACTCCAGCCATCGTGGCCGCCGTGGTGGCGATGTGTATATAGTCGTTCAACTTGTTGGACGCGGTCAAGAAGCGTGCTTTCACCTCGCCCCACCGCTGCGAAGCGATAGGCAACCCCGTGGCGGCGCTCCACCTCACGGCAGAGGCGCCGCCATCAGCAGGGATGTGGTTGACACGGTCCATCAGCACCTCGAGTTCCCGCCTGCGGCGTTGCATGAGGTTACCCGATGAGCGTTGCAGGTGGGTCTCCATAACCTCCGCACCCAAGCAGAGATCTAAAAAAGGTAGTTCCTGTTTGTCGATTGGTGGGGAAAGCTGCTTGGCTAGCGACCGCAACTCTGGAACTCTGACGAAGACCATAAAAACACCTTGTCGATAGGTAAACTGTACGGCGGAGAAGATCAAAAATCCACTAACACACAGGACGAGGATGAGACACTGCAGACACCGGCAGGTCAATGCCTTTCGCAGGTGGCGCCACCTGCGCAGGCGCCTGCAAAGGGTGTTGACGAGAGAAAAGCGGGTAGAGGCGGTCGGAGTTCTGAGAGCATCGTTAAAGCGAGTTGGCGAGAAAATGCGCATTGGAAGGCTAGATGGAGCGAGTGTGCGGGTGTGTGTGTGTGTGTGGTGAGGAGGGGGGGGGGGCAGAGAAAAGACCAGACTGCTGTTCGCTTTTTTCTATACTGCGATGCTAGAGAAGACGAAGCAGTGGAGGGGGTGGGCAGCCTAGTAGTGACAGACGCAGGAACCACCGGCCGCCAAAGGTGCCACGTTATAAGCAACTCTAATGACAACAATAACAGTAGGAGAAGAGTGCTCAATTGTGACGGACGACGGGCTGCTGTTGTTGACTAACAGCTGAAAGCACAAGACTACAGAACGTGGAGGTCGATCAGAGAGAGAGAGAGAGAGAGAGAGAGGCAACGTTGTCGAAAGCTACATTAACTTCACAAGGGAAAAAGAAAACCAGTACACGGACACAAATCACGGTGCCGTAAGCGCCACTTTGCTGTGCGTTAGCGTCACCTTACGGAATACATACTCGGAACAGAGGCAGAATGTAGGACGCGTCGAGAGTTAAGAAATGCGCGGGTGCCAACGTCGGTTCTTTTGTTTTTGTTGTTGCCGCTGTTGTTGTCCTCGTACGTGAGTGCCCGAACAGTACTTGCCACAGCGGAGGGGTTGTTGACTAATATAGCGTCCTTCGTTTTCACTACTGCATCTGATTGCAAGAAACCAAGGAGAACAGAAAGACGGCCGAAGAGAAAAGGGAGAGAATCGAGAAAGAAAGAGGCAGCCAGTGTCTGTGATGGAGAAGGGGGACGTGACTTGGAGGCAACATCCGAGATTGATGGAGGGTGAAATCAACCTGCTTCTCGTTGTCTTGTTGCATGGCAAATGCGTTGAACCTGCGAGTGTGTGTTGAGGGGTGTTTGTTGCTGCTGGTGTTGATGTTGCTACTGTTTGGCTCTTGAACCGAACAGAAGCAGAGTTATGGGCGCTGACAAGGAGATGCACTTCAGCAGTCCACTTTTTCTGGGAAGTCTGAAACACTGCGCGCCTTCGTTGCCCGCTTTCCTCTTCACTTTTCTTTTTTCTGTGGGATAACTCCTGTTGTCAAGTAAACGCTCTTTATTGGTGGAGAAAGGACGAAAAGATGAGAACGTAAGTGTCGTTTACCGAGCACAAAAGAACAAGAGGGGGAGATAGCAAGCAGAAACCGAAATACTAACGTATACTCGGGGTTAGATTGGTCAAGTACAACGCCTCGAAACCAAGCATAATATCAACAATAACGGTAGTAGCAGTGGAAATAGCGGCAGTGCACGCTGGGCGAAGTGCAACAAGAACTGCGCAGATCACACCTTTCCTTTCTGCTTTGTTCGCAGCACGCTTTTATAGTTGCTCACTGCGCAGTCGTGTGTTTGACACCCACCCATCCAGCACCAAATACCCATCCGCAAATGGCGAGTACTCTACCTCATACACGGCTACACTATCCCTCGCTGACAGCACGTACGGCAATGGAGTATGGTTTCTCCAAAGAGGCTCCGTCCACAGCACCTCTGGCAGTTCTGCCGCCGTCAAAGTGCGCGCATCAAAGGTGCGCGACCTGCCATGCGCTGTGTCCGCCCATTCAGTCTTATTATTCTCCACATTATGCACTGCCTCTCCCTCGGTGCTGTGACGAGCGTTACCGCCTTGAGTCATCTGAAATGCTTGCTGGGATTCTATCCACATTTGCGCTTGCCGGCGCCCCACCACATCGCCCTCGTACGGATTACTCGTGACGGGTGCCGGCGTCGCTGCCACAGCATCGCCCCTGCCGTAGTAGTACTCGTGCTGGAAGAAATAGTGCAAGTACGCAAAGTCAACCGGAGTGCACCGATGCGCTGCAACTGTGGCCCACGTTACATTCCGCACGCGGCCGCTGTGTATGTCATGGAAGCGATCCAAATACTCCCATACGTACCAGAAGCGGCGATACGGGCAGAGCTGCAAGCCGCGGACACGCCGTTCCGCCAGCATCTTCCCCACCATTACATCCTCGTGATCCATCATCGCGGCAAAGTAAGAATGGGCGTAGAAAGGGCTATAATCCTGCGCCGCGAGCCGCACGACGTCATTGTTGTACTCGGGCCGGTCTTCGAGCACCGACTGGACGAGCCGGCGGTGGAGTAAGAAGAGCATCCCGGCACCGAAGTACAGCTCGTTGTTCCACCGACGCATGCTGCCCCAATAGATGCACTCCTCGGTGGAACGGATCGCAAGGTAGTCGTCCACCGAGGTGGTGCTCGCACAGGCACTACGTACACAACCCAGCCTGCCTCCTCCGGCCGCCGCTGCACTATCCGTACGCCTGAGCTCACTCAGTGAACGGCCCCTGCGGCCACGCTGGATGTACTGGATATCGTTCAAATACTGCGGCACCTTCAGGTAGGTGTCATCATCACCTTTGATGAGATAAGAGACATCGGGAAAAGCATGGTAGGCGTAGGTCAGCCACAGGATCAACTTTTGACTCATGCCAACTTCCACTGCAAGGCCCCACTTCCCCTCTTCACCGAGCTTTTTCTGTGAAGTGGTGGGTTGGCGGTCCGTCATCATGTCCACCCACACTACGTTGCGGTGGGCCAGCGCCTCTTTCCACAGCCCAGCGGACGCATAGCATACCAGCTGCGCCGGAACAGTGAAGAGCGGCGTCACCGGCAGCTTCAAATGCGTTGCAAGAAAATCAATGGCGGTTGGCGTGATGGTGCTTGCGTTCGTGTCTGTCATCACCCGCAACGAAACTGTTCGCGCTGCGACGCTTTCACACGGGGAGTCCGAGTCGTCGCCGTCCTGCCAGCCGCGACGCAACAGCATTCGACGCTGAACGTAACGGAGAGGCTGTAGTGCCGCACGTGTCTTTGCGGCCAGTCTTTCTACTGCTACTGCAGCTTTCGCACGTCGACCCGCCGTCGACAGAAGCGACGCGACAGCGTGCACTTCTGCTGCTGCTATGAACTCCGCTACTGTAGGTAGCAACACGGAGGCATCGCGACGCAGCCGCTGCGTATCACGGCTGACGTACCCTTCTGGCATTTTTAAAGGCGCTGCAGCTTTTTTCTCTTTGGTTGGCTTTTTCTTGGTGTTTGCTGCGGCAGCAGAGGCAACAGGTTTTGCGATGCCGCTGCCTGGCGACGACCGCAGCGCCCGTCGCTCAGATGCGGCAAAAACATACAGGACCAGCAGACGCCCCTCAAACGCATTCTCCGTCCGCGCGACGTCCGTGTACGTCATCCAGGTGTCCCGCTGCGCCGCACGCAGGGCTGCCCGTGCCGGTTGGTCGGTCGACGGAATGCCCAGCACGGCAAGGTAGTTTGGCGCTGCCCCACGATGCGCTGCACGGAGCACCTGGCCGTGCTGCGACACACGCGGTATCCACGGCCACTTCGTGACCTCCTCGGATATCACCACGTCGTCCGTGACGCTGGCGATGGCGAGCAGCATCGGGCCGATGCGACCGAGCGATGAAGTGGCGGTGTTATAGACGCCCTGCACCACTCCCGCTGAATTTGACGGTGCAGACGACAGCGTAGGCTGCGAGGTTCTCTGCTGTTGCGTCTGTGGTGGAACATGTCGACTTTGCTTGGCATTGGTGACCGGCGCTGCAGCCGCAGAAGCTGCAGCGATAATCGGGGCGGCAGCGATGGCGGTGTCGTAGGCGTCGCTCTCGATGCACTCCTGGCAATCTTTGAGAACAGGGTACAGTGTCCACGAAGGCAACTGTGACGGCTGCAGCCTGAGACTGCGGGTGAAAAACGGAAATGCTGAAGTGAAAAACTGCTGTGTGAATGTAAAAGACAAACTTTGCTCAGCAACGTCTGCCGCACGTGCTCGCACATCTGCAATCGCGTTCAGCGTCATAGCAGCCGGCACAAGACTGCCAAGTTCGTTGTTACCCAGTGTAACCTGTTCGTCTGCGTATTTTTGTAGCGTAAATAATATGGTCTGCGGTAGTGCCAGCTGCAAAACGACTGTTGTCGGTGCCGTGGGCCGGTCCATCTCGGCAGGCGGGCCGAACAACAACATACGCTGCACAAAGATATTCTCGCCCTCCAACAGTGCCACCGCACCGGCTCGCAGCAGCGGCACGACCAGAAACCAGTTCAAGAGCAGAAAGCAGATCAATAGAGCCCACATCATAGTGCGGTGGCGAGCCCAAAAAATCCGTAGGGGATAAAGCAAACGCGCCACCCAACCGTTTCCACAGGACAGCGGTGCGCCAGGGCAGCAGCAGCAGCAGCACAGGAAGGTCAAGAAAAAGCGGCACATTTCCGCCACAGACCAGTCGCGTGCGCGTTTGTGGTAGTAGTACGCACTGCCGCTGTTGACGTTGGCCTGGCTGTTCGATCTGCTGCGTCGACGGTCGTGTGTGCTGAAACCACCAGACAGGGATACAAAAGGCCCTCGACCGCGCCGACGGGTCTCAACCATGAACAAAGCTCGCGTCGCACCTCCAAAGAACGACCCGCCCTGCAGACCAGCACCAGCAACAATATTGCCGTTATCCCTATCCTCGTCAAAGCAGCTGTGCACAGTGCGGTCGAGCAATCCCTCGGTGTTTTCATTTGACAGTACACCGTGTCCATCCATCGAGTCGTGTCCGTCTTCGTACGCGTACGCAGACTCCTCCATCTCCCCAAACCGCTCTGGGTCGACAGCTGCTCTTCTGTAACTTCCGTTTTCGTTTGGATCGTCCTCATCGCCGCTGCGGGTAAACCGGCGGTGGCCGTACACGCGGACGCACGCGCGCCACATCTGCCACGTCCAGCGACGCAGGAAGCACAGGCGCAGCAGGCGGTACAGCTGATTCGAAAAGCTGTTCGATTTTAATAGGAGTTTTGATGGGTGAGTGTGCGTTGTAGCGGCGGAGGACGGTGGATGATGCTGTTCGTGCTGGTATTGCTCTACCAAACAGTTTATGACGGTAGGTACGGTACGTAGTGGAGAAAGGGTCGCTGCCTCGGTTACACGAGGTGCGATGGAAATTGGTGGTGTTATTATTGGTGTTGCTCCTTCGAATAATGCTCTTCCAGGAAACCCCTGCGCATAATTACCTGGTGGTGTTTTGAACGCTGTACTTGCACGGTCGACCGTATCCACTCCACCAATACTCGCACAACCGACAACAGGCTTTAACGAATGTGCGGCGTCCAGACTGAAGGAACCTTTGAGGGCCTTAACAGCAGCGTTTGATGCTTCTACAACATACCCTTCCCTGCTGGACATCGGAAGATTCTGCATGCATCTTTCGTCGTCACCGCCTTCACTGTACGGCACCGCGAGAGGCCGCATTTGAAATGGTGTGTTGCTGCTACTTGGTTTTTGCCCACGTCGTGACACGTTGCTCCGACGCACACCACAATCGCCTTCTGTGTCAGAGTTGACGGTGGGTGAAAGTGCACTTGTAGCTGCTGTTGCTGAAGCCGGTTCTGCTGCTGATGCTGTGGTGGAAGTGACGGTGAATGACGTTCGCGGCGCAACACGCGTTGGTGGTAACGCAGAGACCGCCAAAGCAGGGAATGAGGGAAGCGGTGACAACGCAAGAGAAGCACTGTTCTGCTCCATTGGCTGAGGCTTTTGTCGGCGCTGTTGGGTGTCTGCAGGCATTATGAAAAGAGCGGGTGATGACGTCGCTTCAGAGCATTTCACAACTTTGACGTCAGCCTCCATAGTTAAATAAAGTGGACAGGGGCCAACACTGCTATTTGAGATGTGTTGAAGGTCTGTATACGCAGCTGATAGAGGCGCTGATTCGTCCCCTCCAGCTTCACCTTTGCCTTTCATTTTAGCCAGTAGATTTGGACTCTAAAATGAATTTGGAAAGCACAACTTCACTGCTGCTCTCGCGTTTCCCCCTCGTTTAGTTGAAGAGAAAACAAAAAACAGAGAGAGAGAGAGTACGATGAAGCGCACTGAGGTGCAGCAGCGGTACCAGTAAAGATAGGATAAGCTAGGATACTATATAAACATGTAGACGTGTCGTGGCTGACGTTACAGAAGGGCAGATGAAAAAGCCAACGAATTCATCTCCCAAGAAGGGGTAAAGAAGCTAAGAGAGACAACGGAAATGAGGCAAACAGCAAAACACGAAACACGGCGCTCCACCACCACCCCCTCTATTCAAAAGGACTCACCCTCGCAAAACTGCACTGCAGCAACAGTGCAGGTACCAGAAGAGCGCAAAGGTAAGGTGAGGAAAACACTCCACCAGTAAAAGAGAGCTCAAAACGTAGATTCAGAAGGCCAAATGGCCTTTGAAACATCAGGAGGGAAGGAAGTACAGCTGGGATAGAGTCCGGCAAAACAAAACAAAGCAAGTACGTTTTTGTCGTTGCGGTGGAGGTGGCCGAAAACAACAGCTTGAGCAAACGGTTTTGATTTGGCACCTCGCAGGTGAAGACAACGCGTTGCACACCCATTTTTTTGCCTTTTTTGGAAGTAACGGACGCAGCGCAACGCTCATTGAGCAGCGCCAACGCCACACGCGCAGCACGCCTCATACCGTCGTACCCTCTTTTACTTCCCTGATTGAATGCCGACAAATCTGCGGCAAAACAGATCCGAACCTCCCGCCCGCCTTTGATACGCTCGCACAGCAACTCAAAGGTTCACACGAGTTAAGTACGAAAACAAACGCACAACGGTGGCACAGCGACATACTGATGCGGCTCGCATATCAAACCAAACAGCGATCGCCCGCGTAAAGGCAACCACCGGTTTCGTCTACGCCTTGCCACACCACCTTCCATCGAGGGTGTGACCTACCGGATCTGCACCCGCATACCCGTACCACTGCGCCACGGTGCGCTGCTTACCCATCCCGTACCTACTCGAGTCCACTACAACGTACGCATTGGTCGTGTTCGCCGGGTACAGCACTTCGGGATTCTCTTTCCGGTGCGACTGGAGGAAGAACTGAATGCGTGGTCGCACACGGTCCTGCACGGCGTACCAGAGATCATTCTTGTTCCACACCTTCGGGGCGCTGGTTCGACCGTAGATGTGAAAGCACAAACCCCGTGGTGGGGAGTAGATGTTGTAGCCATGCGTCCACAGCCGCACCGAGTACAGTACCTCCTCGCCATCGAAGACATAAGGCAGATGTGGATCAAAAGGAACGTCGCGAAACAGGGTGCCATTTGTCAAAAGAAACCCTCCGGCGACCCACGGCTGTGGCAAACGGAAGTTCGTAGTCCTATCAATCGTATCCGCTTTCACCGAAGCGTAAGGGTCGTTGTAAACGTTATTGCCCGCAAACTCTGCACCTGCTTTGATGACAATCGCACGTAGCTGCAGGTACAAAAAGACGCTATGAAACACCGCGCGACACAAATACGAGGTGGAGTCCACGTAAGGATTGAAATCCGTCGAGGACGGATCGTACGCCTGTGGGTAGTGCGATAGCGCAGCTTTTGGCTCGTGGTAGCGGACCAGCATCGATGCGCCAAGCGTATCCCACATTGGTCGGAACTTGTTGTGCGAGTCCAGCACCAACGCCAAATCCTCGCCTCGGTACAGCAGCATCGCCATGTATCGCCCGTACGTCGGCCCTTTGGCTTGCATGGAGTCAATCTCACGCACACGCATGTGGTCAGACAGGAAACAGACGCGCTCATCAAAGAGGGCGAGAGGGCTATTCGGGTGTTGCGCGCGCAGGTCCACACCACCGCGCAGACTGCGCCGCCGCGCCGCCGCCTCACGTGTGGCCGCGTGCGCGTCCAGCACCGCACCCGCACCGCCACCAGCGTCCCCGGCACCGCCCCCCGCAGGGCACAGGAAGGGGCCGTACATCTCCGGTAGCAGGCACGCTGTGTCCCCTGCGCGGTTCTGCTGCGCCAGCCCAACATACACGCGGTGCGGGTTGCGCGCCACGCGGAACAGGTCCAGCACCGTCGGCGAGCACTCCATGTCGCGGTAGCTCGCCAGGCTGATGAAGATCGTCTGCTGGTTCACCGCCGCACCCGCGCGCAGGGCTGACGGCATCCACTCCACATCCTCCGCCGTCAGCAGGTGCGCCACCTCCGCCTCGCGCGACGCCGGCAGCCGCGGCACCGACAGCAACGACAGCGGCGACCCGCGCAGCGCCACCGGCGCGTCGCCGTCCACCGCCGCCGCATCCAACGCGGCCATCGCCGCAGCGCCGAAGCGCGCCTGCACGCCCGCCGCAACCTCCGAGTACCACGCGTCCGTGTCCGCCACCGTCGCCGGCGCGAACGGCCGCACCGCCGCGTAGCGCCGCAGCGGGTAGTAGTGCACATGGTTAAAGATCGACGCCGCCTCGTACACGTCCGCCTTCAGCGCCGCACGGCACGCCACGGCGTACGCCGTCGTCGCCGTCACAACGGCAGCAGCAGCACCCGCCTCCCCACCACCGCCGTTGCCCGCCAGCCGCGGCACCACCTCCGCCGCCGCCCACGCGTGCCGGTAGCGCAGCATCGCCACGTCGTCGAAGGGCTGTCGCGTCCACCGCTCCGCCTGCGCCGCCGGCACCGCCACAAACCCGCGCAGCTGCGCACGCAGCCGCGCCGCCTCCGATCGGCCCGCAAACACGGCCTTCAGCGCAGCACCCCACGCCGCACCAGCACCGTCACCAACCGTCGCTGCCGTCGCATTCTGCGCGGCGGCCGCCTCGCGCCGCCCCTGCGCCGCCGCCCGCTCCAGTGCTGCTGCGCGACCCTTCACGTTCAGCAGGAAGTCGCTCAGCTCCACCAGCCCCAGGTGCGGGTCGTGCGCCTGCACCGCCTGCACGTACGCGCTCACTCGCAGCAGCTGTCCTGCCAACCGCTCCAGCTGCGGCAGCGTCTGCGCCAGGCGCACGAGGTCGCCCACATCGCGGACACCGCCGTCCGCCTGCCGTGCACGGTGGATCGCCGCCAGGAGCGTGTCGTTGCGCAGCGCGCGGCGCCGCAGCTCCTCCACCTGGAGCGCCTGCTGGAGAAACTCGTTTAACCTATCAGAATCCAGTAGGTGTGCCAAACGATCCATTGACGCCAAAGTGCCGGTATGGTCCGACCGTCCAACTACTGCCAAGCCTGCTCTACCAAATTTGAATGGCTTCACGGCAAGGAAGAGGAGCGCAACGAGCATACACAGCGATACCGCAGCGAATAGAAGAAGACGGTGACAGGCGCACGGCATCGTGTGCGTCAACTCATGCCGGTCCTCCTCACCGTGAATCAAGCCGAGCACACGGAAGCAGGCCTGCACACGAGCGCCGCAGCACACCGTTTGGTTCAGCGTGAAACGGCGCTTGCTCGTAGTGCCAGCTGGCGGTAAGGAAGAAGGAACATGTGTAGCGGAAGAGACGTACTGTTGGTGCCGCTGGTGGCTTGTAGCGGATATCCCAGGGCTACTTCCACGCAAGGGGAGTCGCCCTGCCGCATCGTTGTCGAGAAGAACTGAAACGGGGTTTCCACCTGCGCGTTGCAGTGATGCTACATGCGGTGCACGCTGCCCACTGACAGGCTCAGACGTAGATTGTAGAAGCTGAGAGTTCATTTTCTCGAACTCGTTTGGGAGAAACAAGAACAGCAAAAAGGAAAGGCAACAAACTCTGAACACACAATGCTGAGGCGATGAACAGACGGAAAGGCAATGAAACGATAAGGCCGAATCAAGAACGAAACACGGAAATCATCACAACGGTAAAAGATAATACCCGAGCAGTTGCAAGACCCTTCACCGTGAACGCCGCGAACGGCGAGGTTCTCGCAAAGGGTTGTAGGGTTTTATAGCGAAAAGCTGTTTCTCTCCCTTTTGTGAGTGGTGGTAGAACAAGCAAAAGTATGCAGCCAAACAACAGTAGTTGCGTGGGGAGGGCGTGGTTGACAAGGGCAGTGGCCACAGCTAAGCAAGTTCCCTAGAGAAAATAAACGAACGAGGGTGCAATGACAAGATGACCGAAGTAGCGCCATGGAGTGTTTTTCACAAACGCACGCTCAGAGAATGGAGAGATTACAAAGGGGGGGGCAACAAGGGAGTTGGCAAAGCAGCTGAGAAAGAAAGCGTGCAGGAAAAGGTTGGCGTTGGTTTTGTACTTCGCGGTGTTGCCCTACCGAAGAAGAGGTGACCGCACCAGCATTGAACACCAAAGCAAAAACCAGTCTCGTACTCCAACGTACTAGACCCGCTTCCCGTCCTTTGATTTCTTAGAACTGTGTGTGTGTGTGTGTGTGCGTGTGTTGTGACCTCTTTGTGGACGGCACGTTGCTTCCGTTTCAGACTCAGTTTCCTTTCGGGAGAGGGATGGTGCCCCGTTCAACGTGAAAAGTGCAGCCAAACTCCAAAAAAAAAAAGTAAAACGAGAAAGACGCAACAAAACAGCAGTGCAACCACTTTACGCGACGGTGCGGTTCACAAACGAAGAGAACAACGAAGAGACAGCTAACTTCATGCACGCTTGCATTCTTTGCAAAAAACGGAAGTCACCGATAACGGGTCGGTTCGCTACCCTCACCGTACTTTGCTTCCACAGAAACTACTTGCTTCCTCGGTCACAGACACGATCTCCGTCGCGTTCTCGACATCCACCGTTGACGGAGAGAGCTGCACAACAACCAGCCACAAAACACCGGTACGGAATCATTATCAGATCAGAAAGAGAAAAACGACACTCCCCGTTACATCTGCGTCGTGTCCACACCACACCACCTTCCATCGAGGGTGTAGTTTACCGGATCTGCACCCGCATACCCGTACCACTGCGCCACGGTGCGCTGCTTACCCATCCCGTACCTACTCGAGTCCACTACAACGTACGCATTGGTCGTGTTCGCCGGGTACAGCACTTCGGGATTCTCTTTCCGGTGCGACTGGAGGAAGAACTGAATGCGTGGTCGCACACGGTCCTGCACGGCGTACCACAGCGCGGACTCTGCCCATACCTTCGGGGCTTTGGTTCGACCGTAGATGTGAAAGCACAAACCCCGTGGTGGGGAGTAGATGTTGTAGCCATGCGTCCACAGCCGCACCGAGTACAGTACCTCCTCGCCATCGAAGACATAAGGCAGATGTGGATCAAAAGGAACGTCGCGAAACAGGGTGCCATTTGTCAAAAGAAACCCTCCGGCGACCCACGGCTGTGGCAAACGGAAGTTCGTGGTTTTCGAAATGGTACTAGACTTCTCCACAGCGTAGGCATCGTTGAACTTGTTATTCTGAAAGAAATCACCGGGTGAACCGATCACGATGCCGTTCAGGCGCAGGTAGCCAAAGTTCTTCATGAAGAACGCTTTGCATAGGTACGCAGTAGTTGTCTTGTACACGTCGAACGCCCTCAAATTCGGTTCATACGCTTCGGGGTAGTGCGACAGCGCAGCTTTTGGCTCGTGGTAGCGGACCAGCATCGATGCGCCAAGCGTATCCCACATTGGTCGGAACTTGTTGTGCGAGTCCAGCACCAACGCCAAATCCTCGCCTCGGTACAGCAGCATCGCCATGTATCGCCCGTACGTCGGCCCTTTGGCTTGCATGGAGTCAATCTCACGCACACGCATGTGGTCAGACAGGAAACAGACGCGCTCATCAAAGAGGGCGAGAGGGCTATTCGGGTGTTGCGCGCGCAGGTCCACACCACCGCGCAGACTGCGCCGCCGCGCCGCCGCCTCACGTGTGGCCGCGTGCGCGTCCAGCACCGCACCCGCACCGCCACCAGCGTCCCCGGCACCGCCCCCCGCAGGGCACAGGAAGGGGCCGTACATCTCCGGTAGCAGGCACGCTGTGTCCCCTGCGCGGTTCTGCTGCGCCAGCCCAACATACACGCGGTGCGGGTTGCGCGCCACGCGGAACAGGTCCAGCACCGTCGGCGAGCACTCCATGTCGCGGTAGCTCGCCAGGCTGATGAAGATCGTCTGCTGGTTCACCGCCGCACCCGCGCGCAGGGCTGACGGCATCCACTCCACATCCTCCGCCGTCAGCAGGTGCGCCACCTCCGCCTCGCGCGACGCCGGCAGCCGCGGCACCGACAGCAACGACAGCGGCGACCCGCGCAGCGCCACCGGCGCGTCGCCGTCCACCGCCGCCGCATCCAACGCGGCCATCGCCGCAGCGCCGAAGCGCGCCTGCACGCCCGCCGCAACCTCCGAGTACCACGCGTCCGTGTCCGCCACCGTCGCCGGCGCGAACGGCCGCACCGCCGCGTAGCGCCGCAGCGGGTAGTAGTGCACATGGTTAAAGATCGACGCCGCCTCGTACACGTCCGCCTTCAGCGCCGCACGGCACGCCACGGCGTACGCCGTCGTCGCCGTCACAACGGCAGCAGCAGCACCCGCCTCCCCACCACCGCCGTTGCCCGCCAGCCGCGGCACCACCTCCGCCGCCGCCCACGCGTGCCGGTAGCGCAGCATCGCCACGTCGTCGAAGGGCTGTCGCGTCCACCGCTCCGCCTGCGCCGCCGGCACCGCCACAAACCCGCGCAGCTGCGCACGCAGCCGCGCCGCCTCCGATCGGCCCGCAAACACGGCCTTCAGCGCAGCACCCCACGCCGCACCAGCACCGTCACCAACCGTCGCTGCCGTCGCATTCTGCGCGGCGGCCGCCTCGCGCCGCCCCTGCGCCGCCGCCCGCTCCAGTGCTGCTGCGCGACCCTTCACGTTCAGCAGGAAGTCGCTCAGCTCCACCAGCCCCAGGTGCGGGTCGTGCGCCTGCACCGCCTGCACGTACGCGCTCACTCGCAGCAGCTGTCCTGCCAACCGCTCCAGCTGCGGCAGCGTCTGCGCCAGGCGCACGAGGTCGCCCACATCGCGGACACCGCCGTCCGCCTGCCGTGCACGGTGGATCGCCGCCAGGAGCGTGTCGTTGCGCAGCGCGCGGCGCCGCAGCTCCTCCGCCTGGAGCGCCTGCTGGAGAAACTCCTGTAGTCCCGATGCGGCAAGGATGCGCTTTAAGTCGAAAGGTGAGGTGGGGGAGCTGCCCTTGGACTTCCCTTCAAACCACGCTCCATAGGGGTTGTTGCTGTTGAAATTGGTATTTTGCTGTTGAGCGTTATTGAAGTCGAGAAATGGTGTCGTGGTCTGTCGCAGTTGCCACTGCGTATCAGGAAGAATGACGACGAAGACAATGATCAAGAAGCCGACTGCAAAGAGCAGCAGTACTAACAGGGCCGCAATCGTTCCACAGGAACAGACGAGCAGCTGCAGGAGTTCTCCTGTGTTCTCTTCATCGTTCAGGAAACCGAAGGAGCGGAGACAGAGCTGAATGCGGGTGGAGCAGCAAATTAAACGTTGCAGCAGACGTGCATTTGCAGCGCTGCGCTCCTTCGATTGCATCGACGCTGTTGCAGCTGCTGTCACTGGTAACGGAGAAGTGGACCGGTGTCTGTACCCGCGCGTACGTGGCATGTCGGCACTAGAAAACGCACAGAAGCGGTTGCTGCTGCTGTCGCAGTGCGGAGCTTCTTCGGTGAAGACGGATACGGGGCCAGCAAAACACGAAACATCGCGTTTGCGTACAACGTCCTCGGCGATAGGACGTTGTACGGTCTCAGTGTCGTGCGTAGTTTCCATGAGGAAAACCCGTCGAGGCGGAGGTGGGGCTAGCACCACCGACGATAAATTTGTATTTATTTATCTAATCTGCTTTCACAGAAGAGCGAATAAACTACCCCAAAAAAAAGTGTTGATGTGGAATCTAAACCGATTAACAGAGCAAGCAATGCAGATGAACAGTAGAGATGTAGCTGCGCCGTCAGCAATCTACAAAGGAATTTGAAAAAAAAAAAAAAACCGGAAGCAGAAATGAGCTTTTAAAACCACAAGGAGGGAAACGTGTTACTACTCAAGATTCCTCTGGCTGGCGCATGAACTTTGCGAGGTTCAGAAAGAAAATCACCTCTGCTTCAAATGGACAGGCGTGCAGTGGAGCAAGCTTGCTTCTCCTGCAAATTGACGTAAAAAGAGCATTGTTGTTCAGGCAACGAACTGCTGAGCGCGTCTGCCCTATCTCAGCTATTCACCTTGCGGAAGTCTTGATGTTAGCATAGCGGTAATGGAACATCGTGAGGTTTCCGGCCCTTCTTCTGTGGTATGTTTAGTTCTCTCCACTTTTTCCTCTCTTTTCGTCTGGACCCCCTTCCCCCGCACCTCGGTTTCTCTTTAAAGGTAAAAGGTGAGTTTTCAGATCATCAGATGCGCTCGCATGCGCCCCTGCGTGTCCCCAGCAAGCAGCAAAAAAAGAAAACGAGGAAGAGGTAGCGTCATCGACGTCACTGCAGGACATCAAGAAAAAAAAAAAAGGGAGAAAACAAAAACAGCGCGATCGGAAGAAAGGGCACCCGCTGATCAGTTTTTTTTTTTTTTCACGCCTGTTATTAATCTGCAAACGTGTACCATTCACTTCAAGCCACTTTTGAGAGCCTGTTTAAAAGTCCCTCATTCAGTGACTACATCACAGCAAAGATAAACAAGTACAAAGAAAACCCCACGGAGGTGAGAAGGTTCAACTCAGCTCTGCTTCAGTTTTCGAATTCCTTTCTCTTCCGCAGCTCATCTAGCTTCAGATTGGCAAAAGTTTCGAACTGCTGCAACGTGCGGCGCAGCGGAAAGCGAGCCTTCGCCTCGAACTGCCACGCATACAGCGGACCAAGAGGGGTACCAGCGGCGCGGTGAGCTTCAACCAGAGCCCAAAACTTCGCCTCCGCAAAATCCTGCGCCGCTCTCACCGCAGCTGGCACCGTCGCAACGCCGCTGTTCTTGTTGTAGTTGATCCCTTCGTTATCTGCCAGGTCACACATCTCTGGTGGTGCATCCTCACCGTCTGCCTTCATCTTCGGCGCGTCGATGCCGCCCACTACTGCTTCGGTAACGCCGAAGATGTTCCACCCACGTGTCCACAGAGCGGCGGTAAGGTAAAGATCCAGTGCACCGCTGACCAGGTAATGCAACGACGGATCCAGCGGGACGGACTCTGGTCTATCTGCGTAGAGCGAAGTCGCCTCTGCCACTGCACCAGTTGCTTTAGAGGCACGCGTTTTTTTCAGCTGCTCCGCCAACGTGCCACCTCGCGTGCGCAGCCGATCCTCCGGCGCGATGTCGAAGAAGGCCTCGGCGGGTGCAAAGAGGAAGTCAGCCGAAGCCACCGACTGCAATACGTACCGCGTCGTCGTTTTACTGCTCACAGCAGGCCCCGTCTTTGTGGTCTGAAACACCTCTCTTCCGTCTGGAACGCTGCTGCTGCCGCGCAACCGTCCTGCGTTCGTTGTGGACACAAACCATCTCTCAGCCGCAGCACTGTCTTCCTCCTCTATAGCTAGCATTGTTGTTGTGTTGTCGCCATTTAACAGCGGAGTCTCGCTCGGGTCCATGTAGCGCATGTCCGCCAAGCACTGGCTCGCCTCATCATGCGAATGGACAGTACTTTCATACCAGCTCAGTTTTCCTTGATCCTCGCTGCACTTCACACCTTTCGTATCTTTCTTCGCTGGAGCCGATGATGTTGTTGCTGCCGTCGTGAGTACCGTCATCGCGCCCGCTGAGTGGGTCAGCCGCTCCGCCAGCTGCCGCAGCGCTGAGCGGTGCTGCACTATCCAGCAGTACTCGAAGGACCGCTTTATTAGTGCAGCATCTTTGACGCTGTAGTACGAGAGAGGCGTGCCAGCCGTTCCGCAGGTGACCAAGCCGGCCTCCACAATAGCACCACCGGTCGCAGCAGTCACAGGAGAGCGACCCTTCGCTAGCTCTGCGCTCACGTCGCGCGTCGCCAGCTTACTCATGTCAGTGATCGGCTCATTCGGCAGTGGAGCTCGCTTCTCCATGAGAAATAGCAGTTTGTACACCTCTGCCTCAGTGAGGCTTGTTGTGAGGATGGGTTGATTCGTGTGTGTGGTCGCGCCGGCACCGTGCACCTGCGCTCTGCCTCCTCCTCCCGTTGTTGCGGCTCCTCTTAGATCTTCTACGGTAACAACAACGGATGCTAAGTCGAGCTTTGCGGGAGCGACTGTGTCGGCGGCTGCGTCGCTCAGAATTTCCCTCACCATCGCTTCACTCAAAACATCACGCAACGACTGTTTTCGAGTCGCCGGCGCAGCGGAAACAGCGTTGGCCTCAGTGGGTGGGTGTGGAGAGCTTTTGCTGGATAGAGCATCCCACTCGTGAATTGCATCCACCACCGTCAGCCACAGCCAACGTGGAGTCACAAGCCACAATGCCAGCGCCGCCTCTCCCCGGGCTTCGGTCAGCCAGTTCGCGACGCTATCGGGAAATGTCTGGAGAAGGCGCTTGCCGGTCCAGTCGAGCGGGGGTGGAGTGTTGGTGATCACCGCATCCCTTCCAGCATCCGCACCGGCATTTTCCTCATTGTTGTTATTCGTGTTCTTCGCAACGCTCTCAGTGAGTGAAGAAAACAACAAGTAGGGTTGCCGTGCCCACTCCTTCACCACTGCGGCTGCCAAGGCATGCCGCACCACTGCTGGCGTTGGACGGCTGCTTAACACCGCCCGCTGATGCTGCGGGGTGCGCAAGTATAGTAGACGTAGCTTCAGATCCCAGTTTGGCAGCGCGATGGACCCAGGGCTGAGAAAGAAGACGTACGACTCCCCTCGGTAGAGTTCTAACGTCGCGTACCGGCCTAGATCAGGCAGCTCGAATGCCCTTGGCGCTGCGGCACCACCCGTCGCACCAGCAGCAGTATTTGTGTGGCCCGTCTTCTCCAAATTCGCAAGTGGCACCAGTACGCGGCGAGTGCGTAAGTTATCCTTCCAGCTAAACCCATACGACGCGTCTTCCCAGCCGGAGCGAAAGTTCGGCGGCTCGCACGTAATACGGTCATACCGTCGCTGACGAGTCAACGAAGTGTTTCTGCGTTCCTCTTCGGTAACAGGCCAGCGCACGTCCGGCGGGGCAGCGAGGTCCACCTCCTCTTTACTGTTCAAACCAGTTGCGACCACCACATCAATAGTCGCGACGGTGACACCTACACTGTGGTGCGCCTGACGGAACACTGACTCCACCGTCGCCGCACACAACGCCGCCGTGCGTTGCACTTCGCTAAAACCATCGATGTCCTGCGCGGAGGCCGCATCGTCGGCACCGTCTAGCGGGTTGCGCAGTGCCGCAGCGTTCGCTGTGTCAGGACCTACTGCTGCTGCCGCAGCTGGTAGCGGCGTAGTGGCCCGTGCCGCAATTGCTGACACCATGTCAGGTGTGATGTCACGCAGCGTGAAGGGCACAGCGACAAAAATACTGCCTTCCATGCCGTAACCGCGGCGCGCCGCGTGGGAGGGGTCAAAAAACGTGAAGGAGCGCTGGATGTAGGTGGCAAACCCGTCGTCGTTCATGCTCTTCTCCGCAGCGGCGGCAAGCTGATGGAGGCTGCGGGGGCTCTGAGGATCGTAGTACGCCTTTAGCACCCGCAGCGGGGTAAGAGGTGCGTCGGCCTGCACGGGGGCGATATAGCGCTCCACATACGCTTCCTGCTCTGCTCGAATGACGGCGGGGTCATCAAGCATCCATTGTGTCTGCAGGCCAGTGTCGTCATAGCCGCCACCAGCAGCTGCGGCGTTGGCGCGTAACTCATTTACGCCGGTAAGCTGCAACTCGTCCGGCAACCCCAGTCCTCCGTTAACGTTGTTGTTTCTGTTTACTGCTCCAGCAAGGTCAGGAAGTGCCTCCAGCGGCGATTGCTTCACGGCGATGCCTCTCGCCGCGGTGTAGATGCGCAACAGCTCCAATAGCTGGTCTAAGTTTTCGGAGTAGGGCATATCGTCAGGCGCGTACATTGTTGCTGCTGCTCCTACAGCAGTATTCGCTGCAGCTATAGACGGCGTGGCGGAGGATACCGCTGATTTCGCGTTGTTCGGCGGCGTGTTTTGATTCGCTGTGATGTCGCCGTTTGGAGTGAAAGCACTGTCTCCATCTCCGAGGGAGTGGTAGATCATGTAAGATAGTGAAGCGACGAAGACAAAAAGGAGGACCACCACAACGACGACGACCCGACGAAAAACACGAGTGGTGCGGGACCGACGCCCCAGCAGCAGTGGAGCTTTTGACCGCATATTGAATGCGTGTGGGCAACACCGCTATGAAACACTTTGAACTCCGAATTCAACAAAATATCTTTTTTCCTTAAGCAGAGATGAGAAATAAATAGCTTGAAGTGATTTTCCGTTCTGACGAATGCCGCTTCCTCTTGTGAATGTGCGTGTCTGTGTGTGTGTGTGTGTGTGTGTGTGTATCTGTGCGTATGCGTTCACTCGCGTGGGCTTTAGCACAAACAAAGAAGTAAGTGTGGCGATGCAATGATCCGAATATACAGCGGAACTACAAGAAGCAAGTCTTGCTAACCTTGGCGATCTTCTTGACCTTGAAGGCTCCTGGTGAGCCGAAGAAGAAAAGGACAAAAGGTCGCTGCTAGATGCAGCTGCTGAGGTGTGTCCCACACCGTACGTAAAGGGAGGAGGAAGAGAAGGAGGAAACGAAGCGTGTGCCATAAAAGCTCTCTATAGAGAACAAGAGGAAGGCGAGTTCCCACTTGTGCTGATGGAGTTACTAGATTTTTGTCGTTGTTGTTGTTGTTGGGAAACAACAAACTGTCAAGCAAAGCACAGAGGGATAGTCCTGGAGGTTGTTTACGGCAAAGAGCAATTCGATTATATAAAAAAAAAAAAACGCTGCCTTTCCTGTTGTAACGTTAGCGTAGCGATCTGAGACTACGGACGTTGTTGCTCGAAAGAACAGAACAGCTTGCGATGCCGCGTTCGCTGCCTCTCCTCGCAGAGCGTCGAAACTCCACGGGCATTTTCCCGGAAGAGTTTGAGCTTTGCGTGCAGCAAGGACACGCAAGGTAAACAGGGTTTTTAAACAACAACTCTATATCATAGAAAGCTAAACAGGAAATAGAAAACGCACTGCGGAGACGATCTCCTTTGGTGACCAACAATCCCGGCGGTCAACACCGCCGCATAAGGAGAAAGGAGGAAGGGGGGTAGAATCTCTCTTTTTAGTAAATCGTAAAGAAATCCAAGCAGCACAGCAGATCAAAGGACACACGGTGAGGAGGATAAAGCCAACGGCAATAATGACACAGCCGCGAATAGAGCACACTCACGGGTTCCATCTCCTCTGCGTTCTTACACTGTCTTCTCTTCCTTCCTACCACCATGATGGACTTTCACGTTGCTGCTTTCAACCATTAAGGTACCATTCATCCCAGTGGTCGACCAGGTGGTATATTCACATCCAGATTGTCGCTTTAAACTACTTTTATCGCACCTTGGTACACTCAGCAGCAGCCACCACTGCTGGCTGCCGCGTTGCCGCTTGTGCTACTCGCCTCGCCGCCAATATTCGCACTGGCCACCTGCATCGCAGACGGCGTAATGAGAAACGGTGACCGCACCACACTACCAAAATAACCAGCCGCACCGGACTCACCAGTGTTATTTGCCCCACCTGTATGTCTTTCCCCGCCAGCATCTCCAGACGACGCACCAGCTCTGTTGCTACTATTATTATGATTGTTGCCTGTGTTGCGTTCGGCACCATCTGGGCACGGTAGTATCGCCGCTACCTGCCGGAACATCTGCTTAATATTTGTCCCATGTTTTGCGCTGACTTCAGTGAAGAGCACGTTGCACTCCGTCGCCTTCTTTAGTGCCTCCTCGGCACTCACCTCTCGCTTCTCTGAGGCCATGTCAATCTTATTTCCCACGAGCATGATGACAACATCAGCGCCGCTCTCCGTGCGTACCTCGTCAATCCACTTGAACGCGTTGAAAAACGACGGTCTGGAGGTGATGTCGTACACCACCACGGTCGCCGCGCTATTGCGGATGTAGCTCGGGATGAGCGAGTGGAAACGCTCCTGGCCTGCAGTGTCCCACAGGTGCAGTCGCACATCGCGGTCATCCTCAAGATGAATTGTTTTGCTGAAGAAGTCGATCCCGATGGTAGGTTGGTACTGCTGGTCGAAGGTGTCGTACATGAAGCGGGCGATGATGCTTGTCTTGCCCACCGACTGATCGCCCAGTAGAACAAGCTTGTGTTTTGCGGTGGTGGGGGCGGCAACCGACTTGCCTTCCCTCGAAGCGCCATTAGACGCCATAGCTCACCTGCTTTCTTGTGGTTGAAGCGTGAAGCTGAGAAAAAAACGTGAAACTGCACCGAAGCTTCTATCTGGAAGAAGGCAACAAAATTTATACAGATACAAAAAAAAAAAAAATATATATATATAAAGGCAACGTGCAAAGATACACGAAAAGACCGTGAAGTGGCGGGTAGCTGTAGCGCACGTCTGCACAAGAGAAGTCGACGACAAGAGGTTCGGTGCGGTGTTTCTCTTCCTCTTCTTGCTTTGCTCGCGTGAAAACACCAAGTTGCCGCTGCGCGCGTCAGTGCCGCAAGACACACTGGCCACCGCGCGTCGACTTCTTTATTTCTTCGAAGAAAAGGAAAGGAGACGTGATAAATAAGAGGCGCAATCAGCAGCGCAGCAACACGGGATAGAGAACGGTGCAGCCAAAAAAAAGAGACTTGATAAGTCGGAAACGAGCCGAAAACAGAAGCTCTAGCTGCAGTGTTGGAAAGGTGAATGGGATGGATAGGGTGTACGGTAAAGCTCCACAGCGGGGTTTTTCCTTTTATTTCTTCTTTTGGTGAAGGAGAAAGGGAGGTGGGGGAGGGGGGCCAAAAGCACCTCAGCGAAAGTGAAACGCCGAATTACGAAGTTGAGCAAAACAGAAAGCTACTGGAGAGAAGTCAGCTTCAGATGGGATAAACGCAAAAATGATTGTAAGCTTTGAGGTCGGTTTCAGCGAGGGAAGACACTCGGCTGTGGTGGTGAGAGAATGAGGGCTTAACTCTGCTTGGGAAAAACACAAGCACCTTAGCAGTGACACTACGATGGTGAACCGCGTTGCACGGAGCGACGATACTGACACAAAACAAGGGAGTGAAGAAGGCAGGTGAAGTGGACGGAAATCGCGCATCACTCGAGTTGCACGAGCCGAATGAAAAGCAAGAAAAGAGGCGAAGAATAGGCGGGCAAGAGCCGCACAAAAGAACTCGAGAAAAGAGCACCGAGTCGCCGCAGCAGAGGAAAGGTTTCGGCGTCCCCCCGAATTAAGTTTGAGAAAAGAGAGCGAGCGAGAGCGAGAAAGCTCGCGTGAGTTCATCGCCCAAACTACCGCCGTCACCTGTGTTGTTTTGTTTTCCACTGAGTTTGCCGTTGTCCAGCAAAATGGGCCTCGCACACACTCCTATGCGGATGGTTTGTAAAGAACTCCTCATCCTTTTACGCCACTTGTCTGTAAACAAGAGATATGAACAAAAACAATAATAGACAGCGAGCAACACCAACACCTTCGGCGTTAACAAGTGTCGCACACGAGCGCAGGCACACACAAACACACACATGACTCAGCTCGCCTGACGCTTGCTCATGTCCTCCCGCTGCCACCGCTCTACGTTCTGACGAAAGTCCACAACAAATTCGTCGAAGTCGTGTCGCCGAGCATCCTTCTTCATCATCACACTTTCGTATAAATGCGTCTTGCAGGCAAATACCTCAATCACCATCCCCAGCACAAAGCCGAGGAAAAAAATACCAAGCATTCGCGCAGGGAACGGCAACTGGGCGCGATACGCACGGAAGAAGCGGCTTGTCGCGGTGCCCTCACGCAGAAAAGGGTCGCGCATCTTTTGCGTCTGCGTGTACATCTGCTCCACCGCTGTTCGCACACCTGTGGCGGTGCTGCTGCTGTTGTTTGAGGTGGAAGTGGAAGTGTTGGTAGCTGCCACAGCGCCACGACCATCAGTGGTGAACTCATACGTCGACACGCTACGCACGGCGTATGTGCAGGGAACACCCGTATTCAGTCCACCACGCACAGGCAGCACCGCAGCGGGCAGCGGCCGCACCGCGCAGCTCACAACTTTCTGGTATGCAGACATCGATCTCATGTTTGTTCGTTTTCCAGGAAAATCGGCACACCCACGCACATGCACACACATCACACCACAATAATTAAAGGCCGCCAAAAGCAATAGAATGGTGGGCAGAATAGCGACAGACGAAAGAGAGACGTGTTGAGAGAAAGAAGAGCACTGTTCCTTGCGTCTGCATGCAGGAAACGAAGCCTCCGCCAACCGTAGCAGAAGTTCCTTTTAAAGCTAAAAAAAAAAAAAAGAGGCGTAGAGAGGAGACTGCTTCGGGAAGCGTTGGATTCCTTACACCAGCGCAGTTTATAAAAGTCGTGGCGCACCAAAGCCCTATCACGAAAGGAAAGCAACGAGCGTACTTCGTTTATACTTAGAAGACATACGGCAAATAACTGCCTATCCAGCAATTCATTTTCTACTTTACATGTTACCCTACCACACTAACTTGGACACGCTACTGTTTTCTCCTCTGTTTATGTGTTGATGCCGCTCCTTCACGCACGTCACTTCTACCAAAACACTGAAAGTACTCCGAAGCCTACTCGCGGCACCTCGGCCATCTTACCTTACCCTGTAGCTGTATCCTTATCCACCGCTTCAAACCGGACGCTTTGGTTGTGGACCATGAGTAGACGGGGCGGCATTGCTTCGTCAGCCCCGTCTCTGCGATGCCCAGAGGTCCACATCACCTTGAGGCGTGTCAGGAAAAGAAGACGTAAAAGCAGAGAAGACTATTAGTGCACTTGTGATATCAGCAGCAGCCGCAGGCCCACCACGTTGAATGGCTGCTCACTTGTGACACGTAAACGGTGGTGAAATGCCAAGGCCGTGCTGGGTAAGGACTGATACTCATCCCCCGTTTTCCACCATTCACGGCTGCATCGGAGTTCTGGTAGCCGTCCAAGCCAAAAGACCCGCGTTCTATTCAATTAAAGTGCGCCTTTTGGGTGGATGGCAGACCTGCACCGAACTCCTCTCGAGGCACCGGGCTAACGCCAGCCCTTTGGGGCTGGCACGACCCGCTTCAGTTTCATTGAGCGCATCTCAAAGTGAGCCCAGGATTGTGCTCAACGTCACCACAGCGTGGCAGTAGAATGGCTTCGGCAGCCCAACGAGTAGGGATCGTAACCGATGAAAACAAGTTTTTGTAGGCCGGATTGTCCGTATACGCTACTCCATGCTCCTCCAGCCTGGGACCGGCCCAGGTCGGTTCGCCGCGTCAATATCCCCACAGTCTAGCCCAGTAGGTTGCACGCGCTTGGCCTCCCCACTAAGTCGGCACTAGACCCTGATACCACGGTAGGGTGTCTGGCATCATCAGAGTTTCAGAACCGCTTTGCAGAAAGAAAAGCGCATTGTTGCTGTAAGCAACACTACAAAACACAAGTGTTGAACAAGTCGTTCTGTTCAAGTCGTTTACAGAGGAGGATTTTTGGAGATACACTGCGTGAACTTTGGTTACAGACACGCTTTTTGAAAAAGAGGTGCTGCACAGATATTCTACTCTCCAGTCACTTGAGCATGTCAACGAGGCTGGTAGCGGCCGTGCTCGTACCCACCGAAGTCCTCCGTAAATGCGCACACACCCCATCCTTCGCGCTGCAAAACGACTTCCACACCAAACGTGTGCACTGGCGCATCGCCCCAGCGGTACTGAAGGAAACCAGAACGCCAATCGTCCTGTGATGCCGTCCCTGCCTCGTTCCCGCGAGGACGATCCCCATCAAAGCCATCGCCGTTGTGAACCTTGGTGCCATATTCGCCGCGTTGCCGGTGCTGCGTGGGGCCTCGGCATCGCTCGCGTGGTTGGGCCGCACCCGTGTGCGGAAAGACAACAGAAGTTGTTGCTAATGTTTCAGCATCTCCACTGGGCTGGAGGAAAAAGGCAGGGTTTGTGTAGTTCAGGAGAGAACTGTTGCTGACACTGATACTACGACTGATCTCCTGTAGCGCTACTAGCGTGTAGCCCAGAACGGCCACCTCGTGCTCCCCGTCCATCACAACGTCGTAATCGTGATTGTCAAAGAAGTCCACCACAGACGTGTACAGTGGATGGTTCTTCAGCGCAAACGTGCCCAGCTCGAAGTTGTTGTAGTACATTAAGCGGTTGTACGTCCTTTGATTTGCGTACGTCGACGGTAGATGTTCCATTAGCATCGCCTCCTTCACCGCTGCTGCCGCAGCCGCGGTATTCCCTGTAACAGGCGGAGGAGGAAAACGGCGAGCACGGGGTAGGTTTCTTTTTTGGTCCTCCCATAACGTACGGACATCCGTGAAGAAGAGCGCACGCAACATCTGTGTCTCCGCAGTAGACAAAGCTTGGCTGCTGTGTGCCGGATACACGTTCGGCCATGGCCAAGTCGGCGGCAGCGGTGGCAGAAGCCCCTGAGCACTTTCGGTTTCATTTTGATTTCCGGCTTCTGCGTTGTCTGACGAGAGCAGCGTTACCATACTAACCAAGGATGGATCGCTCAGACGGCCCCAGTCTAAATCAGACTCGTCCGCACTGTAGCGAGTACTATGGACTTTGCTCGGCTCAGACGCAACCTTTGCGCCGCCCATGCTGCCCGCGCACCTTTCCATCCACTCCGCCATGGCCGCCCCGAGGTGACGCGTCACATTCACAATATCAAAGCGAAGGGAATTGTAGCCGTACGCGCAGCGCTTCGCTGACATAACGGCAAAAGGGTCGCACGCGACAGGGCGGCGTAAAAAGGAATCTGTGTCGAGTCGGAAGTAGTATGTGTAGCGGTAACGCCACGGTGGCATCAATTGAGACTCATAGGGGTTGCTCCCAGCGCCGATGCGGTTCGACGTCGAACGACGGACGGCAGCATACGTCGCCATCTCTTTTCGGCCCTCCGTAGAAGCCGTCCACACACGCAGCGACGGCAGCCGCCAGACCAGCCGAGCCCAAAAGCGGCACATTTGCCGGTACCCGCGGCGGTGGTTCAAGTACACCGTTGGATCATTTGCCCACGCCGTGACATCTGACTCAGTCACCCCACACGGTAAAGTTGAGAAGAGCGGTGCAACGTTTTCAAACGTGACGTACGGCGCCGACGGCACACGTGCGGCGACGGTACGAAACCAGCTTAGCTGCTCCGTGTGTTGTGCGCGCATTTCACGTAACCTGTGGAGTGACTCCACGAGTATTGGCGGTGGGGGCGGGATGTGCACAAAGTGTTCGTTACTGTTGTGGGGGTTACTGTTGATGGGCGGTGTTGCATCGGAAGAACGCCAGGAGTGTGGAATAGTGTAAACGTCGGAATGTCGCAGCACGTCCCTCAGCGACCACGCCGGTCGTGTTCTATTCACTCGCTCTTGTGCAGATGTTCTTGTGTAAAAGACGTGCACCGGGTAGTGCGGATAATTTCGCAGTAAGTTTTCCTCCAGCAGCGGCAGGGCATGCTGCACAAAATCAAGTTCGCGGCCTTCAGGGTTGCGATCGGCGGCACCAGAGAGGAGGAGAATAACACCCGAGAAAGTTCGTGCAGCGCCAAACGAAGACGTATTGCTCCCCGAATTGGTAGCGGTACGTAGAAAACGCTCTGCCTGCAAGCGTACACCCTGGCGTACCGCACTGTTGGATACCTTCGCTTTGGATACGGATGCTGCTCTCTTTCCCGTGCGCCATGCATACGCCTCTGCTGGCAGCCCTGGTGTGAAATCGTAGTAGAGGCTTGCCACTGCAGAAGTATTTAGGCGCAGTCGTTTGCGCTCATACAAGTGTTGAACCCAGTTTTTTCTGTCGGTCAATTGATTGACCGCAACGCCATCAGCGGCAGCGGCAGCGACAGTGGTTGCTGAAACCACCCCTACGTCTGCGCATGGCATGCGTGGCTGAAAGCGAAGCAAACACTGAGGCCGCGCAACAGTCACCGCATCCCCATTTACAAAGGTAGACCAGAGAGAATCGAAGACATCTGTCCTTGAGAGAGGAGACTCGTTTTCATGTCGCACCAGTGTCGGGAATCCGTAGGTGCAGCGCAGCGCCGCACTGCGCACCACGTCGAACAATCTCTCCCCCACTGTCGCACCACCTGTGATGTTCGCGGTGATACCTGCGTGGTTTGAAACACGAAAAAGTGTGTTGTGGTAGTGATTATCATCCTTGTTGTAAATATCGTTGCTACGTGACATGGGCACTTCACCTATCATTAAAAAAACTGGTGCGTGGATCTCGCGGAGCAGGGAGGCCATCCAAACTTGTGCGCTACGGACTGCATCAGCATCGAGGTGGGCGAACACTAACGCGAGAAGCGACAACGTCCACTCCTCACACGAAGCTCGAATTGGATCCACAACACTCAAAAGAGCTTGTGTGAATGTTGTGTGCTGTGACGAGAGGGTCAATAATGCTGGGTGGCTGTCAACGCCGTCTCTGCTCCGCAACGCACGCACCACATCCTCTACGTTTTTCTGGGCGTAGGCGGCGCGGAGATGCACACGCATCTCCGCATAGGGGTCCTGCATTAGTGTAGCGTAAACCCAGAGCAAAAGAAGTAACCATGTGAAAGTGAAAATGAGAACAAAGCCCAGGAAGCAGCGAGCGGTCCGATAGCGACGACTACGACAAAATGAAGAGCGATGATGTGTACCTTGAGTGCCCGCACCAAGAGAAGATGAGCTGAGCAAGCCGCGACCATTACGACACAAAGACCGCAAGGAACTGAGAATGCTGTGGCAGTTGTTCACGACTGCGCCAGCACAGAAAAACCGCTTCCATTTGCCTATGTAGAGAAGTTGAGAAACGTCTTGAGAAGTGCATGTCATCCTATCGTGAGCGTTCCGCAAAACAGTAGAACAGGAAATAACTAACCACGATGGACACAAACGACGCGACAAGGTGTGCCGCAGTTGCGTACGATGTAAAAACAAGGAGGTAGGAAAATCGGGCGTACCCCTATTGTTAATTTTGTGATGCTCCGTGGAAATAACGATACTATCTTCCTGCTCAAGATGCTCATTTCTGACGATAGCTCTTCCCTGTTCCACGCGGCAAACCAGTCTGTCAGTTTCCTGCGCATCATTGCGATCAGCGCCAAAGGCGGTGCGCTGACTGAGATTTGGTAGTCTCATCTCCCATGTTGTTGTTGTCGTTGTTTTCAAATGCGACGTATAGACTATGCTGCTTGTCTGTGGTTGAAAGACTGTGAGTGGTCGGGTGTGATAGCAGATGCGGAATAAGATGAATGCTTGTGAAAGCTAAGATAGTTCCTAAGGATTGAATTCTATTTTATTATGTACAGCAAAGGTAACTGACATCTCCATTTGATCACAGCGCGTAGTACGAGGAGGGAATATGATGGCTTCACGCGCAGTACGGGCAACGACAGAAGGCGATGACAAAGTAGTGAAAGTGTAGAGAGGCAAGCTAGTGCGCGTTCGATTACAGCGAAGAAAGCACCGCAGTGACGCAATCCCGTTTAGCAGAGGACGAAAAGAGATAATCGGGGGTAAAGTCCGCATTTCAGCACTCGCGTCTTATTAACGGCGAAGAAACACTGTACAACAACTACACTCGAAGACGTCGTTCACCTCATGCTTTGTTCACCGTCTGTGGCTGAAGTAAGTAAGCGCGCAGTTTTCTACGTAGCCATCACAAATAAATGCACTAAACGACTCTGTAATTCGTGTTGCTTCATCTCTTGTTACTTGCTTACGAGGCACAATCGCCGCGAATTCCATCACAGACGCAAGCGCAGGCAGAGCACAAAGCCTCGCGTCCAAATCACCGCCGACCACCAACTTCCACACTAACAGCATCCCTTTATATCAGTGTTTTTTACCCTTCTTTCCCTTATTGCCCTGCTTGCTGGCCTTCACCTGTTGTTGCTGTTGTTGCCGATTCGGCTGCCCACCAATAGCGTGTCCGCCCTTACTGCCAGCCCCGCTCTCCCTCTGGAATGCGGACGGCGATGTTGCAGCCGCATCAGCAGGCGGAGGGGATTGAGCGTGCTCGTTACTCGCAGCATTTCCAATGGCAGCAGCGGTTGTAGCAGCTCCGGCAACCGGGACAGAGAGACGAGTGCACTCCGATACAAAGTCGCCAATCAACGCCTCCACTTGCTTTATCTGGCCCTGATGCTCCACACGTGTTGTGAGCGTTGTGCGGCCGTCGGTGGCCTTCAGCACAAAAATGCTCCGGGTTTTGTACGGGCGCAGGTGCAGCATCAGGCGTGTGCGCTTGATACCGCCGGGCTGCTGGTGCATGCTGCGGGCTGCCTTGGCAAAGTCCTTCAATTCCAACCGCATGTTTCTTTCCTCGATGTGCAGCTTACTTTCCCGCCATTTACGTGTGGAACTCGGAAACCGATGAGAAGAAGAGACAAGGAGACGGGAAGAGGGGGGGGGGGGGCAGTGCCGATCGATTTACTCTCACACTTGCTGTGCGTACGACACCGTATCTTTTCAAGCACATGTCGTGCTCACTACACAAAAGTACGAAGTAGAAAGAACGTAATTAGTCACAAGACTGCACACTCTTCGCATGCAGATTTCTGCTGGTGCAGCTCCTGTGCTATGATGTCAGCACGGTTTGTGCTTTGTCAGCAACGATAGCTGTTAAACTCATCCGCTCTTCAGACGTATTCGTATATCACGAAAAGGCCTTTTTAAAATAAATTCAACCTAGCCCACTCTTCTTAGGGTTTTTCAAAGTGGTAGGTGTGAGCTATTCAGGCTGCAACGCAACACATCAGATACTGAAAAACTATAAGAGCAAACGGCCATCGGAGCAAGTGAGCTCAGACGTAGCATGGGTTTACATCGAACACGCTGTCTTTGCCGCATCACATTACTTTCGCCAACAGCTAAAAGCCGCGGTTCTTCTTCTTCCTCCTCCTCCTCCCTACACGGTATACATAACTTCACCACAGTTGCAGAAACACCGAACCAGCAACATCAGCTAAACAACAGCAATCACAATGAAAACATACTCAGAAAAAACACTACGAGCGAGAGATACGGTTCACAATCGGCGTCACGCCGGGATGCGTGGCACGTGCCACCGCTTCTGCCACCGCTTCCGCACCAAACACAGACGCGTACAACGACTCCTCCGCAAACCGCGGTGCAGCAACGGCAGCCGTAGTGGCACCGTTCGAGGACAATGGAGATCTACTGATCCTGTCCAGCAGCGGTTTCTTTGCCTGCAAGACGGAGATTGGGACACAGTGGAGGTGTTCGCGAACGTATCGACTGCGCAGCACCCGCCGCAGCGTCGGCCGTGCTGCCACCTCAACCGTTAAAAGCGAGTCGACCAACTCGCGCAACTCCTTCGAGTATACTGCTGCCTTGCTCGCCGCCGCCGAAGTCGACAAAGACGACGCAGAATCGGACAGTCGATCAAACTGGCCACGCCGCACCAGTGCGCCTAGCGCAGCCACCGACGAAGCCGTGAACGGTAGCTGATGAGAGAGCAACTGGTAGAACACAACGCCGAGAGACCAGACGTCAGCCGCCGAGTCGTACGGCTTCTCTTCAAAGACCTCTGGCGCCATGAAATAGGGCGACCCACACGCCTCCTTCGCCTTCTCGCCGATACGGCCGAGCTGCATTGAAATACCAAAATCGCCCAGCCGCACCGTCACGCCGTCTTCCAGCAGAAAAATGTTATGTGGCTTCACGTCACGATGCAGAATGCCGTGTTCGGTGTGCAACGAGTGCAATCCCACCGCGGTCTGGATGAGATACGCAGCAATTAGATCTTCGGGGAGCATGTTACTGTTGCTGTTGGTGTTGCTGCTTGTTGATAGCGCACTCGATGACAATCGTCTGACAGCGCCTCCTGCTTTCATCGCAGCAGCAGTAACAGCACCTGCATTGCTGCAGCTCTCCCCGCGCTCCAGCAGCGCTGCAAGGTCACCACCAGCCGCGTACTCCATCAAAATAAAACACATCGGGTAACTCGCAGGACGAGAGTCGAAGAGGGCGTCGACGTACTGCACTAAATTCGGATGCCCCACAGCGCTGCGCAGCACCCGTAGCTCGTTCTGCACTGCTGGCATGTCCTCCTGCGGATTTAGCATTGTCTGCACATTGATGTCCTTCACCACGACCGCACGCCGCGCGGGCAGCTGATTTGGCGAGCCGCTTGTTATTTCCTCGTCCATGGAGTACAGTGTGGCACAGCCGTAGTTGCCTTTGCCGAGAATGCGTACACGGTGCAGCGACCACGACATGCCGCTGTCGCCGTTAAAGTGCAGAAGGGCAGCAGATGGCTGATCTGCGTACATAACATTACTGCGGCTGTCGTTGTTGTCCGCACCCGCCGTGCCGGGTCGACGTGCCACCGTATCTGCAGCGTTCACAATAGACGGATCAACCACTGATGCGTCGTACTCCTTTGGGTCTGCCATGCCGGAGAGGAAAGCGGGGGTAGAAGCGGCATTGCCGACTCCCGCACCTGCGCCGTGCAGCGCTGCAGTGTCTTCACGTAAGAAAAGAGGGATATCGACCTCGCTGTTCTTGCTGGCACTGCCATGACTGTGATTGTGAAGAGGGTGTGGAAGCGGGTGTGAGGTATAAGCATCACCGTTGGCGTTGAACATGAATGTGTCAGGGGAGCTGGGCGGGGCAGCCGTCGTGTCCCCGTCGTCGCCGAAGTTCATCCAATCCGGACTGGACATCTTTTTTTGTTGTTGTTGCTTGGCAGTAGTTGAGAGCCTTTGGTTGAGCTGAGGTGTTTTCAGAAATAACTTAAAATGCCAAGCTCTCTCTCCCTCTCTTGTTGTAACCAGCGTGAGGGGGAGGAGTCTCGAATGTACGAGGATGTGTGACGCGGGGTAGAAGAATGAAAACCTATAGGAGGAGGGAAGCAAAGCGCCTCCATACGGGGTCTGAACGGGTTGAGATCGCGAACTGTGAGGTTGGGTCTGCGAATGAAAAGAAACTGGCCCTTATCTTCGAATAACTAAATGGAAGGGAAAGCGAACACGAAAAAATCGATGCTGCAGAAGGCATGTAGCTTCCGCATAAGAGTTCTCAGGAGGCGTGGAGAGAGAAGTCAACATGGACGGGCTGCTTGATTTGGAAGCACGTTGAGTTTGAAGAGGAACAACGAACCACCTGTGGGAGAGGGGAAGGGGAGGGAGGGGAAAAAACATATAAAATGAGTATACCGTCTTTCCCACAGGCGGACAAAGAGAACCAGTGTTTCAGTAAAGACGTCTACTCCCCTACTCAGCGACGCCGCAACCTGTCTTCTTCCCTCTTTCCTGTTTGTTTTTCCTGTTCCTCCTCATCATCCTCCTCCCACTCGCACTTGGTCACCCATGAAGAAGAATAACTACGTGTATGCTCCTCCTTCTATCTTAGGTTCCAGCACACAAAAGGCACATCATTACAATACCGTACATTACAGCGAAGTCAAACAGGATTAGCATTTACTTCTACACGTTCCCTTCCCTACCCGCTGGCCCTCTGCGCAATCAACCGCGTTTTTGCGCTGCGGTTGGTTGTGCAGAGGGCCAGCGAGGGCTGAAGACACAAATGGGAAAGGATGGGAAGGTGATTCCTTTCAAAGTGCCGAAAAGCCCCTCGCTAGGCGGTTAAACAGAAACAGTAGGCCATATATAACGTACATCGGGGAAAAAAACATCATTCAACGGCTCTTCGTTGTGTGGGTCACAGAGGAGAGGGTGTCGAAGTCATATGTCGTGGAAACGAAAGGAAGAAAAGCTCCATTTATAAGGCAGAAGCATGTCAAAAGATCGAAGAGGAGCACACTAGGTTGGAGACGACGCACAGTTGCGGCGGAAAGGGCTCCAAGTTACCTACATGCATATGAGCGTGAAACAGAAAAAGACAAAGAATGCAATGCGGTGAAGAAAGCTCACGCAAAGCGCTCCACGTGTTGAAAGAGGCAGTGACGGCACTGCTCGAGTAGCAAGTCTTGCACCACATTCGGCTCCGTCGTTGTGTAGCCTTTATACGTCCGCACCGCCTCATCGAACATGGTCAGCGAACACGCCTTGTTCGCCGCCAGTAACGCACGCACCAGCTCATTCTCCTTGCCACGCTGGTAGGTGCGGTCCTCCTCCTGCAGCACCGAGAAAATCCTCTCCGTCTCGTACAGGCTCTCGAAGTACAGGGCATCTGCCGCCTCTGCTGTGGCGCTTAGAAAGGCATGTGGCGCGGCGGCGCCGGCGCTAGTTGAGTGCGCATTTAACGCCACGACGCCACCGCTCTCACTCCGCACGGGAAGACCAGCGTCAGCAGCAGTAGCGTTTGCGGTGGTAGGAGACTCAGGAGTTCGTGTGGGTGGCAGCGGCGAACCACGTGCGAGAACGGAGAGCGTGGCACACAGCAAGTATTTCGTCCGCGGCAGCGCACGCGGCACACTCTCCGCACATGTCAACGACACTTCCAGCACCTCCGGGTAGCGACGCAACTCCGTCAGTAAGACCAGTAAACGACCACGGCAGGCCTCCACGAGGCTGCGCTGCACCGTCGTGCTGACTTGGTAGTGTGGTGGTGGAAGTCCCGCTTTGAGGTTCATTAGGGTCGCATCCGCATCTGATGGCCGTTGGGTGGGCGCGGAGACGGAAAGCGATGTCTCATTATCATCATCGCGATTTCTCTCCCTTGTCGTCTGCGGTGACTCGAAGTTGGCAAATGAGGGGGTGCTTTGCGCGTCCTGCCGCTGTTGCCGCTCCCACCGCCGCGATAGCGCCTTCGCCGCAACTTGCGTGTCAGCGTAAATCTCAAGCGCGACACGGTACAGCTCCACCGCCCTCTCCTTCTCCTGCAGCTGCGTCTCGAGAATTTCAGCTGCGTCGCGGTAGCAGCGGGCGGTCTGATAACGCAGCTGCCTCTTAGCATAGCACGGGGCCAGCCTCAGCAACGCGTCAACTGCCACGCGTGGGTGGGCATGCTTGAGCTGATCGACCGACATTGCCAGCGTCGTGCGTGCCTCGTCCTCGTTGTGAAACGCGCGGTTGATGAAGGTGGCGTGCAGGAGGCAGCGAGCCGAGGCGGCTGTGTCGCCCACGGCAGCAAAGAGGGCCCCTGCGGAGAAGAATAAGTCTCGGGTTCGAATCCAATCCTCTATTAGTGACAAGCCGTCGTCCAGTAGCCGTGCTTCCGCCTGCGTGTAAGCCTGATGAGCCTTATCCAGCAGAGCCTGAAGCCCATCGTTGCACGCCGTTGTATTTCGCTGTAGCACCGTTGATGTATGCTGATTGTGCAGCTGCATCTGCTGCTGCTGTTGATGATAAAAAATGAGGTCTGTTGTGTTGGCCAAATCGTCACCGCCGCTGCCAACACCGCCAACGCCGCAGCTGTTGGCACCGTGGGACGACATCGTTATGGTGCCCCCCGCGCTTCCCTGCTGGCCCAGTTCCGCGACGAGTAGGTCGGTGGAATACGACGCAAACGGATTTGAAATGCGTTTTTCCGGGAAAATTAGAGCACTGTCACCTGAAGTGGCGTACTGCGGCAGTGCAGGGCTTGTGTATCGGCCACTGCTGCGCCGTCCACCCACACCAGGCAGCCGCATCGTCGCCGCATTGCCCATCACGGAGGCATTCGGCGTGATCGCAGACGAAGGCAGCGCAACGTTTGCGGTGGAGAGTTGGTGCGGGGACGTGTAGGGAATGTTACTGTGCGCGGTGAGGCCCCACAAACCAGCTTCGCCGCCTGCGTAACGCACACCGCTGACGATGTCTTCGCATACGCCATTGGTATTGAACGATTGCAAATGATGCGGTGGTTGCTGCGACGCTTGTTGTGGTTGGGAGGGAATCAGGGGCACCCCTGCTGTTGATGGTGCTGCGAGAGTGGGGCGTTTTGGCGTAGTAGTAGGAGGAGGTGTAGGTGTCGGTGTAATGTGCGATGCGGTCACCGCAATTTCAGCGTTTTTAGGCGTAACACGTGGATCAGAGGCTGTCGTGGCCTCGGCGATGGAGAAAGTGGGCGAGTGCAGCCACGGCGGCATAGAGGCACGTTGCGACCCGACCGATGCGAGGCGCACTGGAGCAAACGGTGGTGGCACTGTTGGTGGGATGTGCATCGGATCTTGTAAGGAAATCGGCTCACGCACCCAGCGACTACCCGAGGACAGGACGTTGTTATTGTTGTGTGCAGCAGCGTTAGCAACAGCAGTAGCAGCAGCAGCAGCAGCTGAGGGGTGTCCACTGGCAGCGGTACTGTAATCATTGGAAGTACGTACGCGCCGCGCCGCACCCGCCGTTGCACTCACCGCTGCAGCCGCAGAGGGTCCGCTGTTGGTGCTCGGTCGCTTTGGCAAGGTAAAAATGGTAACAGTAGCAGGTCCAGACGGAGCATTCACACCACCAGCACCGCCAGCAACACCATTCGCAGCCGCACCAGCAGCACTAGTGTAGGTGCTCTCAAGTTCACTTCGACCACCACCACCGGCAGAAGACATGCGTGACGACGAGGACGCTGGTGGCATCGAGTCCGGCCAGACCACCGTAACCGACGAACGTTTGTTCTGCCGGCGAGACGGAGTTCCGGCCGGCGTGCTCCCCGTGACCGATGTGCCGGCGAGGTTGGACAGCGAGGTAACGGTCGCGTAGTTGGCCGATGTGGCACGGCTGACCGGGAAGGTGTAGCTGGGCTGGTTGGCGGCCTGATAGAGTTGCCGCTGCGGCGGGGACGTGGACCGATACGCCATGGCAAGGTTGCGCTGTTACGAAGAGGGAAACAGAACGTTCGCTTAGGTGCAGCTAAATTTTGTGAGTCCGAATTGAGGTGTGCCGTTATCGTTTGATGGGATGGATACGTTGGGTATCAATGACCGTAAAACACATGATATGGTGACGGATAAGAAGAGGAGGAAAAGCGGCATTCAATTGTTTTTTTTTTCCCAGAGCGAGTTGACTTCCACGCAGAGCGATCGGACACCGCAGAGCCGACCTTCGCTAGCGCATTCTGCCAAGCAGCACTCGGGCACTTGCTCAGCGCACGAATGCTTCAATGCCGTTTCTATTAAACTCTCTAAGTACAGAAAGACAATTGACAGGCGCGTTCGGCAGAATCGTTTGAAGAAGCATTAGTGAGCTGCGCATAACACCCTGATAAGATGGCTTCTCTGCTACACCACCACCACCACCACCTCATTCCATCACAGACTCTTTGCGCTCTTTGCTCCTTTAGAGTTGATCTGATTGCTTTCTTTGCTCTTATCGTCCATTAACCGCTACGCGTCAAGCACACAACTTCTATTAAGTGTGGAGTTACTCTTCATTCGAAGCCACCAGTCCTCCCTCTTCCCTGAAGCAGCCGTGGCGTCATTCAACAGCCGTTGGCTTAAATTATCGCTACTCTGCCACATTGCATCGGCGAAAGAACTCAAATAGCAACATCGCAGCCCGCTCTGCTAGAGCCATCATCTGCGCATAGGCCTCCAACGGAACACCACTCGTCACATTACCACTGTTACGATCATCACCCTGCTCTCTATACGACCGCCGCGACCCCGCACGAGCTGCGCCAGTAACCCACCACCACAGGCGGGGTTCGAAAAAACAAAAACTCCCGTGCCGACACACCGATACTGATTCTGCAGGGCTTCGGCAGCATTCCGGCTTAAAAGGGACATGTTGCCGGTGCTGGCGGAGGTGCCCAGGTCCGCCCTCTCGGCAATCGCAGAGGAAACGTCACCACCACGCCACCCGCAGTGCTACTGCTGTCGCCCGCAGCGGCACATTTAGCGCCTAATAACTCCTCGGCCCGTGTCGGGTCCAGCAAGAACTCGAAATATTTACCAGACTCAGCAGCAGCAGTGACAGGCCCTTTGTGCTCTACAGCATCGCGTGTCACTGCCGCAACGCTGACGGCGGCCATCGTCGTGCGGCACGGCACACCGGCGTCCAGAAGCGCACACATTACTGCGTTCAGCGCCACCGCCGCGAGGCTTCCGTCATCCTGCACCACCACAACATCCACCACGAGTACACAGCGGGGGAAGCGATCCTTCAAAAACACAGCATCGATGGCTGATTCGAGCAGAGACGTCAATTCAAAGGCATCGGTACGGGTGAGAGCTTCCAGCCTCATCTCGTCGTACACGACCCGCTCCGCTCCGCCAGCGCATGGGGTGAGGCCGCGGGCGTGGTGCACACGTACGCGCACGAGGCAGGTGTCGTAGATTTCGTTTTTGGACAGCGTTGGACCGTGGATAGACACCATGACGGCGGTCTGACCTTGAGCGTACCAGCTACTTCCGTCAAACTCAACCATCTCCGACAGCTTCATTTCCTTGCCGCGAATCTCAAGCGCCGTGCGGCCATCGCGGCGGATGTAAACGACACCGTTGGCGGCAGGGGAAGGAGAGGAGGATGAGGGCAGTGTCGCGTTGGACCCGCCTGACTGCGCTGAGGACATGATGGAACAGAAAGAACGTGTGATGCCTGACCTTCGGATGCGCGAGTAGTAAAAACCAAAGGTTAAGGCACTCTTACTATATTGAGTAGCAATAATAATGTGCATGTGAGGAAATGAGAGGGGGATTGAAACGGTGGAAATTCCGATAACGGCAAGGCGAGTCAGTGAGCAGTAGATAGCCATTCAAACTAAATGGAGAAACGACGAGCAGCTGTGCGGCAGTGCGCTTGTGTGCCGCTGTTCCCTTCAAAGTGCGCAACAATGCATCGACAATAATCGCCGAATAACGCTACGTAAACGAAGAGGAAAGGTTCCCGCAGCCCGTTGGCATAGCACACGAACTTTTAGCCAGACCTTGACCCTTTCTTGGTGTGTTCAGGATTAGCTGTTCGGTGTGAATACGTGCACTCCTGGTGGATGCCTGCTGAAAGCAAGTCAAATTCTTTTTATCACGGATGAGTAGCGTGTCTCAAAAAGCAGAACAGCAGCGTACATTAAGCTAATCAGCCTGCCGCCCTCTTTCATTCTTTCTTTCCAACGCAGCAGCACATATTGAGCAGATTGGATGTGGCGTGTACAACTTTGCTAAGAACGTGGCACCGAAGTCCTCCATGCTCTCCGCCTTCCACCAGTCAAAGAATCCTGCTTGCTCCACGAGAATTGGATCGGCGTCCAGTGCACGTAGGTAGGCCGCCAGCTGCGCGAAGCCGTTCATCGGCGGCCCGTCCGCACGTTTTAAGGTAGCTTCGTAGGGTGCCGAATACGGGAGAGGGCGGCGCACGAAGTGCTTCGAAAAGATGCCTCCACGGCTGCACCGAAGTGACTGATTGCTTCCATAGGTGTCTCTTTTATCGCCAAGAATCAACGCATCATCTGCAAACGCTTCGATGCGTCGCTGAGGCGCGGGAGAAGCCTGGTGCAACCCAGTGGTCGTCGTTTTTGTAGCAGCACCGTCTCCCTGCTTCGTTGGATGCCCCTCAGACGGCAGCAGTCCGACTTCCTCCGCAAAGCCATACGCCGTATTCAGCGTGAGGGCTATTCCACGATCATCACGAACACGCACGGCACGTAAATTTGTCTTCGGCGTTCTTCCTCGGCTCCTTGGTTTAACGATAGGCGCCGTCACTCGAGATGTTTGCACTGTCTTTACTTCCTTCGCTTTCTTTTCTTCCGTAGAAGCCGCAGCAAATACGCTGCTCAAATCAGCGTGTACACGCCCCAGCAGCTTCGAGAGCCCGAACTCCACTCGTTCATGTTCCGCGCTCCTCTGCCCTTCCGTTACTCCGTCGTGAGTAGGTGCAACAGAAGCAGCAGGCCACGATCCCACAGGAACGTCATGGTAATAACTCGCCTCCGCTCCACTTTTCAGAGCACTGGTTGCGTTGTGATTTGGTGGGCCCGCCAGCGCGTTCTTTGGAGCACTTAACACCGTAGATAGAGGATCACTGTATAAGAGAAAGTGACTTATGCTGGCGTTACGAGAGGACTGCTGCGCCACAGCAGCTAACGCCCCTGCCAGCACCTCCGCCGTCTTCGCATGCATTTCTCCCTTAGCAAACGTTGTCTTCTCGACTTCATGAGTAGGAAGGGCATCCAGTTGCTGCTCTGGTTGTTGCTGCCGCACTTGACTCAGTTTGTTCATTACAACCCGAGCACGTACGGCACGGTCGCGCAAAATCGATGCGTGTGTCCGCAGCACGTGGCTCGACATGGCTTCGTCTGCTTCGTGCATCTCCAGAACCCGGCGGTCTTCCAGTCGTGCAGCCGTTTCATTTAAAATGGGGAAGAGTTGAAGAATGGGTAAGATGGGCAAGTCAAACGGCACTGCGGGTGTACTTGATGTTGTCGCATTCGTCCCGCCGTTACCATCAAAACCTCGATTCACATTAACACCTTCAGCCGCAACTTTTCTCGTGCGGGTGCGCATGGTGCGTGGAACGTAGGCGTCAATGTTCATTGCCCCCACGTACAGCGGCAACGCCCCACTCAACAGTCCGTTGTACACTTTTTCCGTCACGTAGTCGTCCTCAATAGAGTTCTCAAAGGACAGAACGTAGCGGTATTTGCGGAAGACGCAGCGCAGCTCGTGATCGCGTGCTAGGTGGCTCAGCCGGCGGGGTTTCCCGAGTGTAGCGGGTAATGGTACTGAGGCTTTCTGTTGTCGGCGGTCCGAGGCCAGCGCTAGTCCGGTGCGGTGGTGTTCAAGTATCCGCTTCGCCGAACACTCAAGGGGAAAGGGATAGTGTGCACGTTGAGGAATTCTGACGCTGACGTCGTTTTTGTTGCTGTTATCTGCGGCAGCAGCAGCGGTAGACGCATCTACATCCCCCGGTAGCGCAGACGGTGTCGGGATTCTGCAGCGGCCAAAGTTGTGGACCGGGTAGTAGCGTGAGAGCTCCGACAGCCACCACAGCCGTCCGTGCCAGCAGTGACTGATCACGGCGGCGATTGCCGGGATTCGACCTTGGGATGAGAAAGGAAGCTGCAGTTTCGTGCCCGCACCTCCTTTACTACTCCACTCCTTGTACGAAGGTGGGCGCCAGCCTTCCCCTCCAGGTGCAGGAGTTTTTAAATTCTCACCCACGATAGGCAGCAGCAGCGGATCTGCGCCGTGTAGAAGCTCCATCGCCAGGCGCGGTACAACGCCAGATGTAGCTGTCACGACCCCCATTAGATCTTCTGCATGAAGCGACTGCCGTGTTGAGTCGGACCGCTGTACGCGTCGCAGCTGTTGATTGAGAAAGACGATCAGTTGAAACTCAAGAAGATAAAGGTGACTCACCGTCCAGGTGGAAAAGCGAGTATTGGTCGCTGGTGCTGCTGATGGGGCGGCGCTTTGTTTTGTCCGAGAACGCAGCAGCTGTGGTCGTCGTACACGATGAGGCAAATACACATGGTCAAACTGCGTCCAGTGCGCCTGTCGAAGGGCGTAATCGGGGAAGCTCTGCAGCGCCTCACCGTATACGGCAGCGGTGTGTAGCGGCATCAACCGCGTTGGCGCACGAATCGGCAGTGAGGAAAAGTTACTATCGCGTTCAAGCACACCGTCAGGAGACGTGTGATCAAGGTAGAAAACAGGTAGGGCACCACCAAAGTGGCTCAGCCACACATCCGTCGACAGCAGCAACGCGCTGTTGCGCCCATCACGCGTGGTGTACTCGTTAGGGTACAGCAGTTTGCAGATGAAGAGATCGCTGCGGGTGACAATAATTGGCCTGTCACCGCCGAACACGCGCACCAGACCGGCGTCGACATCTTCCAGTGCAACATCCCACGAGATTGCGCCGTTGCCCAATCGGTTGTCTTCCTCTTCGTACGCCTCGTCGGTTCGAATTTCATTTCGAGTTGATGTGGGTGTTTGGTCTAGATGGTGCTGTACTGCCCGGCGGACAAGGCGAGGGTGCACGCAGTGCACGGTGCAGCCTTTACAATCCGCTTTTACTTCCCCTTGGTCTTTCGCTGCTTGACGATTATTTTGGGCCATCTCTTTTGTGTTACGGGTGCTATCGCCGCCGCTTTTCGTTGGCGTTATCATGTCTGGGGCCGCATGGAGGCCACTGATGGCGGCCTCCACTACCGCTTTGTGCGCCGGGTCCATGAAGTAGTCCACGTGTATTCGTGTAACATTTGTCAAATCGCCACAAAAGTAGCTGCGGTAGCCATTCTCACCGAGCGGCGACGATATCGCAACCGACACTTCGGGCTGCATCGTCACCGCCGCTGCTGCCGGTCTAGACCCGTCGTAATGCAGCCCACCGCTGGTCAGCCACTCCTTCAGTATTGTAGCATTTACCACTTTCGAATGTGAAACAGATAACGGCAGCAGATGGGTGCTGTTGCGGCTATAATGGTTTGGCTCCGCCATCCACGCAGCGTGTGGGCGGAAAGCTGCGGCAGTGATGCTTAACCACGGCAGCGCTCCTCGCGGTAGCCCAGTGCGGGGCAACGGGGCGCGCTCCTCACAGGCACGCTGCGCGTTACGCGTGTCGACTTGCGTCACAAAAAACTTCGGCTCAAGTTGCTCATTCCCTTCTTCCTCCCCTGCGAGGGTCGCTTTGAGGAAGGCAGCGAAGAAGGTCCACGGCGACATTGGTGCAACTCTGTGTTTCTCCACGCCACGGTTTTGGCGATCCTGCAGCAGGCGTGCCTGCACCGCATCGGCGTGTGTGGTGTACAGCAGTGTGGTGATTTTCGCAAGCGCCACCGTGTTAGGGAAAAAGGTGGAAGCGAAAGCGCTCACGGTGCACCACAGTAGACGTAGCATAGACCTAATGAACTGTACAGGCAGAAAGTAAAGGTAGCCAACCAATGACCTTGCTTGTGGGGCGGACGCTACAGCACGTGACGGCAGGGTTAGGGTTAGGGTATCTGCGTGTTTGGTGCTCAAGCGAGCGGCCACGGACGTCGCGGATGCGCAGAGACTACATGACGGGTCGACCACGTCTAAGATGTCGTCGTGCAGACTGTTCAGTTGTGTCGAGATTAGCATTCTACTCTCCGGTTCGCCACCAGATCCGAAATTGGCCAGTAACGACTTCTCTCCAGTGCAATCACAGTCCAACCATGGGAGCACGGTGCCATCTGAGAGCAACGCAGGCGGTAGTGGATAGAGTTCAAAATCCATATTCAGCTCTAGAAACGAGAAAGCAGCGCCCATAAAGAAGTCTGCAGCCATAATCATGACGAAAAATGATAGTGTAAGGTACAGACAAAGGCGGATGCGCTGGTGGGGTACAGCGCGCTTTAAAAATTCTGTACGTGAGAAGAGGTGGCGACGAAAAAGCCAGCGGCGCGACGCTGCTTGCGCTGAGCGACCTGCTGCTGAATTGGCTAGCAGAGAGGCGTAGGGGTGTGGTTGAAGTGTGGTGGGTGCTGATGCTGCCTTTGATGGTGACGACGATGCGCGAAAGCACCGATTGAACGATGTTTTATAGCGACGACGTGCTTTTCGGAGTATAAAAGCCATCACTGAACATGCATGTCTGATACAGCTGGCCGCTCTACCGTGTTGTGAGAAAGCGCGCGTCTGTGCATCGCTGTCGGCAAGATGAACCTCTTCAGAGAGCTGCGCGTAGTCGTCATCGCTGCTGTAGAGATCATGCGACACGCTGGTCGCTAGAGAAAAAACAGGAGCGGCATTTATCAGTGGCACTTGTGAGGGTGCGAGATCATTGAGATCGGCAGCCTCAGCGCTGTGTGCAGCAGCGGCAGATGACCGCTTTGGCATGCGCAGCTTCATGCAAACGGAAAGAGGGGGGAAAGGGTTCTGTGTGTGTTGGTATTGTCTTGGCAACTATTACAGCTTTTATTGTCGTCTTACTATTGGGATTGTACGCGAGGGAACAGCTAGCACGTCAGACGACTGAAAAGAAAGAAAAAGAAAATGGCGAGTAAATTCTAGAATAATCAGCACCTGCGCAGTGGTGCAGAGCAACAGGAGAAGAGGCATAAAGAAAGAGTAGACGCGAAAACTGTAATGCTCAAAATGCAACGAGTTTTTCGCTGCGTGTGAATAGACGGGAGGTCGCAAGCGTCAGCGCCGAGCAGTTGCATGAACGCGCTGTTTAAATACACCCAGCGTTCGCTCTCTTCTTTTCTTTTTTTTTCCGCATTTCTCCAGTCCAAAAAGTTCTTTTCAGAAGGTGCGTGCAGCAACTCGTGAAGTTCCACAATCGCCTTTTCCTGGAACTAGATAGGGGAGTGCACTTTAACGTTCAACAGTAGGCCCTTCTCGAACTAAAAACATCTGACAAAGCCAAGGCACAACGGTCCGCATCACGTTGCGCCGGTGCGCTTTCGTCGCAGCAGCTCATTCCACACCACACCGCCCATCACACCCACCAGCCCAATCGCGTGCGCAGACGTGAAACGGCGGCCGTACAGCACAAAACTCAACAAAATCGTCAGCGTCTTGCGCATGCTGGTGACGATAACCGCCATCACGCCAGTGTACTCCGCTACAATGGCGAGCAGACACAGCGTGCCAATGAGACTCGTGGCGGAAGCCAATACGATGAGCACAATAAAAGCGAAGACTGGAAATGTCTCAAGCGTTGCTGCAGCTTCCGCTGTCGTCGTCGTAATGGTTGGGACAAGCAAAAACGTCTGTGAAGCAGCAGCAACGCCGTGTCGGACCAGCCATGGGATTACAAGTCCACCACCGTAGAGGAAAGTGGCGATACCATTCAACATCAATACCACCTCCTGTGATGATGCCGGAATGCGCTGCGGCGGCGGCGGCGATCGCGGTAATGGAGAAGGAGAAGAGAAAGAGGCAGGAGACGCAATGTCTATCCCGAGCGCCTCAGGCTGTTGTGAAGTGGCTGACGGTGAAGAAATTCCTCCGTTACTGGTGTGTCTGCCGCTGTTGTCATTGTTAATGCTGATCGGGACGCTGGCTTCAGCAGAAGGTCCAGATGCGTTTGTCATCTGCGTTTCTGCTTGGTTAGCAGTGCGAGCTGAGAGCGGCCCTGCCTCCATAAACTGTGGTGGGGACGATGACGCTGGTGTTTGCTGCGTTTGTGCATTGACGGTGGCGGTGCTGGTGCTAGACACAGAAGTGCTGCCTGCTGTCTGAAAGCAATAGACCTCCTCCAAAACGTAAATGACAGCGTCGATTAAATTGGACAACATCACACCAGACACACCGACTAACATGACAAACCACAGCCTGTACAAGTCAGCCAGTACACCCCAGTAGTAATATAGTGTTTTTGTCGGTGCGCTTGTGGGAACAAACGTTGAGTGGGGGTGCTGATGTCTTTCTAGGAACGCCACCGTTTCTTCGAGGAGATCCTCATTGTTAGTGGCTTCCGCCGCCACGTTCACTATGTCTGTGTTACCTGTCGCGTCGTGCAGCACGGTCGTGGCCGCCGTTAAAACGGTATGCGCCGGTTTCGCCAGCAACGCAGCCCTGTCGCCTTCGACGTCGATGACATGTCTACTCGGCACAACAGTAAGGGTCCCATTTCCATCCATCCGCGAAGCACAGGTGAAGAGAATGAGGCCTAGTACGATGATCGTACACGCCTGCAACTCGCCGTCTTGCAAGAAAGCACGCAGGCAGTGCACGCAGGAACGCAGAACCGTTGTTGTCCCTCGACACGTACAGAACGCGTCATGTAACGCCGTTCTTACAGCAAGCAAGAGAAAGCCATCCTGTCGACTTGACACACATCCGCGCGAACGCTGCAAATACTGAACAAAGTAATGTCCTTCGTGACGGAGAGAGCAAAACACTGATAGCAACTTGTCCGCGGAACGCTTCACGCAATCTTCGGAGCAGGAAGAGTTCTTCACGCTGTTGTTCTTTGCCGCTGTGACTCTCCGAGCTAAACGAGAAACTGCCGAATGCGGTGTGGGGGCGCGCACCGATCCATCTTTGCCTGCAGCAGGAAGAGAGGCCGCACTCACTTCCCCGCCCTGGCGCCACTGGTTTGATCCTAACACAGTTTCGGCGTTGCATGAGGACGGCGAAGGAAACGGCATGCTCGTTGGTGACGAGGCGGACTCGGCGGCTGCGGTTGTCGAAGCCGACATTCTCGTCGCGGTGAACTTCTTCAGTGAAGTGTCGGACACTAAAGGCGTATCTGGTGGAGGTGCAGAGCTGCCGTAATGACGACAGGAAAGCTGCCCACGTGGCGTGTGCGCGCCTTCTTTCATCGTGACGGTGGTCGTTACATTACGTCCTGAGGAAAAAGAAACAACATTCTCATCTGCTTTACGTCTCTTCTCGCTTGGTTGCTGTGGCTTGGATGGGTGGCTGTTTTGTCCGGCGTCAGCATTTTCAGAATTGGTTTCACTCTCCGCCACACTCTTGCCATCCGCGCTGTCTGCACGCATCCACCAGCGCCGCACCACTACCATACACAGCAACTTGCTGGACTTGAAGATGACCTGCAGCGGGTAGCTCAGAAGCAACGAGGTTTGGTTTGTCAGGTAGAGACTGCACGACATAAGCAGGGCAATCCGCACGTACCAGAGCAACTCCACTGTAGAAGGGCAGAAGATCTGACGCACGGTTTCCGAGATTTGCCGACAGACCAGCGAGGTCGATGAACGTAGGTTAGATACCCCTCGCTGAGGAGATGGCACTACCGTTCTTAAACAAACGCGTTCTTCAGCACCTGAAGTACCGGGTGCCCTTCTCGTTTGCCGCCACCAGACCCACATCAGCTGAGCAGCCACCAGTACTGTTGTGCATAACGTATCACCAAATGACATCAGCAGCACATTGGAGAAGCCGGGTAAATGAAAAATTTGTTCTTGAAGGACAGAAGTCAGGACGTGAAAAACCAACACTCCAGCTGCCAAGACCCAGAGTTTTTGAGTGCTGGCTGCAGAGGACTGCATCGACACTAACGGTGGCGAAATTGGTGAAGTAGGATTCGACAAGGTTGACAGGGGCGGCACAGCTGCTCCAGAAGGAAGGGTTGGATCCTCACCTACGCAACTCTGTTGCTTTACGTCGTTGCCTGTCTGACAGCGAGGTTGTGGTCTGTGGGTTTTTTGCGATGGCATGTGGAGAGAAGGCAAGCACGCCACACTGGCAGGTGCGGGTGGCACATTACTAATCCTCTCGCCCTCTTGAGTCCCGAGCGTAGGTTGGGATTTCATTACATACCAAAAGAGAAACTTAATTGGAGACACACAAAAACAAAACAGGAAAGGGGGGAAGACTTGATGTTCAGAAGCACCACAACTGAAGTAAGTTCTAACGAGTTCGATAGTAAATTCACTGTGTGTGAGAGCGCGTTGGAAAGGGGCAGCAGCGCTTGTCTTCCAGATCAGACCGTGGGATAGTCCACCCTGAGGAAGAAATGATGGTAAGGAGGGAGCAACGAAAGAACCGCAACGAGAATGTAGAAGAGGTTTCAAGTGGCACGCGCTAGGCAGAAAGCCTGCTGAAGTGAACAAAAGGGCTTTTCCTTTTCTTTTCTTGTCCGCGTCCGTTATCCCGCCTGAGGGAACGTTGTTCCCTGGTGTGAAACAAGGCGGCGAGGGAGCAAGGGAGAGAAGCAGTGAGCCGTTTACGGAGAGCGTGTGTCGAATGTGGTCAGCCCGGTCAGCTGTCGTGCGACATGCGTGAGGACGGTGGAACGTCAGGCAATTTTGTTTTGCTTTACCATTGCTAAGCAAACCAAAGACACACACACACACGCATATATATATATATATATATATGTATATATGCATGCATGTATGCTGAGCCCTATTTTGAAAAACAATCATGAAGGCGATGGCCCTGTCTGTTTGCAACGTGTGGGATCTCCAATACGCACCAGATCGAAGAAAAACATTGAAATGCTGTGTAATGACGTTCACTAGCAGCTGTGCTGCTACTTCATTGTTCTTGTTGCGGTTCTTGTTAATTTCTGTGATGATGCACATACTATATCTGCGTGGAAACACAATTTGAGCTGCTTTGAATCACTGAAAGCAGCGCGAACAAGTATTTAGGAAAAAAAAACACTGCAGTGTCTGTTTGCCAGACCATTGCTCAAAAAGACCTTGCTCTCTTCGTCTTATGTCTCGTACAGCACGCGGCGGCCCAGATTGCGCATTCGAAGCGACGACTCCAGCGCGCTACGCAAGTCCTGGTGCTCCAGACCCACCAACTCCATGGCACGCAGCACACGTGCGACATCCTCCTCGCTGAGCGTATCCGCTAGCTGACCAGCGCGGGAGCCGAGCGTCACGTAGAACAGATGCCACGACGAGGCGGAGTTTGAGGAGGAAGCAAAAGACGACGAAGCCTCCTCCTGCGGATGCGGTGGTTGCGGTATACTGCGCGAAGAACTGTTCGGCTCATCCTCCGCTGCTTGTTCTGACGAAGACCGCCCAGTAGCAGCAGAGGTGCTCGGCACGTTCGTCGCTTCGAACACTTCACTCCCAGCTCCCATGCCGCTGGTGCTGTTGTAATGGGTCCCACGACGATCGTTCTTGCTCACGTCGGAGATATCATCAGAGCACTCCATCTTATCACCACGGTGGCTTCCTGCTTTGTACTTCGTTGTGTTTTGCGCTGTATAACTCTTGCTGCTGCTAGTGACAGTCGCACCATTTCCTTCCCACCGCTGTAGCGTTGCGTAGGCAAGTAAAATGCAGCTGATCTCGTGTCCGCTCAGCAGCACCGCGTGCTCGCGGCACAGCGGCGCGGCGTGGGCCATAAAAGCCGCCGTACTCGCTGAAAAGACTTCAAAGTAAAGAATGGCGGTGCAGAGCAGCGCAACGTCCCGTACAGCGTCACGGTCATGCCGCTGCAGCAGTCGGCTCACACCGGCCTCTACACGTGCGGCGGTACTAGTTGCTGAAGTTGCAGATCTACGCCCTCCATCCTTTTCTTTGCCGTCTCTCTCCTCTCCAACGACCTCAGCTGACGCATTCGTTTTTGTAGATGAAGTAGAGTGAGAGGCTGTGGCAGCAGAGGAAAGAAGGTGCTCCAGAAAGACAGTCACAAAGCGTTGGCCGAGGTGATACGGGATGCGCAGCAGTGTGCGATCGCCGCCGAGGGCACCCACGAGATGTGGCTTGTACCGCCGATCAAGGCTACGTTGTCCATGTGTAGAGGCAGAAGATGAACGGGAAGCTGCTGTCGCTGCATTAGCGGAATAACCGCTTTGGCTTTCAGCGGAATGGCTGCATTTCCTGTTGCTGTTGTCCTGCGCAATTACCAAGCCTCGTGGAGGCGTCTCAAAGTACATTAACGGCGTACAGGTGTTGGCGTGGTTTGCGGGAAATGTCGAAGACGCACCAGCAGCAGCCCCCACCTCCGTCGTCTTTGCAGCATACAACGAGGCTCGTACAACATCCATCGCCTGACCCATCGTCAATAACCCATGAATGTTCGTCTTCAAGCCCGAAGACGATGGTGCTCCTGATGCAACGTCTTTGTTGTTGTTCCTCAAGGCGTTGTGAGTAGCGTACACGTGGCACCACCACCGCACACACCATTCGTCGATTGGCACGCGGGAGGCCGCAGCGCTCGTCGCTATGCAGTCAAGTTGAAAGCGCAAGATGCCGTTTTCGTCACTATTACTGCTGCTGCTTCTAAGCACGGCTGGGTCGTAGATGGGCACCCCGGGGGCCTCTTCGCTTGAAATGCAGAGCGACGCGTAGAAGATTTGAAACAACTCATCCCTCGAAAGCAGTGAGGATGAACTGGAAGTGTTCGATGAAGAAGAGGAAGTGGTGGACAAACCTAACGAGGTCAGTCCCAGCTCCGCGCCCAGCACACGCAACACCTCACGGATGCCGTAGGCGCAGTTGGCGGACTGTACGTAGCTGTGCACCGCCGATCGCGGCAGGCCGGCATGTCGGCCAATGGCATAAAAGAGTTGGGTAATGTGCAGCAAACGCCACAGCAGGCGTAAGTGGAAAAGCTGCGATGGAACTGCAAGCCCATTAGAGCCACAACCACCCTCACTACCTACTTCTGTAGGCGAAGAGCTTTTCCCTTGATTCAACTTCGTTTTGCGCTTTGCTTTGGATTGAGAGGCGTTACTCGGCAAGCGATACCCACGCATAGTATCAAAATGGCGCGGCGTCAGCTGATGTAAAGTTCGCTGGATCTGACCGGCGTACTCAAAGAAGCGCGCGTCTACGGCGTCCCCGTCGTCTTTCACTCGTGGAACGGTCGTGGCGTTAGCAAGTGTGTCGTGGTTCACAGACAACGACGCTTTGGTATTGTCATTACCGCCGCCGCAGCTGACTCCGCAATACTCTCTCTCCCGCAGCCGTCTGCGCTGCTGCCTCCAGTGCAGCAAACTCCCCTCCACGTTTTTTAAAAGTTGATAGGCGTGTAACGCTGTTCGCTCGTAGCCAGGTCGATGACGATCGGAGAGCTGCTTGAGTGTGTTTATCCGAGCTTGCTCTACCGATTTATGTCTGCGCTGACGTTCTGCATCAATTTGTTGTTGTTTTCTCTGCTGCTGACCTTTCTGTTGGGCAGTAGATAATGCGGACCGCTTATCGGTGGATGATTGCAGCTCTGTCGGGCTTAGATCCCACTCGCGCAAAACCTCATTCTGTGCATTTCTTTGATAATTAAGCTCGTCCCGGTGTGAGGACTGGGTGGCGCAACCAGTGTGTCGCTCTGCGGTCCCTGCATAATCTTGTGTAGATGCGTCGTCGAGTGCACGTGAAAACTCAGCGCTGTTAGGCAACGCTTCGTAGGCAGCAGCTCCGTCACTGCTGTGAAGCTGATAAGGGCTGTGTACCAGACCGCTTTCACTTTCACGTTTCCTTCCGGGAACAGAGGGACGGACGTAAGGACTATTATGTTGCCGCAAGAAGGCATGAAAGGCAGTCGCAGCCACAGGCGTCGGCTTGCTCTCACCATTGTTGCTATTATACTTATTTAATCGGTCTGTTTTCGCATAAACCGAAAAAGCGCTAGACGTCGCTTTCGTGAAGGACCCGAAAGAGGGCGAGCTGTCACGGTAGCTGCATTCGTCTGCTTGTGTCGTCTGCTGTTTTCGACGCACATTTCGCCCTACCGAAGCTTGCTGGTTGCGTAAGCAGCACCGCTCATTTGTAGAGTGCTTTTTTCCAAGTGGGGCGCTGAGAGAATTGCTTTGGTGTGTGTGTGTGTTACTGCGAATGCCCAAAGTGGGTAAAGTGGACGTGGAGGAGGGCTGAACTCGCGCACGGCACAGCTGTGATGATGATAGGGATCGCGAGAAACACCGCTGAAAAGGCCACTGCAACGCAGTCAGCAAGTTCGAGGCGCTGGTGCCGCTGCACTTCACCTGTTCCGCGCAACTGTGTTGAACCCTCCGCATCAAACTTGTCTATTACACCGCAAATCGAATATATATATGTGTGTGTCGAACGAAGCACGTTTTCTAGGATGCAAGCCGGACAAGCCTGTTGCGTGCGTGAGTACGGTCGTGGAGACTAAGCTCGGGTGGTTCACCAATGCACCACGCTCTCTTTCGGCACAACGAGTTGTAGCAGACTTACGGAAAAGGGGAGGGAAATCTAATTAGGAAAGAAGGGGAATGTTTGACAGAGATAAAATCACTTGAATTCTGACGGTAAACGCCAGCGTTGCACTCACTGATTCAAGCGAAAGAGGCAAAGTGACTTGAAGACTCAGGTCGCACTGCCCGCGAACGCTAACAGTGTTTCCAGAGAGCAAACCCAGTTAGCCATCTGGTAACTTCCATTATCGCCTTTGGAGGACAATGTTTGATGACTCGCCACGAAAATGTAACATGGACAATGAAGCTGCAAATGACCAAAGAGCGCTATTGTCAGCTTGGTGAGAAAAGCTCTCGTCCGATTCGCTCAGCACCTTCCCAAGATTGTGATGCTCACTTACCTCGTCAGCGGAGCCGGACAACGTAAAACGCGTTTATGTGTCTTCTCGCTTCCTCTTAGAGAATTCGAGAGAGAGAGAGAGAAGTTGATAATGCTGATGAAACAAGTGAAAGCGAAATGAGAAGGCAAAAGGAAAACATATGCACTCACACACACACACACACACACACACACACGTGTGTGTATATATACATATACCCGATTACCGTGAGCCGCGAGTGCTTTCACGCAAAACATCGGCGAAAACACCGCACTACGCCACGCCGTACCGCTCCACTCAGCAAAACAAGACAACCGAAAAGATGATGGTCACAGCATGCAGCGCGTACATAAACGCGAGAGACAGAGCACAACGAGACACTGAAAAATCCCTGCTGGGAGATCAGATGCTATCACCAAAAAAAAAAAGATGTACTTACACGCAAGCATGACACCATAAAAGGTGAATTTAAGAGGAGTAATAGCAATTTAAGTTTAGGTGGCCGCAACCGCGGATATTACTTGAGAAAGCGCAAATTGGCGATACACACAACTCCGTTATGGCAACAAAACCTCTACATATAGAAATCAAAGAGCAAACAACAACAACAACAACGAAAAATTGAATTCGACAGAGCAGCAGTACAAGTGAGACGCACAAGCATAGTCATTTGAAAGAAGGGCGCTGGAGCACTAGTGTTCATTCTTCGTGCAATCTCTTGCTACCAATCCCCGTTCTTCCTTTAAAGCAAGGAGGCAACAAAGCTTGTCCTGAGCAAGCCCTCTTTCTCTCTTACATCTCACAATGTCTACGCATCCTCGACTCCCCCTCCCCCCTCTCTCTCCTCAGTTGACTTCCAGCCGCCTTTCCTACTTCCACTTCTCACTTACACGTTTACCTTCCCTTCTAGCTGCTCAGTGCCGCGCCACAGGGTACTGCTCCTGCGGATCCCTCGCCAAGGCCTCCCGCACCGGAGCGAAAAACGGGTGTTGCATTGCTTCATGCGCCAAAATGCGGTCTTGATGATCAAACTGCAGCATCTTGTCTAGCAAATCCAGCGCTGTCGCATCGCACCATGACTCCTGCAGCGAGTCTTTCTTTATGTAGCGGCGCCAGTCGACGTGGTCGTCTGGCAGCGCATGCAGATTCGACTCCACGACGCGCGAAATGCGGCACTGGTACTTGTCCAAGTAGCGGTACAGTGCCTTCTTTCCAAAGACTGCGACGATCTGCAGTAGCTGATCTTCGTTGTTCGCTCCAACAAAAAACGGATCGTTGCGAAACAGCATGCCTGCCAGCACGCAGCCGAGGCACCAGATATCAAGCGAGTAGTCGTAATGGCGGTACCCGACGAGGAGCTCTGGTCCCTTGTAATGCCGGGTCGCGACGCCGCAGTTCAACGCCTGGCCGTGAATGTAGTACTCCCCGAGACCCCAGTCAATCACACGCAGAATCTTTCGCTCGTGATCGATCATAACATTGTAGGGTTTTATGTCGCGGTGGAATATACCCCGGCGGTGGGCGAAGTCAAGGCAGCGCAGAATTTCGTAGAGGTAATAGCGCATGTCGAAGTTGCTCAGCTTGTTCGTGTAGAGCAGGTTGCGCAGCGTGGTGGGGTTGTGCACGTACTCGGTCACAAGAACCACCGTCTGCGAGTTGTCGTCGCGAAGCACGTCCAGCAGACGGACTACATTGGGGCCTCCGCAAAGGTTCCGCAGAATACTAATCTCTCGCAAGATCTTTTGATACCGCACAGGCTTCAGCAGCTTAAGCACGCATAGGCAGCCATTATTGCGGTTGCGTCCGCGGAAAACTTCAGAGTACTTACCGCGGCCAATCTTTTGAAGCAGTTCATAAGGGGCTAAGTTCTTGTTGAAATCCACAACAGCATTCTTGTAGTCCCAATAGTCTACACCTTTTTGGCGGTAGACGTACCAGAAAGGGTGTTCGAATTCCTCAGGCTTCGTCTTCTTCGTCCGCGATTCGTCTCCGCTGAGTGTAGCAGTCCCGTTGGGACTTGTCTGCCTAGTCACTTGAGCCTCCGTCATCGTCGTGATTCTTTCGTTGTTGTTGTTCGTTTTGCGTGTGTACGTGTGTACGTGTGTGTGTGTGTGATTTCCTGTTCCGTCTACCACTTTTCCTTCAGGTCTGCTCTTGCTGTTACCGTTGTGCAGAGCAGTTTCCCGTGAGTCCCTCCTTCCTTTCCTTCCTCTCCCTCTTTAAATTAAAAGCTGTTTAGCCCTCCCTCACGCTTTGATGGCAGAACGCCGGCTTTGTTGAAGAGAACGTTCAGCTGTTATTTGCGAAAGCAAGCACAGAAAGAAGAACGGGAGGAAGAGGAGATGCAGAAACACTCATGCATAGCAGCTTGAAGACGTAATGCGAGAGTACGCCTTACGGAGAAAATCCCCAACGGTCTCTGTTGATGCAGGCAACGCACGCTTTGTTTGTTTTCCTGAAGGCAGAATCTGCTTTGTGCTAAAAACTCCAGCAGACAAGTACGAGCGTGACACAAAATTTCATATCTCTTGCGTGACGAGGATTCCTTGTAAATGGTTCGAGGCAAGGGAGAGCAGGACGTCCTTTTCACCTCCAGCTCTCACACCTCCAGGATGCACCTTTCCGTTCCGAAGCCCCCATCGAGGTGCGTTGAGCTCGCCTTCACATCACGGGACCCACTTCCTTCCACAGGTTGGTGTATGGCTTTCGAACAAAACGGAATCGACATGTCCTGAAAAAAGAACGTGCGGAACGCGAAGACAGGCAGAATAGAAACGCCGACGAAGTCAGAATCACTTCCCAGTGCAATGACACCCCCTCCCCGCAACTCGAGGCAAAGGAAAAAGAAGGAGGATGGATGCCCAAAGAGCCGGAGACGGGGAGGTTTTAACAAAAAAAAAAACTCACTCACGCAGTGGAACAGCGCAGCTGTAGACAAGTCGCAAGCCTCAGTTTCTTCACTTTACGCACGATCGTTCTTCGACTTTCCTTCCCGCGCTGACGCTTCCTCCTTCCTCGGCGCATCATCGCCACCGCCCTCCTTTTCCCTATCCCCCTTCTTCTTCTTCTCATCCTCCTTCTCCTTTTCCCCTTTGTGCTTCGCGATGTTTTCCCTCACCAGCGCATCAAACTTCCCGTTCACCTTGTCAAAGAGCGCCGTCACGAGTGTGTTGTAGGATTCCAATGCAGTCAGAGCGTCTTGGTAAAGCGTCGTCGGGGCCTGATCCGCCGCGGCAGCTGCATCCGCCGCGTTCTCGAAGAACTCCTCTCCTTCCCCCTCCTTCCCGGATTTCGACGTCTCGGCCGTCTCTTCGTCGAAAACGATCAAGCAGCGGTGCTGATGGTCCACAATGCCGCGCAGCTTACGGTCCAAGATCAGCTGCGACAGCTTCTGCTCCACCACCATCGGGCTCAGCTGCAGAAGGTCGCTGATGTACTCAATCTGAACACGGTTGTACGGTGAGACCACCTTCAACAAATGACGCTCAAGCAGCGTGTTGTACATGTCATTCACCTGCCTACGCACGACCTCGTCGGCCAACAGGTCGGTCTCCGTGTTCGCCGTCCCCGCCGCCTCGGCCTCGGCGCGCGCCTTGCCGAGGATAGCGTTGAACATGTGCGTGTCCTGCTTGTTGTACGCTTCGGCGATGCCGCGCAGCGCGTCGACGTCGCTGCCCTTATACTCCAGCACGCTCTTCGAGGACAGCAGCGCGGCCAGCTCATCCGGGCAGTCCGTGGCGATCTTGGCGAGGATCATGTAGCGCAAGGCGCGGCGGGCCTGCCGAGCCTGATCACCTAGCTGGTGGAAGCCTTCAAAAGCTTCGTAGAGGTAAGAGTACGCCGTTTTCGCGTCCTTCTCCTCGGCATGCAGAACGCCGGACTGCAAGTCAATTTCTGCCTGGGAGAGCGGGGGACAGTAGATGCTGTTCGCCGTGGTGCGCGCTGACACGAGCGCCGCGCGTGCCTTCTGAATATCCAGCACGGCGTAATATAGCTTACTCTCAAGAAGATAGATGTCCAGCAGCAACGTACGGTCGTCGAGGCGACGGACCTCTTTCAGCAATGCGCTGAGCGAGGAGAGGGCGTCGTTCTTTCGGTTCTCCGCAAAGAGCACCTCGACGTAACGCAGCTGTAAGCGGTGGCGCAGGAAAGTACGCTTCTCCTGGCGGGCCCAATCCACGGTAGCGAGGCACACCGTCTCCTGCTCCCGAAGCGGCACGCCGCACTGCACGATGTGCTCAAAGAGCTTGCGCACCATCTTCGTTGTCTTTGCCTTCGGCAACACCTGGAAGAACGGACGGACGTCCGTCAGCAGCTGAATCGCAGCCGCGCCATCCTTTGTGGCGGTCAGCAGCTCCGCCAGGCGGTAGACAGCCTGCTCCTTTGCACGGATCGAGTCGACGTCGTCAGAGGTGACATTGGTTTGCACAATGGCCTGCAGGAGCTGGCGGGCGGTGGTGCGGTCGCCTTTTGCGTAGTGGTCCTCCGCTACGTCCAGCGTGTGGGCGCAGTCCTCGACAACACCGGGCGGCGACATTTCGGGGAGGGAGAAAAACAACGCTGTATCAGAATATATAACTACGGCAGCGGGTCAAGAATGATGTTTGTTTGGTGGAAAGCACTCCAGCGAGCTTCAAAACGGTGTGTCGTTTGCCAAAGTCTGCTTTGTATGCGACAAACTGAAAAAGTTTCTTTCGGTTTGCTTTGCAAACAGGAATAGGTGCTTCTTGCAATTCCAGGGCCAACGTATAGTGGTGTATTTCTGTGTATGCGTCTGTCTGTCTGTGTGTGTGTGTGTGTGTGTCTCTCTCTCTCTCTGTGTGTGTGTGTGTAATTCTGGATGAATTTATACGAATTGCCACAGCACTTAGCTTCGAACAACCTAGAGTTTGCAGAGAAGTAATACAACGGAGTATGGGTGAATAAAATATGCTGATGTCGAACAAGACAGAATGAGCGATCACGTTGGGTGTTACCACCCGATGACATCAAAGTCAGAGTGGAGACGCAGGGAGGTGGAATGAACAGAGAAGAAGAAAAAAAATGAGGCACCCTTTTTTCTTCCTCGTCATTTTTCATTTACGCCCCACGTCAAAGCGGAAAGTCCGCCGTCTTGCTTATTTTTAGAGTAGCGCCCTCCATGAGAGTGGAGTCTTCACAGCGGAGCAGCTAGTCTATTCGCACTTCTCTGGAAAAGGAGAGAACTACCAGAGCAGGTAAATGAAACGAAAGGTCAAACCACATCATTAAGGACGCGTTCAACTTCCAGTGATTGGTGAGAAGCCGTCTTTCCATCCTTCCGCATATCGTACATCCTTGTTGTCATTATGCGATGCACAAGAGTAAGAGAGGTCGATTTAACGCACCCTCGACTCATTACAGCTTAGGCACTTACACACTCACCTTTCTAGTGGGAAAAAGAAGCTGCCCCACACACCGTCACCGCCACCACCACAACCGCCAACACTCACGGTGATGCCTCCACTTTCGCTTTTTTCCTCTCTACCTCGGTGCTCGCCTTGTCTACCACTCGATTCGCAGTAGCAGCAGCACCGCTCAGATACGGTGCCTGGAGCGGCGGTTGCACCGGGGGCAGCACCGTCGCATCCGCCGCCCGATCGTAACACATGTCTGCGTCGAAGCCGGACAGGTCTCCACAGGACAAGAATGGAGCGAGGACACCACTTGGCAGCGTGCAGGCCGTCCGTGCAGAACTGCCGACTGGTGGAGCGGTGGTGTTGGTGGCTGCTGCTGCCGCCGCCGAAGGGGAGGGATACTCGGCAGCAACGCTGTAGTGATACACAGGGGCCTCTGGGGTAAAACTGCTCGCACGCAGCGGGCCATCATTCGGTCCTCCTTCATTTTCATTTGCTCCTTCCGCTTCGTTCACTAGCGGAGAGGGGGCCGGTGTGTCCATGAAGCGCGGCACGTACCCCGGCGGTAGCCGGAAGCCTTGGCACAGTAGGAAACTCTCCATCGACGCGTTACGCGACGATTTCGGCTTCACCACACGCACCTGCTCAAAGAAAACCTCACTCTTCGCGACCAGGAAAGGAGTGTTGGGACCGCGGAACATCTTCGTTACGAAGCAGCCACCGGGTCGGAGGATAAACGTCGTTATGTGGAGCGCAGCGAGCAGTAAGTGGTGCTGCAGGTATTCATCTAGCTCGTGCATCCCCGTCACATCAGGGGCGCCATCGCAGATCACAATATCCGCTTTACGCGGCGATGCATCCACGGTTGAGGGGGCAGAGGAAGGCGCCAAAACAGCTGCAGCAGTTATGGAAGTGCTGTTGTTATTCCTACTACTCTCCTCTTTCTCTGGATCCTTCTTTTCCTCTGTCTCTGGTGCGTTCAGCAGGCGAATGATCTCATTCGCCGTTGCCTCGCTCGTAATGTCGCCCTGTAAAATGCGTACGCCTTCGATTGGGGCCATCTCTTGAAGATCCACCGCGACCACGCGTGGTGGAGGCAGCTGCGGTGCCGACGCTGTTGCTGCAATAGTGGATGACGACGTTGATGCCGACACTGTTGCATTGTTGTTTTGCTGTGTCAATGTCCTGAAGTGGTGGGCTAGCACCTGTGACCAGCTACCGGGTGCAGCGCAGAGATCCACTGCGCCGGTGCGGATCTCAGCCGGATCCAGAATGTTGAACTCTTCATGAATTTGAAGAAGCTTGTAGGCGCTGCGGGCACGGTAGCCCTCTTCTTTTGCCTTGCGGTAGTAAATATCGCGCTTGTCCTTCGACGCGCGTCCCATCTTGCAGCTTTTGTGTTTCTTGGGTGTGGAAGTACTCGTTTGACTGAACGCAGCGCACGATTTCAATAAGGAAAGGTTCAACAAGAAGAGAAGGGATGAAAGCTACCGAGTACATGTCGTGTTTCGCTAGGGCTCTCAAATGCGACATGAGCAAGTAAAATTGGTCTTGCGTTTCACCGATGTTATTGCTGTTGCGGTTGTTGTTGTTTGTTGTTGGTTTCCCTTGCTTTCGACGAACGATCCATTGTCACTCGCAGAGGGAAAAGATAAGAAGCGGAAAAGAGCGCTGGAACGCGATCTCCATCCACTACCTAAAACGACAAAAAAAAAAACAAAGAAGATCCATACGTCACTAAAAACTGATGTCCACCGTTCTGTCTTGCTGAGAGAGAGAGAGAGGAGAGAATACACCAAGCGTTAGAATTAGCTGGTATTGGGTTAAAAATTAAATGTAGACAAATTATATATATGTGTGTATATATAAATATATTTACACACTCAAAGCGGTCCTCCTTTGCTTTTCTGCCGACACACTTCACTTCTGTTGCGAATACGTATACAAGAGGAGCCGATGAGATATAATTAAAAAAAAAAAAATATATATATATATATATATATCAGACTCAACGCGGACTAGGAGACCCCCACAAGGACACCTTCACACCTTGCCACAACCAGCAAACGAGAACAGGGGCACACACGGAACTACAAGCAAATAAGCCTTTCTTCTCCTCCCCCCCCCCCTAACTAACAGAGTATATAAAGAGAGAAGCTCTACGCCCCCTTCCAGTGATGCTTCTGGACCTCCTCGCGCACCCGCATTTCATACTCTTTCACATCGCGCAGATACACTTTAAACGGCTCCTCCTGCGCCGGGTCCTTGATATTCGGGTGATCCAGCAGCTCCTGAATCGCGAGCAAAATCTGCTTGATTGTGATGTTTGGTCGCCAGTCTTTCTCCTCATTCAGAATCGACAGACACACCGTCCCACTCGGGTACACGTTTGGGTGAAAGAGCACTGGTGTAAATACACACTTTGGTGGCTTGGTCGGGTAGTCCTCAGTGAAGGTCAATCGCAAACGGAATTCGCCACCTTCCCACGGTGTACCGGGCTTGCCAGGGATACCGGCCTCCCAATGCAGAAGATCCAGCCCGGCACCGGCAGGCGACAGCGGCGACGAGGGCGAAGGTGATGCTCCATTTGTTGTACTAGCTTTACTATTAGGTGTGGTGAGTTTTAATTGTGTGGTGCCGTCACGGTCATGTTTCTGACCAGCGTTGCGGGGTGCGGCCGTGGCGGCGATCTCCATCGGCTTTGCCCAGAAGCCGAAGGGGCGGTCTTTGCGCCATGCCTTTCGCTCCTCGCGCAAGCGTGACTGCGCGAGAGACAATCCAGACATGATGAAATCTGCTTTGTGTATTAGTTTTAGAGAAGTTGTTGTTGTTGTTTTTGATATTTATTCCTTTGCTGATGTGGTATTGTAATCGAATCCTCTCTTCCGAGAGAAATTCAAAGGGACAATATCAGTGAAAAGGAGGCTAGCCAGTTGTGTGCGTGTGCGTGAAGAACGGCGACCTTGTATAAAGGTCTATGAATGCGAACAGCGATGTATGTTGGTGCGGTTGTTGAGCAACGCAGTCCAGTGCAGCTGGAAAGGGGGGCGGGAAGAGAAGAGAAAATGGCAAAAGAGAAAAGGAAAAGAAATAATCAAGGAAACGAGAAGGAAAGCAACACGGAAAGGTCGACAAATGCAGCACGCACTTGCCAGCTGGCAGGCGTATCACTCGTGAATAAAGCAGCCCTGTTGTCGGCTGCTCAACGACGGGATAAAAACAAATATAGACGACGTATTCGCTACCGCGCACACGCTAGCCTTATACGGTGTGACCCGCTCGCGTCAAAGTTGCTCGCGCATCTACCTCGAACAGAAGCACGCTCCCACACGAATCCTCGGTTTTGGTTCTCTCGCATGTTTCGAAACATAAAAGCAAAAAAAAAAATAAAATAAAAAAATAACAGTAAATAAACCGAGATATACAGAGCACACGTAATAAGGCGTCAGGAAATTCAAAAACAGCAGCCGACCAACTCAAAGGCACAACCGAACAGGTAAACAAGCAAGGACCTTGGTGAGGAGCGACGAAGCAGAGTACACGGCTGCCACGTAGCGCCAAACACAAAAGAAATGAAAGCCTGGCTTTCACACATTCGTAACACCAAGTATTAAAAAGAAAAAACCCAATGACTCCTCTGAGTTCCTCTACTGAAGCACACGCACAGAGCCTAAAGGGGGTACCACCTGCACGTACGGGTACGCGTGGGAGCAGCGCGAGGTGGTATCCACATTACGATTTAAGCGTAGCGTCCCCGTCACGAACAGCGTCGAGCCGAGGTGCACCTGGTGATGTAAAAGGGCTGCAGGGACGAGATCGCCCATGCAGCGCACCACAATGAGCTCCTCGTCGTGGTATTCCTCCAGCTTCTGATAAGCAGTAGCACCTTCCGCATCACCAGCAGCTGCTGGAGTTCGTGCAGCGGGATCAGTTTTATTAATGTTGTTGTTGCTGATGGCGAGGACGTACTGAATTACGCGAGTGGTGCCCACAAAGCCTTCCTGTACATCCCGTACTGTTCCAACGAGGACGGCGTTCACAGCTGTGCGGACGTGGACATGTGGCGCGTCAGCGTCTTCCGACGCGTCCCTCAAGTCTTCCAACCCAGCAGAACTGCTGTGTGCGCTGCTGCTGTTGCTACTATTATCGTCAGTGGAATCGTTCTCCGCTCCGTTTTGACCTCCCTGATCAGAGGGGCACATTGGTGAACCAGTCGCTTCACCAGTGGTATCAGCGTTCAACTCAACGTTGCTGCTGACATACTTCTCATCTCCGGAAATATTTAAAGATGTCTGTGCACCAGATACAGACGGCGAAGCACCTCTCGTACTGGAGTTGTGCGATTCCAAAGCTGCTGATGCTACTGCTGCTTTTTTGGTGGCCCTGTAAACGTGCAGCACTGAAGTTAGCTCCACCTCTGCTGACTGAGTTGGCGATGCTGCAATTCCATATAACCGTTTCCACTCGCACTCACTGATCTCGTCTTCTTTTGGCTCTGCCACCCCCTCCACTTTCACGTCAACGCCTCCCTCCCTATTGTTAGTTGGATCGAAGGCGGTGGATGCGTCGTTGAGACCGTGGTGGCATGACTCCAAGTGGTCTTCCAATGCGTCAAGTAAACGGAAACGAGGCACTGTTGACTCGTACCACTTCAGAGCCTCTACGTCGATACTCACAACTCCCGGAGAAGTGGACAATGGTACTTTTGACGGATTCGTTTGCGTTGCCGACGACAGCGATGCTCCTTTCTGTGCCCCTTTGCGATGTGCGTTTGACTTCTGCTGACCTGGATTTGTCTTCGCATGCTCACTCAAAGAACATTCACTCGCACCAAACCGTTCTACGGATGCAGCCGTCTGTGTCCCACCTGTAGCGGAAGAATGGACTCGGTTCTCTGTCAGTGTGTTGAGGGCAGCCGCCAGTCCCGGCAAGACCCGTTGCTGGCACACTGGGCACGCGTAAGGACGCGAAGCGAAGCGCAGCAGCCACACTTTGCGAAGCGTTGCCTCTTCCGCTTCTCCCTTGTTTTGATCTCGCTTGGCGCTCGTTGCCACTCTTGCCATCGCATTACTTTCCTTTCTTCCACTCAACACATCCGTCTCCGCTTTTGTTTCCGCGGCAGTATGCGTCTCTAGCCTCCCCTCCACCTCGATCCTTGCCCTGCCTTCCAAGTCACGAAACGGGTTCACCGGCTCCTTCTCTTGCTCAACTAGCGCCGCATTTGGGCTATCGCCAAACGGGTTTGGATAGTGTCGACTCAACTCCATAATACTCATTTCCTGTGCCGTGGGAGTAATGCTGAGCCCCATCGTCCTTGTCGCTGTCGGATGATTACTCTTATCATCGACATCAACACCGCCAACCAGAGTCACTGTCCCATCGAGGTTGCGTCGTTGCGCGTGCAAACGTCGTGGGGACGTGCCGCTCACGGTGATCCTTGTTGTTGTTATCGTGCGTTTGACACCTGGGGCAGCGCCGAGCGGTGTCGCACGTGCAGATGGCTTTGCCGCCAACTCCGCCTCCATCTCATCTCGAATGTCCGCTTTCCCTTGAATAAAGGAGGAGCTTGGAATGAAGTATTTTCCGTTACAGCTGTCAACGGAAATGGAGTAGACCGTGGTGGTGTTGCTCTTTAAACCCGCGGCGCCGGTGAGTTTGTCACTACTACCCTCCTTCCTGCTCTGCACGCCGGCTGCCTTCTCGACGTCGTCACGCGTTAGCCCGACCTCGTCCCACACAGTGAGTAAAAGGTCATCGATAAGGTCGTCGCTGGGAAGGCTGACGGTGGGCTTTGACTTGTACATTTCAATTAACCTGGCAGTTGAAGGAGAGGTCGGAGAAGCCCTCTTGCCCTGTGTCCTCTCAGGTGCTACTGCCGCCTCTTCTGTCGCCGCAATGCTCGTGCTGCTGCTGCTGTTGTTGCTACTCCTCTCTGTTTCAGCAAATGTGTTCGTCACGGGAAACACAATATCGGCTTGTCCGTCAGCCCCACTGACCGCCTCGTTAGCACCCTTTGTTTTTACACCCGTTGCTGTAGCAGCGACAGCAGCAGCAGGCGTCATCGAAGCCCCAATCACGTTCTTGTACCCAATAATCTCACCTGGGCCCGCACCCTCCAACACCGTCGCCGCCGCCTCTTCGACATTACCGCTCGTGCTGGTGTGCCGCCGCTCCACATGCTCCACCGCAGCTTCGCGGCGGCGAAAGGCACGACCGCAACAACTGCAGTGGAACTTCATTGTCAGGTCAATCGGCGCGCGTACCGCTACCTCAGCCACCTTCGCCTGTAACTGTGTCGATGTTGCTGCTGTAGCGTTTAAACCAGCACAGGAGCCACCATTACCCACGTCCACTGTCGCGGCAGAAACTGTAACGATAGCAGCAGAGGGTGACGCTACAACGTTGCTGTTGCTTCTATTGACATCGCTTGACGTCTGGTCATTTGAAATCCACAGAGTGCGTGTCCCGGTTGTCACAAAGGGCGGTGGCTCATGCGTCGGCGGGTACGCGAGGCAATTCTCGTTGTGGAGGACGCCATTGAATTGTGCCATGATGCGCTGCGCCGCGCTGGTCGCGTGGGCAGCGGTGGCAGCTCGTGTCAACGCGTTCAGTCGTTCTAGCTGCTTTGGTGGGTATATGGGTTCTGGGATAGTCGGTGGTCCAACGTTGGGCACTGTCGGGGCGAGCTGCGGTGGCACGTTCATCCACACCCCGTGCTTCCGGTGCGCTTCTTCTAACAACAGAAGGTGGACGTCTTCACTGGAAATGGTGAAAGTGTCGTAGAACAAGATTGCATTCTCGTTGCCCGGCCCAGAGACTGCAGCACTGGGTGGGGTTGAAGCTGCTGCTGACGGCGAACCTGCAGCTGGTACGGTGGTGATAGTAGACTGTTTCAGCAGCACGGTGGGGTGGTGAATTAACGGTCCGTGCGTGGAGTAGCTACGAGAGGGGATCGCGGAAGAGGAAGGACAGGGGGAGGGAGGGTGAACTGAAACCCTGGAGGATGTGGCCACGCAGCGGCGCAGCAGCCGACAGTGGTGCGTGAGGCGCGGCACTGCCGTGCCGCAAACCAGAAGCATCGTTTCTAGTCTCACACGGCAATATATACATATATACATATATATATACGGTTTTAAGTTCGCCGTTTAGGTTTTGAGAGTGGTGACAGACCCCCAATGGTGTCGTAGAGTGGAGTTGAGTACTTGTGGGCAGTTGATAGACAGAGGTGGAAAACAGTGGAAGAACGTAGAAGGGCAAAGCAAGTGGACGCGGGAAAGTGCAGTTAGCATCTTTTATTCTCAACGCCTTGTCCCGAAGTTCAACTGCGATGAAGTCCAACCGACAGGTCGTTGTTCGGTTCCCTCCCCTCTTCCCTCTCGAGCTGGGTACCCGTTTGTAACACCTCAGCGCCGAGATGCGCGTTCGATGTCGCATTCGCAGCGTAGCACAACGCAGTTTCGTTTCAAAAATGGTTGGCACGAAAAACTTTCACTTCCTCCTGCTATTGTGGCGTACTTGCCTTTGAGGGTCTCGCAGACGGAGTCGATGCCTCGCCCAAAGTCTTTCACATCCTTCGCTTCGACCGCTTAAGTGAGTGTGTGTTTCGTTGTTGTTGCTGTTATAAACTCTTCGTCGATAAAACAGAACGTGCTGAAACAAAACAAAGCCACTGAAGACGAAGAGGGTGTGACATCGGCCAACGCCTTTCAACAGACTGCACAAACGCACTTCATCACCGCAAACTGCGCTTTTGCCACAGCGATATACGTAAAGGTGCCGACATGCATCAGCGAAAAGAAAACTAACAGCGCATCATGATGTTAATGGTAACAAGAGTAGAGAAGTTAGTAGGGCCTCTCAGCAGCTTCAGTTCTTTACACATCGTGCCCTCCCACCTGATCTCCCCAGGTCGTGTGTCCATCCGGTTTCACCGATCGCACAGACGCCGGTACGACATGCGCCAGCGACGAGGGATGCAAAAACTTGCTCGCACTCGCTGCCCCACCAGTACCACTATTCACATTACTGTTACCACCGCCGTTGCTAATGTTGCCGCTGTGTTGTACGATAGTCACAGTGGCGGGCGAATCAGTAGAGTAGTTACTCGTTACCCCCTCACTTCCACTGCGACTCATGCCGGAGTGCTGCCAGTGATGTCCGGCGTACTCGCCGGGATGCGGAAACGCGTGTTGCTGATGCTGTTGCTGCTGCGATGGCAATTGGAGGTGGCCATGATCGTGCCCTTGAGGCAACCCGGGGTGACGCGAGTCCGATGACAGGGGGAAACTGCCTAGCAGGCCCGAGGACGGGGCAGGGTTCGTTGGCGAGCTGCACGCCGTGGAATTTGCAGTCCCAGGCGCCGTATTTGTTTGCGACTTGGAAGCGTTAGCATTACTATTATTATGGTTTCCACCAACCGTCGCCTTGCCTGTATCTGCAGCACCTCCAGCAGGGGTCGAGACACCGAGTCCGCTAACTGACATAATCTCTCTGTTCACGCCACTGGCAAAGCCCCCGGTCACTTCAATATTCGAAGGGTGAAGGCGGTACGGCGAGTTGTGGAGCGTCTCCCCACGCGAGCCGCCAGTGCCGACGTGTGTAATCATCGAGTTGGAGGACCTGTCATATGCGCTCAGCCCACCACCCGTTAGACCCAGGCCAAAGTGGCCCGTCAAACTCTCCTCCATCTCCCGCACTGCAACAGTGACGGGCACGGCAGTAAAGGGTAATGTGTTGACGATCGTGTTGCTGGTTGTCACAGCAACCGGGGACACACCGGTCGATATCATTGGCTTTAATGTTGAAGAAGAAGTTGTTGTGAGAATCGGCTTTGTCAGTTTAGGTGACAAGATGGAGTTTGTGTCGGAGACAACTTGTGGACCTGCGTTCAACAGATTTGCTGATGCTGCTATTGTGTCCTTCACTGCCACTTCGTTAGCGCCGCTGCCACATGGGGAACCGACGGCGACGGTCACCGCAACCCCCGATGCGGAAGTACCAGCAGCACCCGTCAAGCCTTTATTACTGTTATCACCGGGGACTGTCCGCATTACAGGCGACTGCGCAGTGGTTGTGGCGATCTGCTCAGTGCGGCTCCCCACACCATCTCCTTCTTTCAGCGGATACTGCGGCGGCGTTTGCTGAGAAGTCGGAGAGGACGGCTCCGGCTGTTGCCGCTGTAGTGGTGATGTTTGTGTGGTCGATTCATTTGTTTGCTGTTGTTGTTGCTGCGGAGGTGGCGCTTGTGGATGCGTCGGTGGCGGCGTCGGCAGTGGCAGCGCCCGCGACTGATCGGTGGCGTTCAACTCATTGAGCTCCCCTTCCGGCGCCCATAACGCGGCGATGTTCAGTGGCGCGCATGTCATCTGCTGCGCCCGTAGACCTCGCAGCAGCGTTGAGAAGATGAGCAGCAGCCCCAGCACGTAGACGAAAAAGCCCAGAAAGTCTGGCATGGCTTGCGGGTAAATCGTAACGATCGGCAGAACTATGAAAGCAGCGATGCTCAGAAAAATATGCAGCCGCCATTCCTGTCGATCTTGCTTCATCGACTGCGAGATCTGCTCGAGGTGGAAAGGTGTCTGCGGGGCTACGAGGCGGAAGAAAAAGAGGAACTCCTGCAGGTGCATAATACCAGGGAATTTGTGACTTTTAATGACCGGCATCTTTCGTTCCGTCGCCGGCACTTCCCACGAGAAAGTCAGGCACGGGTACTTCGACCAAAGCCCACGGTAGCCGTACAAAGCGGCAAAGCGCACCGTGCTGAGGTCTGTGGCAGTCGTCACGGGGGTAACCACGCTCTCGTACACGGTGATTAAACGCTCGTTTGTCAGCACGTAGAGCCGTCCACATTGCCGCACCACGATAAAGAGTAAAACGGCAAAGAGTATCATGACGATGAGCCCGCACGCCGCCACGGCGGTAGACCCGATCAATTGCACAATTGCGTAACTTGTGTCACTTACTGAGGACAGCATAACCATCCACGCACCGAACAAGAAGCCCACGGCGAGGTCCAGCAGCAGCCACTCGCTTTCCATTAACACCCCACGCAGATTCGGCTTTGAGCACCACGTGATGTATTCATCGCGGTACAGGGTACTTTTTAAGGCACGGCAGTACTGCGGAGAGAGGAAGTCGGAACTTAACAGCTGCACGGTCTCGCCGCGCTTCTGCCGGGCGAGGCTTACCGGCACGTTCGTCGCAGCCGGGGAGCCGATGGGGCCACTTACCGGGGCACCCGGTGAAATCGTCGCAGCAGTGTTGTTGCTGTTCGTGTTCGTTGCAGTTGCAACTGCCGCTACCGGAGATACTGCAGTGGCGCTCGCAGGTGGCGGCAGAGAGGTGGTCGCGGTTTCGCCGAATATTGCCGACCCGACGTGAATGTCAGGTTTTATTTCTGCTGCTAGCGCTGGTGGTGGCGTTGTGGTCCCAACGTGGGCCAGCAGAGGCAGCCGTGCATTTTCAACCCCATAGGACACCGAAGGGGAGGAAACAGAAGACGGGAAGGCGTCGGGGGCATCACCGTTGTTGTTGTACGCAGTGACTGTGCCATCTGCCAACGGGTTACTCTCTGTGTTGTTTTTTTCGACATACTCAGCGGCTGACACGGCGGCTGCAAAGGGCGAGATGATGGGCACGTTGATGATGGGCACATCAGCAAGATGCACAGCGGCAGCATTAGTATTCTGGGGTACGCCGTGTGGTGATCCGGGAGCTGACGTGGCGCGACCTCCTGCAGTTGCTGCTGCTGTGATTACGACTGGCCGCATTACTGCCACTGCGTCGCCAACGGCTGTGAGGGTAGTCGGAGAGGCCTGCATTGCCTCTACCTGAGCCTCATACTGCTTCAGTTCCGGAAAGCACGTCAGCAGCGGCCGTCCACGCAGCTTCAAGGCCAGTTGAAAGTAGTAGGTGCTGGACATGTTGCGCCGCGCGTCGTTGAGAAGTTGCAGCCGCTGTCGGCCATGGCAACGGTGGTGGTGATACCTGCTGTTGGTACCGCCATTGTTGAAACAACCCCCGTCACCACCGGTTTTATTAGCAGTACCGGCGATGTTGTGACAACGCCGTGATGAACCAAACGTGGAGGCGCTCGCGCCGGTGCCGCCGCTAGTCTTGTAGTTACTGCTGCTCGCTGGAATGCCAGGGGATAACTTCGATGACGACGAGGTTCTAGAAATCGCTCTGGTTGTCGGGCGGTCGTGCGTCTTTGTCCAAATTTGCTGGTTTGCACGCCGCTCAGCCTCACTCTCGAAGAAGAACAGCGGTACACGTTTGTGGTGGCTCATCATGTAGTAGCCCAGTGCGCCGTAGGCCGCGTAGGCGATGAGCAACATAGCAGCAAAGTACCAATCTGCAAACCACGGCTTGAGCGACACGGCGAAATGGAGCACGACAACGAAGACAGAAGTGAGCAGCGCAGTGAAAAAGGGTGCAAAGCTGAACCGCGCGATGTTGCACCAAAAGCAGACCTCACCAGGGCCGAGGCAGGCGGGCTGGCGGCACTTGCAGATGGGGCAGTAACCGGTCGCCGCCGCCGCCGCAACAACTGCAGTACCAATATGAACATCCGCAGTAGAGGTGTTCTTATTGATACCGTTGTTAGCTGTGAGTGTTGGCTCAACGCCGTCTCTCCCCCCGTCGCCAGGTGCCGCGGATGGCACGCGCGGGTGGTGCGCCACGACAACGCTGTGCGATGCGCTGTCGAGGTAGGACGGGTTCGAAATCGTCGACGCCGTTTCCGCGCTCGGGGCATCGCTGTCATCCTCGCTCTCATCCTCTCCGCTCCCACCGGAGCCGCCGTGGTTTTCAGCAGGTACATCCGCCTGTGCATGCGACAGGGTTGCCGTAGCAGCTACTCCGTCCCGCAGCGGAGGGTCACGTGTCCATGTTAACGGTGACATGCTGATGCCGCTGCTGCTAATGTCGTTGTTATTATCATTGTTGCTCATCCGTGTAGGCGCAACAGCGGACACTTTCGCCGATGTTGATGCCTCTCGCTCTTCCTCCTCCATCGCCACCTCGTAGGAGCGGCTGCGCCCCTCCAGCAAATCAGAAAGAAAAGGTTCGTATTTCCACGGCAGCTGTCGAATCGCACGCATCCACAGGTAGGTGACGAGGGAAAGGACAAACAAGATGCAGCCAAAAACAAGTGCAATCAGCGGCGGCGGGCGGCAGATGTAAATGTTGTTTGTTGTCCACGCCGCGGTGCATGACATGTCGGGGCAAGCCCCGTTGAGGTCTCGCTCGCGCAGGTCTTTGCAAAACGACGCACGAAACGCCGCCATCGCCTCCGGCGTCAGCGTTGCAATCGGGCTATTGTCGTCACCCGTCGTTGCGGTAGTAGTGCTCTGCGCAAGTCCATAGTATGCCAGCACGCTTGCGTTAACCTCCTTGCATGACTGCGAACTCTCGCACCAGGCGCAGAGGAGCGAAGGGCGCATGATTCCTTGCGTTTGATCGTAGACGCACTCGCTGCACCGCGTGATCTCCTCGCAGGTGTTCAGCGCGTTTGCTGGCCAACAGAAAAGATGGAAGAGGAGGGTGATTACAACGAAGAAGGCTTTACAACGCAGAGAATAAGTGTGGTGGGCAAGCAGGCTGTGGCGACGCGCTGTCGTGTCACCTAAACGTGCGGCGGACATAGCGCTGTAAAAACGATCATAAAACGATAGCAATGATGGTGTCAGAGAGGGGAAAAGACCGATAGAGATGTGGAAGCCTGAAACACTAGCTGAGGTGTTTTGCTTGAGCTTCAGCTCTATATTATAAGCGGCTGTCTGTTCGTGGCGCGAAGACACTACCGTTGCCTTTGCTCTGACACCGTTAACTGCAGCACTTCCTAATGTGTTGCTTGGTTTTCTAGGAGGAAGATAAACCGCAGAGGGGGTGGAAGATGACTACAGCACAGCCGGCAGGTTAGAGAGAAACGACTACCCCGAAGTGGGAAAAAAAAAATCTCAGCAGGAGATACTTCGAGAAAAGCAGAAGAAGGAAAAGACAAAAACAGTAATGGTGACAGCAAACGCCGGGACGAGTTGGAGCAACTGTAGCGTGCAGCTGTGCACGGAAAACGAAAGCGTTTTGTAAAGATCGAGGTGAAAGAAGAAGGGGAAGAGGTTGCAGTGAATACGAGGAAAGGAAAGCGTTGATTCCTGGCGGTTCAATCTCAACTTGCTTCGAATGTACGACCAATTTCGTCTGGAAATGGTCGTTCTCTCTCCCTCTCTCTCTCTCTCTATATATATATATATGTATGTATGAGCAAGAGGCGAAGATGGCGAAAGGGGAAAAAAGAGAGGTGACACAATTTATCAGCAATGTCCTTGTTCTCTGCGGAAATCAGAAAGGGCTGACTTGTTATTGGTGCGCTGATTAGTTTTTTCAGAGGAGTTGGTCGGCGTAGAGGAGCCCCTCCGCTTCCCTTTTTTTCTTTTTGTCTTGTTTGACATAAATAAAAAATAAAAAAGAGAGGCTGTTCACTAGCTTGCTTGAACAGCTTCTAAGATGACACAAAGTGAAACAAAACCCCAAAAAAGAGTGCTTGAAAGCAGCAGCACAGTACAGAAGGCAAGTGAATGAAGTAAACCACACAAAAATCCTCCGCAATCCTTTAACTGGCAATCGTAGAACGCGCATTCGATTCGTTTTCCTTTCTAATCTCTTTCTCTCTGTCTCTCTCTGCGTGTTTTCTACGTGTGAGCCTTATTTACCGCATTTGTCGCTGCATCAGCCGCCGTTCATCCTCCCGCTCATTGCGACGGCGCCGACAGTGCTGCATCACAAACGCCACCCCCGCAGCCAGAATGAGAATGACGATCAACACACCACACAGCGTTCCCAGCGAGCACATCACCCCACGGCACTGAGACGACGTATCCGTGACGTACGTGTGCGAAGTCTTGACCACAACGTAGGGATAGGTGTAACGCACTTCCGCGCCCATTTCCTTGTTGCTTTTCGCGTCGAGGCTTGTTGCGTTAAACGATACCATGACCGGTGGAGTCGTATATGCCGGAGAGAGGGTGCCACGGAGAAGGGTGCAGTAATCCACAGAAGCCGTATCAAGGGTGGAAATTGCGTTCACGCGTTGTTGTGCCTTCGGGACAGGATATTGGACCACTGCGACGGCGCTTGTGGTGGTGCTGACTTCCTTCACACGCGTCTCGGTGTTTTCGTCCATCACGGGTGCAACGGCATCTGTCGTATTACCCTTACTGCCATCGCTGTCACCACCGTCCTTGTCGTAGTGGCTACGCAACATCAGTTCTACTTCTTCAATTGTCACGTGCGCAAAGACATTCACGGCGGCGGTCAACTCACTCAAGTACACCTTCCTCGTCAACGCGCGGAAAAGGTTCGAGACGATGTTCGGGAAGGCATCACGGCGGCTCCAGGACCAGGTAAAGGGAAGCGTTGTCGCCGTGGCTGTGGCTGTGTTGGACGAGGTGTTCGCTGTAATCAGCCGCCCATCCTTGTACTCGTACACGTCGTAGTGCACTTCAAAGGTCAGTCCCAGCAAACTCGTTTGATCGACAAAGCGTCGGTTGATCTCAAGCAACGTGGTGTTTTTCAAACAAACGCACGGATTGGCCGACCTTGCGGAGGAGTCGTTGACTAAAATGGTGCTATTGTGCGCGGTGCTGCAGCAGGCCGCACCAGCAGTGTTAGCGGACACCACCGTTGCGACATCCCTCCTCAATTGGACAGAAAGGATCTTTTCGTATTTGGCGGTGGGCGCGATAGCAAAGTAGCGAGTGGCTTTGCTGTTCAGCACCGTCGTGTAGACGCACCGCACATCCCTTGTGGGTTCCACCGCCGAGTGCATTGTACGTCTACGTGGCAAGGATAGGGTTTTTTTCTTTGTAGGTTCACGGCGACCGGCTCTCTTTTCGGGGAACAGGCTTGTTTTGTTTCCTCGTTTCCTGGCTGTTATTACACGACCGCAGGGAAGAGTACCTGAAGCAACAGCCGAAGAACGCAGAAGGGCACAGAAAGGATAGAAGAGAGGAGCCGCTGCTATGGTATCAGGCAGCAAAGGGCAGCTGTCTACACCGGACCAAATTTCATGCGAGGAGGATTCACTCACGTCGATTTACGCAGATAAAGTGTCAGCATTCTTTATTGAAAGCCTGACATCGTTTTCAAAACAAGATCCCCTTTGCTTGTTCGAGGTACAGAAACAGAAGTTACTGAGCTTTACCAATTTCTTGAAGATGCAGCATTGAGTTGAATTCAAGTATAGGCTGGCTTCTCGGGTAGCTCCGCAATGAGGCGCTAGTTAAAGAAAATGACGGCTGCCGAGCAAATAGTACCAACAGAACACCAAACAAGGAACGAAAAAGGGGGAAAGGGAAAAAGAGAGGCGCTAGGGAAAGAGGAAAGGCGGGCAACGGCACCAAAGCTCGCAGAAATCTTGCCTGGAGTAATGAACGCACGCAGCTGAGCTTAGGCAAGCAACAAGAAAGTCCCTGTTGCCTGCAATTAAGAAAAAGCACATGGCTTATTTGCGGGGGCGACGGCGGAACTGTGCTTGACGCAGTCGATACTTCCGCGCCCACAGCCAGACATACCCAATCCCCGCCCCGGCCACAAACCCCCCGACGTGGGCGGCATGCCCAACCGTCTGCCCGGGCATCAACGTGCGCCACGTCGACTGCAGCGCCTTCCGCTGCGCATCAAACTCTGCACTTCCGTTACTCCCACCACCGTTGCTACTGCCCGACCCCAGCAGTGCCACGTAATGGTTCATCAAATCCACCGACAGCGCCGCTACCTCGGGTACCACCAGGCAGAGCGCTGTGATGGGCCGGTTATAGTACACGGCGTTGAAGCCAGAAAGCGCGCAAATGCCCGCGCTGGCACCGCACATGAGCATAGCGTTGTTCACCGCCGCCTGCATCTCAGCCGCCAAGGACGAGTTAAAGGCCTCCACACGCTGCCGTAAAAGGTGTGCGTGTCGACTTAGCGTACTCAACACGTATCCAACCCCTTCCCCCTCAGTTGGCTGCTGCGCCGCAGCGCGCACCGCGAGCGCCGCTCGCGTCGCCCGCTCCCGCCGTAGCGCCACGGTGGAGTCGTTGTAGAGTAATTGGCCGCCCAGTCCACCCAGCACGCCGCCGAGCAACCACACCGTTAAGGCACCGGCGGTGCGCACGCACGCCTGCAGGGGGCTGCGCTCGGACCAGAGGGCACGCATCTGCGCCGCCATGCTGCCGCGCCGCTGCGAGGCCGGGGTTAAATCATCATCTACTGCTGTTTCCCCCATCTCGTTCTTTGGGGAGGATGGCACGTCGCCGAACTCGAGCAGTGTCGCCGCAAAAGAGAAGACGTTACCGAGAAAGTGCTGTGAAGAGATGTGGACAAATAGGTGGGTAAAGACGGAGGCCGGCCGCTCACGGAAAAGGTCCGCGCAGAAGCCAGCGCGAATGACACGTGCAGCGCACTCCTCGTCGGTTGGCCAATGTCCGTTGGAGCAATGCACGGCAAAGAGGATGCCGATCGGGGCGAAGCGAATGACGGTGCAGAGAGGATCAACCCGCATCGTTGAAGAGGCACGGTATTATTAAGTAAAACAACGGAAATGTAATGGGGTGTGTTTGCTGCCGCGTGAGGTATTCAGAGAAGATAGTGATATGAAAATCAAGATGGTCAAGTGGAAAAGCAAATAAGCCGTACGTGTAGGATGCGAACGACGCAGATCGAATAAGCTGCAAACATATGATAATATGCAATCTCGACAGCCCTTTTCGAATAAAGAACAGAATATTTGAGGGATGAGGAGATAAAGGTGCTTCACCGAGAAGCGCAAAAATAGACTGGGGCGAGGAAGAGAAACGGGGAATTAGAGAAAATAGCTTCTCTTGGTGTTTTCTTTGAGGTCGTCAAATGAGCAAAAGAGCTGCACGATTGCACCCAGTCGGCAAGGTGTCAGCTCTGCTTGCCTCCATTTTCTTTTCGTTTTAGCTGCTCTGTCAGCTGCAAATGGAACAGCGACCCACACTTGTTTTGTTTTTCGGTACTTGAAAGCAGACAATTGTGATGAGACTAACCTAACTGTGTTGTTCTGAAAAAAAAAAAGCACGACATTGCACTTATGTTAATGTTACTGATACCGCCTGCTCCTTGACGTGAAATACTGCTATTGGTGGACCGGATTACACTCCACACATCGGCGTGTGTGTGTGTGTGTGTGTGTGTGTGTAGGGAAGAAAAAACAAGAGAACAGGCAGCACTTGACAACGTGCGCACACCCAAAAGCAATGTATGTGGGAAGCGGAAGAGCAAGCACCACAGTGGCGCTTTCCTGTTGCTTGGCACCCTTGTGAAATCCCTTTTCTTTTAGTAATGTGGAGGCATTCTTGTATTCATTGAAAAGGGGAAAGCTAGGACAGGTAGGTTATGTTTGTCAGTCACAAATAACTAGCAGCATAAGTTCAAATAATCTTTGTTGCTGCTGTTCTTGAGGTGGTGGTGGTGGTGGTGGTCCTTCACCCGGTCGCTTCTGACACAGTCGCAGAAGAGTGCAAACAACGGGGATGAAGATTGATGCCTGCCAGCGTTGGCAAGAAGCAGGCAAAGATATGTAAGGAGAGGCTGTTAGAGTGTAAGACTGAAGGTAGATCACGAACAGTGGTCAAATTCGTCCGAGAAAGTCAGCCGGTGTAATCGTTGCAGTACTCAAAGCGAACGAAGAAACCGTTAAAGTCGGCTGTACGCCCCTCCCAAAAGCACGGGAAAAGAAGAAGGCACTACGCACTGCACTCAAGCTAATACAGTGATCCGCGATACACCAGTGTCAACGCCGCAAACCACGAACCTCATTCCAACGGTTGAAACGTATTTCTCCTTTTTTTTTTTTCCACTTAACTAGAAACGGGGAAGTTAAAGTTCACTTACGCAGAGACAGCCATGAATTGATGAGAAAAGGTGGAAAGCACGACGTTTGAATCCCTGCGTCTCCTTCTATCCACTGCATTCATGTAGCCTCGTAATGGCAGGAAGAACAACAAAGAAAGAGAAAGTCGTATATAGAAGGCCCACACGTATCACGGGAAAGAGTTAAATAGGTATTACAACAGCACTGAAGGAGCGTTTCATGGCCACTGCCGTCGGCGTGTCTAGATCTCATCTTTTTCCTTTTTTTTTTTTCGCCTTCCGTTGAAAGCACCCTCAACAGCTCACTGTTGAGGAAATAAGAAAAAAAAAAGGAGAGAGGAAGTACAGCACGGCATAGCGGACGTCCGCGTCCTTCCCTCCCGCACGGAAGCACACGTGAACGTGCACAAAGCTGTTCATGTGTCGGCTTCCGGGAGTGGAAATGCGTGCGCTCGTCGAAAAAAGCAAACGCAACACACAAAAACGAAAACGAAAACGTGAAGGAACGAGAAAATAGAGAAAGGCGAGCAAGTGAGTCAGTGAGTGAGAGAGAGTGCGTGTGTGGGGGGGGAGGCGACTTAAACAACAGCTGAGTTAGGGAGAGGAGGGAGCTTTAACAGAGAAAGGGTAAAAAGACAAAAAGAACAAGCAAAGGTCTTTTTATATAGCACTACTACAATAACAACAAAAAGTGGGTGCGTCACTCGTGGTTAAAAAGAAAGATTACCGTGAGTGACCGTGTGTCCTCCTGTCCACCTTCTCATGTTGTGTGTGTGTGTGTGTGTGTGTGTGAGCTGTTTGCTCAACAAAAAACCACGAAGATCCACCAAATCGCTCAACACGCATTAACACCGATGATTGTTTGACACGACACAGCGCAGCCGTGTGTAAGCGGAAAAAGCGTGTCGAAAGCACAAGGGAAGGCAGCGAGGCTTCTTTCAACACACGGCACCCCTCATGAAAGTGCTCACACGGGAGTCAAGGAGAGAGAAGGAACTCTTAACGTTAAAGGAAATATATATATATATGTATATATATACGTATATGCAGTAAACTCGGTAGTGGTTCCTTGAGGTCCAGTGGAGGCTGGAGCCCGCGAAAGGCTTGATTCGATAATCAGAGGACGTCCGTGGTTTTTTCCTTCTTTCTCTAAGCAGGAGTTGACTCGCACATCAGCAGAAATGAGGTAAAGTAAAGGTGCAAGAGACCTGTCGCCAACGAGAGAAGCTCTTTGATCAGAAAACAAACGCCCTCGCACCAAATCCGCCCTCTTGTGGGCCCGTAACCCCTTCTTCACCTCACGCACTACAGTCTGCGTGCTTAGCCGTAGGTCTGCACCAAGCCATCGATCGTAACCGCAGTGCCGAAGACAATCGCCACAATACCCGCGATGATGTTCAGGTACGTCAGACCCAGACGAAACCAGCCGACGTGCTTCAACGTCCAACCACCGATGTACATGACAAAGAACGCGGGCAGTAGAAAGGCAAGGATGCCACCGCAAATGCTGCCCAGCAGGTTGAACACGATGTTGATGTCCGGCACGAACAAACCCAGCACAAACGAGCAAAGGCAGATTAGGATGGTGATGCAGAAATGCAGCCAGTACGGCGACGTGTCGATGTTACGGCGAAGGATGTAGTACACGGGCAGACGACATGCCTGCCCGCTTAAAGCGTAGGCCACGCAGATCTTCAGCATGATACCAATGTACGCAACGCACATCATCGGCTCATCACGGACGCTGTAATACTTGAAGATCGAGCCCGTCATGTCCAGCCCAAACTCAGCGTACCCGAAGAATCCCACGATGAAGTACAAGATGCTGACAAGCGACACGCTGCCACAGCTATCGATGGCGAGATTGCGCGCCGACGGCACCCGCATCTCGTCAAAGATACGGAAACACAGACCGTGAGCAAGGAACGCGAATATAAACAGCGTCAGCCCGTTCACCGCGTCGATGCCGGAGGCAAAGATCTTCATGTCATGCAGGTGTGGCAGGCCCGCCATCGACGAGTGTGCCACCACCGCGAACACAAAGTAGATCACCAGCGTCACGCCCACAATCGAAAAGTAGCGCAACGATGCAACACGGCGCGGCAGGCACAAGAGCAGCATGCCAAAAAACCACACGATGGCTGTCAGAATGCGGCGACCGTTTGCAGTGCGTAGGAACGGCTTTACGCCATCTGATTCGACAAAAGGGCCGAGCAAGTCATGCACGGAGATAACATAGCCCACCATCGTACCGAACTGAAAGAATATCATCACGCCAGCAACGCAATAGTCGGCGCCACGGAATAGGATGCCGCGGCACGCAGACTCCCACGAGCGGTACGGGCTGCGCTCACACGTCACACCGACGAGATAGAATGAGAAAATTACCAAGATGGCGCACACGATCATCAGAATCACCGCCAGACCAATACCAGTCGTATTGAAGCCGGACGCCATCGACACGATACCAATTCCCAAGGTACCACTCGCCATGTTGAAGGTGTTAGAGAGGTGGCCGCCGGGAGGCACCACGCGGTTGCTGAAGCGCTTCATGCTCCCCAGAAGCGACTCGATGCACGGTGCGGTTTCGACTTCATCATCGTCCCTGTCTGGGTGGCTTTGGTCGCTGCTGTTGGAATCGGTGTGGATGCCTTCTGCTACCACCGGCACCACGCTCTTCTCAGCCAAGCCATCCGCACCCACGACGTCAGTGACGTAGCCGAAGCCGATTTCGTCGGTCAGAGGTTGATCGTGATGAGGCGAGCTGTTGCCGGACCTCTCCGAGTGGCCGCTGTTGTGGTTCATGATGACAGATTGCGCTCTTTATGCACGTCTGAAGGGTAGAAATTGAACGGGTGGGCCGTAATAATTTGTGATTTGTTGAGCAAAAAAAAAAAAGGGAGAGTGATATTGACCAAGTGCTTCCCTGCGGTTAAAAGGTCTCGTCTAAACCGTGCTAGACGATCCTATTCTGTGTTGCAATTGGTACCCGCTGCCAGGTACTTAACTGTAGCGCGGTGGAGTTAATAGATCCGAGGACATGTACGTTACGACCCGAATATCGCTTCGTGCTGCTACCCTCGTCACAGACTGCGATGAATAAAGTACGAGGTTTCACCCAGGCCCTGTACATTGTTCTTGTAATAAAACAAAGAACAACAAAAAAGAAAATTACGCTGAAAGCACCGCCACTGCGTGTAACACGAGTGTGGTCAATTTAGCCTCCAACACTACTGAAAGACCAATAGAGTTAAATCGATCGTTTCTCCTCATTACGGATGTACTCTAGCAACGACATTGCGTTACAAAATGCAGATCTGTAAGTGCGCACAAATGCTCTATCGCGCACGTTTACACTGCGTACAAAGGTGAGCACGTTCAAGATGGGAAAAAACGGAATTACATGACAGCAGCATGTAGCCGAAAGGAAAGCCGTAACATCAAGTGAGATGGCGGTGGAGAACAGCACGCGTCAGCAGAAAAGGAGAAAATAATTCAGCACAAAGAGCAGTGCAATTAGTCAAAAAGGAAAAAAAGGAGAGCGGTTTTCAGCAGCCGAATCGTAGATGTGGATCTCAAACTGGTGCGAATTGCAGTTGCCATCCCTTGCTGACGTCTGTTACCCGTTCACGATCACCACTAAAGAAAACAGGAAAAAGAAACCTTGACAAGAGTAGACTTGTGCGAATAAATTAGGCCTGTAACGAAAACAACCCATTACACATAGGGCACCTCATTTCTGATCAGATCCTCTGGCGACTTGCGGCGCACCACCAGCTTCTCCGGCCCTTTCCTCGTAAACACAACCGCCGGCCGACGTATATTCTTGTAATTCGACGCCACGGAATAAGACTATGGTCCAGTGCAGAGCACCGCCAAGACGTCGTCTTCATGTGCCTCCGGCAGCGCCGTCTTGCGTATGAGCTGATTCGCTCGACACACATAACTTCCCGACCGCGTTGTGTAGGTATCATTGGCCGTCGCCGACACGCGAGTTGCTAGAGCGGCGCCGCACACAGCCTGTTAGATGGCGGGATGGATGTTGTCACTCACGACACCCTCCACCGCAAGGTAGGTGCGCACATTCGGTACAACTTGTCGTTCACCAAGTGTGTACAGCTCCGTGCCGGCTTCGCTGACAAGGCAGCGGCCTGTCTCGATCGAAGAAGTCAAAATTCTGTATATTTGTCGCTGACTCTCCGACGTACGTACGCACAGCGCCCACACTGGCGAGCACATACTCAGCTGGCGACAGTGGGGTGTCGTTGCGGGTATAGCGCGCGCCGTAGCCGCCGCCCACGTTCAGCACATACGCCAGCATACCTCCGCTGTCAATTAAACGGAGCAGCCGTAGTGCTGCCGAGGCGTGCCCAGCCGCTTGAAAGATCTGCGAGCCAAAATGGCAATGCAGCCTCATCACTTTGACATGTGCACGGGCGGAGAGTGCGTTGTAAGCTTGCGTGGCCTGCCCGCTTGCGATGTCGCGGCCGCACGTTGAGTCCAGCTGACCCGTGGTGTTGTTACTCGGGGGTGCGGGAGGTGACGCCAGGAGCAACACCCAACGGGACCCGCGTGACACGACGTGACGACGTCGGCGGCCGTGGCGCTTCCGACGGTGACAAACAAATCGAGGAGGGTGACATGGAAGGTGCGGAGGCTGGGTGAGCCCCCGCATTGCAGTTGATGTTGCTTTTACAACACGGATACACGCGCCGTTACTACTATGAACTGCTAATCCTGCAGTTGCCTTGACAGAGGGCAAATTAAAGACCTCTGCAGCCTGCGCCGGCAGTCGAGCCACTTCTCACATGCTGTCCACGAGAAAACAGCCCACTCCTTCTCAAACCACATAAATCGCATCTGTGTCGCCTTTTTGTTGCCGTGGAAATGGGCGCGTTCTGCTGGCACGCCCGTCTGCAACGCCGTATAAATCTCCCGCCCGATCGAGATCCCCTTATACGTTTTCTTCGAGCATGGCTTGATACATAGCGAGAATCAGGGGGACTTTCGAGGCGTAGGCATTTCGATAAAGGACTCTCTCTGGTTCAAAGGCAGCGTGAAAGACCCGAGCCCGGTGGCGAATGACATTAACATCGTATACAATCCCAGGTGTTCAGAAGTTTCGGGCGATGGTGGCTGCGTTTACGCCGCCAATTAAGAAGAGATCCTTGTCGTTCACGGGGTGTTAAATGGCTGCTATAAAAGTGATAGGAGATTTCTCGATCTCTCTCTTAAATGCAGCTGATGTGTGTGTGTGTGTGTGTGTGTGTGTGTGTATGTATTGTAGTGAATCTTGCTTTACTCCTTCGTCTCGTGATGAGAGAGGGGAACATGACTCTTCCTAACTCATTACTTGCTTCTAAACGACTCTGCTTTAGCGTAAAGGTGCAGGTGAGGAAAGCAAAACAGAATTGAAAGAACAACATCAACAATAACAATAGCAGTGTGCAACGGAGACCCATCCTCTGTCCAGCGATCCACAAAAGGAGAAAAAGACCAACACCGGCTCAGGAAAAGGCGTGCACAAACGGGGGTCCGAAGACCAGTCTCCTATCCGACCTTGAATTTCCTTTTCTCATCATTCCACATGTGATTCGGCAAACACGGCTTTCCCCTTTTGACAAGAGTGTTGACATGGTGAGTGTTTACTTGTTGTTTGAAAGAGAGTAGCGACCTCGTCTCCATCGAACCTGGTCAGAGCGCCTGACACAGGAAGTCGATTAAACGCAGCCGATCGGGACCTAAGAAGGCAAGTAATGATTCCCAAAGTGGTTTGTGTGTTTTTCCCACTTCAATTGATAATATCAGCGCACTAGCGCACTAGGTCTGCCAGTGTTGTAGTTGTAGTTTTGTTCATTTAAGAATATGGAAAATGGTAATAAACCAAGTGAAAAGAAAAAAAGGCATGCTATGCGTGGTTACGTCGCTAGAGCTAAGATGTTGAAAGGTTTCGGGAAACCTGTAAGCGGAGGAAAAAAGACGGAAGAGAAGCAACGCTGCAACGTTCTTCGCGTCACGCATTCCCCCCTCCTCTCTACATGGGACGAAAGTAATAAATGATGAGAGGCAAAGAACTTCAACAGAAACTAAAAAGTTTTCCTAGAAACCACGAGGTGCACTTGAAAAGGGAAGAGGAGGCAGTCCGTTGTAATGTTAGCATCTCTGACACCTCCATCACTTTCACCGTTTCCATTCAGCTTCTCCTTGCCCTCACCAATCTGCACAATACCCCGTTAATACCTCTCTTCGAATCGTTCTTCTCTCCGCCTCATCCCCTCCGTCTCTGTTTTGACTTATAAGTTGAGATCGATTCAGGCTTTTTTTTTTAGTTGCGGGTCAGCGTCACACCCGCCTTCATCGCCTTGTCGAACGACAGCGTCAGCGTCCAACCGCCCGTGAGCGCCGCCACGTACGACACCATCCACTCCAGCTTTTCATTCACGCGTGCCTTGGCGGTGTTTCCGAAAATTAACTGGCACGACCACTCCGCACCGACGCAGCCTTTCACCGCCGACGACTGCACGTCGTAATTCACACACGCCCCCACCTTTGGCGAGAACTTCGGGTGCAGTGGCGCTGTTGTCAGCACGCTGGCCTCCACCGTCCGCAGCGCGTTCGTCTGCAACGTCACCGTTGTCTTTCTATTTGCCGCTGCCCGGCAGGCCAATGACCAGTCGCAGCTCTTTCCCTTGAAGTCGTACGTAGCGCCGCAGCCCACCTGGACACCGTCCACCGCCGCCAGGCTCAGACCCAGCTCCACCGCCCTGTCTGTCACCTTATCATTCACGCGCAGGCGGCCGTTGGCGAGCGGGGCGACTGTTTCGTGGTTCACCTCGTACGAGATGTTCTTAACTGACGGTCCTTTTTTGTTCAGAATAGCCTCCACGCGTTGGCCCTGACAGTTCTCTATCCGCACTGTCGCCTTCATCTCGTCGAGCACCTTCGGGGTGAGGACAAGCTTGCCATAGCAAGCGCCATCGGCAGTTAAGCCTTCCACATCAACGGTCAGGTCACCGCGGTTGTTGGAGGTGGCACCGACGGCGTAGTTGCCCTTGGTGGCCTTGGCCTTGTTCTCGACCTTCCACGCACCCGCCGCGTTGAAATTCTTAGTCAGCAGGTCGTTGTTGTCCTTGTTGTAGTCCTTGAAAAGGGTGGTCATTGTGGGGTTGTTTGTTAAGACGTGTTAAACGAAAAGGCAAGAGAATGAAAGTCGTAGGTTGTAGTTGTGCGTGAGAGACGGGAGACGAGGTAATCTGGTGATGCGTTTGTGGAGAAACCGGGGAAAAGCAAAGAGAAGTGGGGAAAGGGGGAAAAGAATAGAACTCGTTTGTGTGGGTGTGTGTGTGGGTGTGTACGTAAACGGAACACGGAAGAAAGGCGTCACACAGAGCTTGGAGCGAGCGGGAGCGGCAAAGCCTCGAGTACACTGCTTTGCAACCTTTCACGTGCTCACTAACTCACCATTGTTACGAGAAGCGCGTCTCCACACGAACAGCGGTGTGGCTGCGTCTGTGCGATAACAGAAAGAGATGTCCTTACGACGCTCAGACTTGGACAGTACCTCTACAAGAAACAAAGAGATGCAGCACTCACGCAGCCAAACCTGTCTTCTTTCCGTGACAAGCGCTTCTAACCTTTGAGGCGAGATTCCAGCGGGGGACAAGCTCACAAACAAAGACACTGACGACTGTTTCTCTTGTTACTTTGTATGTGCGATAGGGGATTCTGACTCTGACTGAAAAGTCACAGGCTTTTTCCGCAGTAAACACCGAGACCGGACTGAAGAGAAACGTAAATAAAAGCCCGAACAACAGCAGCAACAAAACTCCGTTGCCCGAGCGCTATTTTCCTCGCTTTTCTGTTCGCTAATGGCTATGTAGGTATGAGCACACAACACGCTTACACACCAGCACACGCCCACACCTCTCCACCTGCTCCCCGCCGACAGAGGGGACTTGCACCTAAAAAAAAAAAAAGCGGGGGAGGAGGAGGGAAGCAACACAAACGCCACGATGTGAAATTTAGGAGAAACGGGAAATCAGAAATAAAAACAAACGGCCAGAAGAAGAGCACTTCGAAACTTCAGCTGGGAACTGCAGTGTTACCGCTCTCGCAAATGAACGTAGTAGTGAGAGACTGCTGCAGTCACGCCAAGTCGAAAACCACCACGCACACACACACGCAGACACACACAGGCGCACAGCGCCGTCGTTATACATACATACATATATATATATATAAGCTTTTAAAGCGCGGAATTCGCACTTGCTACTAAGTTCATAAGGGGAGAGGAATAACAAGAAAACCCAAAACAAAACGAGGTAGAGGCCAAAATTAGGAGGTGCATCAGCCCTCTGCTATTTCAAATGCCTCAATTAAAAGATCAAACCACAGGAAGAGAAATGAAATTAAAAAGACTAAGGAGACAAAGGGTGCTGCGAGAGTGTACTCCTAAGAGACAACAGAGAATGAGTACGATCGCAGCTCATGTCTGGCACACCTTACTCATTCAATGTACTCTGTACAAGCCCGACTTGTCCTCCCTCTTGTTTGCCCATCAGATGTGATTCGCTAATTAGTATTTATTTGTTTTTTGAGGGTTTTTAGGCGCACGTGTAGTTTTTCCCTTGCATTTTATTTTTTTTTTTACGTTCGACAGCTTTCTTTCAACTCACCACACGAGGCGCCACAAGAACACGCACACATAAACCTACAGCGAGAGAATCAGGGACGCGCGCATGCCGTGCCTTCCATGAGTCTGTTCGCCTAGAAACAGAAGTGAAGAGAAAGCATCAACATATCATCACTGTCAGTAAAACGGCACAGATCTTCTTTGGTGGTTTTTTTTTCTTTTGTTGTTGCTGTTGTTATCGGCATGTTTAAGAATGGGTCAGCAGCACACCCGGCTTGAGATCCTTGTCCATCGACACCGACACGGTCCAGTTGTCCGCAACCTTTGCGATGTAGGACACCGCCCAGTCTTTGTTGCGGTTTACACGTGCCTTGATCGTGTTCGCCGGAAGCACCGGGCACGTTGCCTCCACGCCGAAGGTCACACCAGTGCCCAGCTCGCCGCGGCCGTGGCCGCATTCCACCTCTACCGCGCCGCGCACGGTACACGCGTTACCGCGGAAGTTAAACTTCCATGGCATGCTGGCGCTGGAATGGTACGTGCGGAAACGATTCGTGCGGATGGCAATCTCGAAGCCCTTCTCAGCCCAGCGGCAGCCGATGTTCCAGTTGCAGTCATTCGCCTTGCGGTCGTAGATGGCACCGCAGCCAACCTGGCAGTTCGGCGCGACATCGATGCCCATGCCGAGCTCCACCTGCTCAGGGGACAACTTCTCGTTGATGCTGGCGCGCTTCGACAGGGCGACGCACGTTTCGTGGCTCAGTTCGTAGCGGAAATTGTCCCCCTTTCGCTGGGCCGCTACTTCCACCCTGTGCCCGTTCAGCATGTAGTACGCTGTCGCCTTCACCTCACGGGCAATCTCGGGGGTGATGGTGATCTTCACGCCGCCGTTGCACGCCGCCACATACTCGATATCAGTCGAGATCTTACCGCTCGAGTTCACCTGCGGGTTGATGAAAAAGGTGTCCTTCGCGCCCTTGTACTTGCACTCCACGGTCCACGAGCCAGCCTCCGGGTAGTTCTTCGTGAGCATGTCCTTGGTGGCTTTGTTGTAGTCTTTGAAGAGGGACGGTGTGGAGTAAACCTTCACCGCAGGAGTCGGGGTAGCCGCATTGGAGGGGGGCGCCATTGTGGAAAGTGACGTTTGGAGGAAGATGTGTGTTTTTGGGGATTCGTAAGGAAGTTATTTTAGAGTGAATACGCGCTTCACTGATTTTTTTTTTCTTTGAGGCAGACAGCGTTGGAATTCTGATGATGATGAGACAGAAATTCGGTCGGGTGATGTGGGACGCGTTTGAAATTCGGAGGAAGAGGAAAAAGATAGGGGGAAGACAGAGAGAAAGAGGACGGGAGAAAAGGTTGGGATGGTCGACTTTAAATTAACTTCGAAAAGAGCCAGAGAAGGCGATCGCATTCAAAATGATTTTAACAGTGTGCTAACACGAGCTGATCATATCACGAGATCGACCATTTGAAATGCTTCACAGTAGCCTGCACAACATTCGAATTGAAAGGTATCTGAATAGTTTGCTACTCGTAGAATACAGAGAAGGCCGTGTCTTCTCCACGAGGGCTGATGTGTCAATGCTAAACGTGCGTTTCCTCTTTATTTCGTTTCGTGTGGCCTGCTGAGCACTGCGCAACGACGACGGGGAAACTCACCACGGGAACGGCAAATGCTGCTCGAGCAGCAGCAAAAAAAGTGTTCGTGTGGAAAAGAATAGAAAAGCAGGTGTCATTATGCCGAGTCAACCGTGTGTCGCATCAGCGCTAGCAGTCGTGAATCGCTGTCCAACACACCGGCACCTGCAGAAACCCGACCCACGGATGGCGCGGAAACTCTGCGCGCTTCATTCGGCTCTGAGGAGGGGGATGTCAGGTCTACTTTTCCCGTCATCGACGTTGTTGCTGTTCCCGTTGTCGCAAATGTGGACAGACTCATTTCTCCAGCACGCCCATAGCTCGCACGCACCAAAGCCCGTCGCCGCGATGTCGCTGAAGTGGCCGCATACAAACTAGATGCTTTGCTACCAGCACCATTTATCGTGGAACTGTAACCACTGTTTGGCACACGGCCGCCGGTGCTGCTGCGGTAGTTAAACGCATCTGTTCCACCAGCCCTGTCGTGCACGTCAGTAGCGGATGTGGAAATGGCAACAGGGAAGAAGGCGGACGTCGTTGCGTGCCAAGCGGTACGGCTGTTCGCGACGTCGCATAGGCCGTCCTCACACTGGGCCAGGTAGTACGACGGCAGTACCAAAGGTCGGTGAGTGGAAGGACTGGGGCTATTGATTTGTGGACGTGTCTCTGCAGTAGCAGAATTGCACTGCGTTGTGAGGTCTTTCCCTGCACTTCTTTCTCCTTTGTTGCTTTCAATCGAGCTTTTCTGTTCGTAACTTACAAGTTGATTTGGTCCCGTAATTTCATCCGTCGAAGTTGTGGGATAGAAGGAGGAGTGATACTTGCTGGACGAGGTGTACGCTGCAGTTACGGAGGCTGCTGCAGATATGGGCGGAGTCAGAGGACCGTCGACGGCATCGCTGCTGATCTGCCGAACTGCGGGTTGCTTTACACCAGCACTTCCTTCCGCAGCTGTTTTCCTCGCTCCACTCACCACTCGTTTCTCGTCACCACTGTTTGGTGCCTGCATTGTCTCTCCCTCCCCCTCGTCTGAGTTTGCCAAGACGTACTTTGTCTTCTCTTGCTCTTCAGTTTCCACAGTTTTCGGCACTGATGGTTTACTTGCCACTTGAGAAGGATGCCCAATGGACTCTGCCACGCCATCCCTCACTAACGCAGAGTTGCCGCTTTGACGGTTTCTGGCATCTTCTTGCGGCACTCGCGCAGATTTCGATGCGGGTGGCAGCAATGCCTCAGCCGCGGCGAGGCTGGAGTCTTCATGTAAAGTTAAGAGCTTACTAGCACCCTTATCCACTTCGCCCCTCTCATTCTCTTCTTTCTGGAGTTGTGGCCTTCGTAAATTCTCGGAGGCGGATTCGCGGCGTACCGGATTCGCAGCAGCGGCAGACTGCTCTGCACCGTTTTTCACCTCTTCCGCATCATCATTTTCTTCAAAGTCATCGGCGCAACGATCGGCAAAAATTCGGTGAGTTTCGTCAGACGTGTTCGTCGCATTGTTTCCTTTCTTCTCCACACCCTCTGCTATGACACCATTGGCTTTTTCTTGACACGCCTCATCCAGCACGTAGGTGCTCACACGACCGGTCGCCCTGTCCTCGCTATCCACTCGATACCTTGCCCTCGCTGTCGGCGTGTCTACCACCGAACCTGGACCCCGTACCGCCGCAACCGTGGGCGTAGCCGCGCCGACTACCAGGGTCGCCGTCCAGGAAAGTTGGCGTAGTTGGGACGACGGCGATTGCGGGAAGCCTGAAGTGTAGCCAACGACAGAGGCATTGATGTTAGGCACGACAGTGGTGCCGCCCACGGACTTGTTCTCATCGACTTTCTCTTCCGTTCTCTTCCTCACCTTCAACAAGACGTGTGCTGGATCCTCTTCCTCGGACGTCGAGGCACGTTGTTGCTCCTGCTGTTTCTGTGGTAGTAGAAGAACGTCTTCATCTGCTGAGACACGAAAACGCAAGGCAACAGCGCAAGGGTTTTGGGGGCCTAACTCTGCAAAAGAAGGCTGCATGGATTGAACATGAAAAGCAGCAGCCGCCCTTCCATCCACAACAGCAGCGACGGCGCGCACGGCGTCAGTGCTGTTATCCCCTCCTTTCTTCGCATATTCACCCGTGACTGCGTGCGCCACACCGCTGCTCTCACCAATCGTCCCTTTCTCTCCCTGCGCAGCGGCTTTGTTGCCCTCTTGTCGCGCTTCAGGTAAAGTGGCTTCTCCAATGTAATCGTCGTCGTCGTCCACCTCGGGAACTTCCTCATCACTAGTCTTTTCTTTCGAGAACAACACCGTGTTCGCGTCTGGCTTCGGCGTTGAGCGCCCTTCCGTTGATCCCATATCCGTAGTAGCAGCTCCTGCGGTGCTGCTATCTGTGAGAAGTGCGCTTTGCGTTACCGGTTTTCGATTGCTACCATGTTCACCGCCGCTTTCACCGCCCTCTTTTTCTTCTTCGGTGGTTAGCGCTGGTACGCGTACCGTCGACAGCAGCGCAAGCGGAAGCTCCGTTAACGCAATTGATGATTGCGGCGGCGGCGGCAACGGGGACTCCGCCGATGGGGCCAAAGATGACTTCACTGATATGGATTGCAGCATTTGGTCCGACGACACCGTGTTGGCTACTGTGACAAAAGCAGCCCTCTCTGCATTCGTCGTGATTGCTTCCGTTGTACCCGTTGGTGTGGCAGCTGCAGTTGTATTCATCATTGAAAAGGTGATTGTAGGAGCGAGAGAGAAAGAGCGGGTGGGCACGGTCCCAGTAGGTAGAAGCGTAGGCACGCTCTCCGGTATCGCCAAAAAGTCGTTGTTTAGCGCAGTTGTGTCGATGACCCGCATACCTCCCTCTTCCCTGCTCGCCGCGTACGTTACCGTACTCGCCGCGGAAGCACTCGCGGCGACGTTCTCGTCAGTACCGTTGCGATTGATGTCGCTATGGCTTTTATGGTTCACACAAATTGTACTCGCGGTGGCGCTCGGGAGGGGTAACGTGCTGGTCCACAGCAGCTCCCCGGATGACGCCACCTGCGACGGTGGAGAAAGACGCTGCAATTGCCCAGACCGCAACGGCCGGCTTGACAACATCACGGTATAGTCGGCCGAATACATGCTCAGCGGCGTCTCGTTGCTTTCTCGACTATGTCCGGAGCGGCTGCGACCCAGGGTGGAGAAGTCGGACAGCACCACCTCAGTGGCCAAGCTAGAGCGAAAGGTGGAGGTGGTAGCTGGATCGGTATTGCCGCCTCCGCTGCCGTTGCTACCGACACCATTACCGATATCATTTATACCGTTTCTGTTATCGTTGCTAATTCCGCTTCCGCCTTCGTTCACACTCACGCGAACGGCAACCACATCTTGTGTGGCACTGCGTCGTCCGAGCCCGGCGCTTTGTCGAAGGTGGTGGCGATGGTAGCGGTGCAGGTGCCGAGGCACACCGACACTTCCACGGATGCTGTTACTATCGTCGACATTGTTGTTGTAAGCCCCAGTGATGGTACTGCTGAAGCTGTCGAAGCTGGCGTTGCTGCCGCTCATGCTGTGGCTGCGGATGTTCGATGACCTAAAGGCGAGGTCGTTGTCATTTCGGTTGAAACGACCGCTGTTGTCAATGCCGCTCCTTTTATTTTTGTCCCCGCTAGTATTAAGACTGCTCTCTGGAGAGCACACATCCTCCACCTCATGCGTGGCAGTCATCAGGCGCAGGTAAAAGCGAGGGTGATCAGGACTACACCCGCTGACTGCATTGCCGTGTCGAATATTAGCCCTAACCCGCCGCTGCTGTTGTTGACGCTTGTGTCTGTGCAGACGTGGTGTGCAGCCGTGCATTGCCACCGGCCCCGGCGATCGGCGCAGTGACGGATCAGTGTGTGCGCGCCTGCCACGGCGGCGGCGGTGACAAGGCGGGTGCGCCTCCCCACCGCTGCCATGCCGCCCGGACTTGCTCGCCCGCGTGCACAACACATCTGTTGTTGTGTCGGATGTTGCTGCAGCGCTGTTTGTGGGATAGGTTCGTTGAGTGCTGTTTTGGCTACTGCTGCTGACTTTGACAGGTCGAAGGGGGAAGACGCAGTATTGCCGTGGGGAACGAGAGGACAGCAGAGGAGAAGGCATGCGCGGCACAACTCCACGCGGCGAGCTGTGATTTGAACCCACCCCCCAACCGCCAGAAAAGAGAGCGGCAGTACTCCCACCGACACTTACATTCCAACCAGCGTCACCGTTATTGCTAATCGTCACGTTGTTGACATTGCTGTTATTCCCGCTTCCGCTGCGTGGTGTGGTGATGATGGGTAGGGTTGGAATCGCAACATTCGGATTGGTTTGAAACGTAGAGGAAGAGCTGCGGCAGGGGCGATGACGGCCCTCGAGTGAAGTGTTGAAGTCATCGTAACCGTCCATATCATAATCCTCGTCGTGGATCAAGCCGTCGGCACCGCCGGTGCCGCCGTCGCCGCACACACCACTTTCGTCGCGGAGGGGCGCCTCGGAGAGGTCGGTAGGCGCACGATCTTCGAATGCACTCTCCTCATCATCGTCGCCAATATCGTAATTACTGCCACAATCCTCGTTGACCACCGCAGCAGCAGCCGTAACAGAAGCCTCCTCGACTTCCTCACCTCCCTTCAGATTCTCTTCGAGAACACTATTGTGACGCTTCTTGGCGTCATTGCCCTTATCGTCGCTTCGCACACCCACATCTGCAGCCGTCAATGCCGGCAGCACACGTGTGACTGCTGTTTTTGATAGTGCTACGTCGCCCGTCGTTGTTTCGCGTTCGCTACTTTGTGTAGGGGTCACCGTACAATGCGTGAGCTGTTGCCGTGGTGCTCGCGGGCTCAGGAGCCCGTCACTCTCTTGTATACCCTTGCAAACCTTCCCCGTCGAGCACACAGTATTACTATCGTCCTTGCTAGTTTCAGCGCGTTGCGGGTAGTCAGATGCTTCTCGCAGATGCACTGTTTGGCTGTCCATCGACACTACTGCTTTACGTGGATCCTCCAGCTCCGTTGCACGAATCTGAGTTCTCTTCGACACCCTTCGCTCGCTCGCAGAGCCAACACATAGTACTACGTCGTCGCTGTCGCTATTGCCGCTTTTATCATCGTCGTTATCCTCATCTGACCCGTCGTCTTCAAAGTCGTCGTAATATAATTCTTCGCTTTCCGGCTCATCCGTACCTTCTCCTTCCCTTTCCTCGTATTCACTGTCCTCGAAGTCACGATCATAGGATGACTCTCGCGGCAGCGGAAACGGATAGTTCTGAAATGGCGGCAGCAAGGGCAGGGGTTGTAGTCGACCAAGCACCGTCGCTGGTACGGCCTCCAGCGCAGAGGTCGAGCCCACGCTCGTGTTCGCCGTCGCGAGCTCGCAAAGCAGTTGGCCGCCATCTCTTTCTTGAATGTCATCTGCCCCCAGAAAGCTGGTCGTACTCTCCACCTCTCCCCCTCCCGCTCCACCTGCAACTGAACGACGCTCAAGCCGGCCATGGTGGTGCGAATGTGCGGAAGACCACGATGGTGATGATGGTGGCTGCGGCATCAACAGAATCGGCAGCGCGCGCGTCGGCGGCGTCAACAGCCCATGTTGCGAGCTGGCGCGATCGAAGAGGCGGCTAACAGAGGCACTGCTGAGGGTGACCGTCGCGCTCGGTGTTTCAACGGACAAAGTAGTCGCGGCCACGGCGCTCGTTGTCGTCGCCGCCGGGGAGGTGTTGAAGTGTGCATAAGAAGAGCTGACAGGTGTGGTGACTGTCAAGGGCGGTTGCACCGCCGCTGCGGAGACGGAGGCGGTAGACTCGTGTAGCGTAGGTGTGGTGACGGTCACGGCACCTACCGCATTCATTGTAGCTGTTGCTACTGCAGCAGCACTCTCTGCCGAACCTACTCCGCTGTGTACGTCAGTAGTAACGGTGTTGGCTGATGTGGTGGTGGTGGCGGTGTTTGTGGAGATCGCTGACGTTAGTGTGGTGGACAACGTTTTCGTCACCGGCACGTTGCTCACTGTAGCAGCGGCGCTGAGCGCAGCACTTCCGGTGGTTTGACTCAGCGTAGTGGCGAGCGAACGCGCCGAAGAGCTCACGTTGAGAGAGTTGGTGGATAGCTTCGCAGCTGGTGATGAATGCAGCCGTAACGGGGGATATGGCGAAGAGCTGGCGGATGTATTGGTGGCGCTGTTGCTGCTTTTATCGCTATTATTACTGTTTTTCAAAGGCGGATGGCCTAACACAGGGGTGGCTGCTGCCGTTGGCTCTTGATGTGGCTGATCGTTCCTTGTTACGCTGTCGTTTTTTTCCGAAATATTTGTTATATGTGTTGTCGCCTCTACCGTGTTAGCAACGACACCTGATGTGGCAACATCCGCTTCTTTTGCTCGAATGTCCTTCGAATCATCACTGTCTTCACTATTTGAAGCTGCTGTTGTGCTCTGCGTATTTAATGATGGCGCTGGAGAAAGTGTCCGCTGGTGATGAGTGCCGACTCGTCCTGATGCGGAGGTGAGCACTTTCCCATCTAAAGGCTGCGTGGAGATCGACGAAGTAGCTGAGCCGGACTTGGGTCGCACGGACACACCGTGCTGCTCTCCCCCCACTTCTTCTCCCACACTCTCCTCGGCAACTCCATCGATGTATTGATACTCCGTCAGCGCAGCTGCATTCAACTTCTCTTCCACCTCCGCTGCCTCCACCTCATCCTGCACCCCTTCGTCGCTTTCGTTATCATTGTCGTGAATTAAGTTCGCGTCCACGTACGCCGCCGTGTGGGACACCTTCGACGGAGGCGAAAAGATAATAGTGGTCATGGTCGCTGCGGTTCGTCGCTCTGGACCGTATCCACTGAACGCATCTGCAACACCAACGGCATCACTACAACTGCCTCCTCCACGCTCAGCCTCAGCGGCATCGGTGTGGTGATGACCACATGCACTCAACGAGGAAGGTCGCTTTGGTGAATCCGCGCCCGCCATGGCCGCCTTCACTTCAGGTAAACTGCGATCGGTAAAGGCGTGGGACGTGGTGTGAAAAGCAGCAGCTTCTGGCGGTGGCCAAGAGATAGAAAACAACGACTGCAGGTCGTCCCCCACAGTATTCCCACCGCCGTGACCACCACTACTGGAAACAGTAGCCCTATTCGTAACAGTTGTCATCATGGGAGGAGGTGGAGGACTGCACATAGCACTACTGCTATTGATGTTCATGCTGGTGCGGCTGCTGCTGACAGGACGTACACCGTCGCCGAAGTTCCCCGCGCTCTCCTGCTGACCAGCGGAGCTGAGGTTTACGGACTCCATCGGTGACGCTTGCGAAGAAAAAGAGATCGGCTCTCCCGTGTTCGTGGGGTTTGGATATAAATTGGCCGACACGCTCACCGCGTTGACGTCCTTCTCCGTGGAGGAGACCACCTCTTCAGAGGAACTCGACATGCTTTCACCGCCTCCCTCTGGAACTGCGGCGGCGATGACTGACGTAATGTTCAGTTGACCTTGCGCGCTCAGCGGCGAAGATTGTGCAAACCCACTACGAAACTTCGATGTTGTCCATATAGCTGGATGCGAGGGATCCTTTACCTGGTTACATTCCTCATCATTTCGACTTTGCTGATCCGTTGCCTTCGCCGTCAGCGTTGCTGTTGGCGCGGGCACGACGAAATCACGACAGACTCCCCCTTCGTCCTCGTCCCCCGCATATACCACGGCTTGGAAATTCTGCTGTCGACGACTGCACTGGTCAGTGTACCGCAGTTGCTGCTGCTGTTGCTGCTGGTGGTGAAACTCACCGTAGCAATCGCCCGAGAAAAGACGCGGGTGCGGCGGGCTGACGGAAGTGCTCCTGATCGGACTATCGTGGCCCTGTAACTCTCGCTGCACCTCCCGCGTCCGGTGGGCTCGCCGGGCGGCCGGCGCGTCGCTCATACAGCTCTCCTCGCTGGGCGTACAATCCGCTCTGTCGTTCTGTTCTTCAGTATATGTTCCCTCTCCTCTCTCATTTTCATCCCCTTCTTCCTCCTCGTCTTCGCTGCTGCTACGTCGGATTATCATTGTTACGGTGTCTTCGTCATCCTGGTTTAAGGTGGAGTTCGAGCTCGCCTTCGGCAAGGGTAAATAGGACGATGCGGTGGCGGCGGTAGTAACAGCAGCAGCGCAAGGGCAGTTTTGTCGCGACGAAGGCAACGGACTTTCACAAAAGCCCTCATTGCTCGTTACCGAAGAAGCAGAGGGTCCGGTAACGCCACAACCGAGGTTCACATTGCTGCCACTGCCGATGATAGCAGGGGAAGCAGCAGGGTACAAGTCCGGTGGAGACGCTGCCGTAGCTCCCAGCGCGTTGGGTGAGGAAGTCGATGACGTGGACGATGTGCCGGCGGCCTGCAAGTTTGGAGAAGTCTGCTGGTGTAGCTTCATTGTGTGCTCTCGCTTCTTCGGCGTTTTCATTGAGGGAGACGACGACGATTTCGCAGCGGAGGTATCTGATGCCTTGGGTAAAAATAACTGTGTTTGCATTTGTGTCCCATGCAACTGCCACAGATCTTGTTGTGTCACTGGGTGAGCGTCTGCATCGTGTTTCTCTGCTTCCACGCCATACGTCGACGTCCTCTGTACTTCAAACGATCTGACAGTTCCAGAATATCATATTTATCAGCGAACAACGTTTTATCGTCTGCCTTCGCGCCCTGTTGTTCTTGGTGTGGGTGTTGATGCTGTGCTGCTCTAATTTCATCGTGACATCTGTCCTGTGGCCGCGACGCACGCTGCGGTGAGTCCGAAACGGCCGAGATGCCCGACCTCACCTCACCGGCCGACGACGCAGTGGATGTGTTCGAGAGAGCGGGAAGCGTCACTGCAAAGGACGAGATGTGCCGCAGGGGGTTCATAAAAAGACGCGTGACGGAGTCCCGGCCGGAGGTCGGTGTAGGCGAGAACGACGCTGACGAGCCGGGGGCGAGGCCTGCCGAGGATGTGGACTGCTGTAAAAGTAGGTGAAACGAGTTGTTCTCCCGCAGAAAACTGAGGTCACCGTGCCGCTGCCGAGGGGGGGGCCAGGTGTGCTCGTTAAAGTCATCGCCGATCTCTTTGATCAGGTGTAAACCGCTGCTGATGCCACTGTCACCATAGGTGGTAGCGGTTTCATGGTTGTTGCTCACATACCTACCACCACCACCAACGCTACTGCGGCGGAAGTCGCGCTCGCCGGTTTCATCCCTGGGGATTCTGGCGTTCACGCTGTGGTCAGGCGGGCCCTGCAGTGACGGGTACGACATGGATAACCACGGCTGCGCCTGCGAGGTCAAGGAGTGGTGGGGCTCCCTACTGATGCGGAGCTCGGTGCGCATGTGCGCCGTACCGCTGCTGTTTCCACTGATGGTGTGATTCGTATTGCTGTTATCCGCATCGTTGCTGCTCTGATGGTGAGTTCTAGGTGAGGGACGCGTGTATACATATTCCGCTTTTCCTTCTCCTGCTTCTTCACTATGTGCAGACGTCAGTGAGGCGCCGAAGTTCTGCGCAACGGGTGTGGTCGACTCCGTCGTGTTCCCTGTTTCTTTGGACGAAGCCGACGATGCGGCCAGCATCTCCAGCTCGACCAAACTCGCATCCCCATTCGGATTGAGACTACTATTGTTGTTGCGATGCTGCTGATGACTTGTCAGATTATGGTGCAGCGTCTGCTCACTCGGCGTACCAGTGTAAGATGTAGTTGACGTGGCTGTTGTAATGGCGGTCGTCGTTCCTGCCACGGTTACTGTTGTTGACACACCAGTAGGTGGATCATTTGCATCGCACACTGCCGCAGTCGCTGTCCCCACCATCCCACGTGAGGTAATGCTGCCGCTCTGCGAGCCTGATCGACTACGGTTCACCGCCGTCAGCTCGGGCACCACCGACGCGGCATCTGATGAGGTCGGAGTGGTGCCGCCGCCGCGCAAGTCACGCACGATGGACTCCGTCGACTCGTGCATCGGCGGTAGCGCCGTCATCTCCTCATCCACGCGTAGGCCGTACGGCGACAGAGCCAGTACCGGCAGAACGATGGCAAGCGAAGATGTAGCGTGGAGGGTATTGGGAGACACGTTGGTGGTCGTGGCTGAAGTGGATGTGGATTTGTTCTGGTTGTTGTTGTGGCATTCACCTTCGTCATTGACGTGATCTTCCCCTCCATCGAGCGTATTTGCCTTAAGGTCACTCTCAGTTGTTGTCGCAGGAACAGAGGCTGCTGCAGCTCCTGTGTCGAGTTGTCTGTGGAGTGAAGGTCCAAGCACAGGGGAGCTGGTGAGTGCTTGAACAGAACCACTTTGATGTCCAGAGCCGTGAGTACGGCGAGGCTGCCTCGAGCCTCCATTGCGACTATCGCTGCGGCGGCTTGAGGAGTTGTTCCCACTGCCTTTCAGAAATGCAGTGTCACTATTATTAGCAGCAGCCGCAGCAGCACGGCGGGCAACGCTAATGGACGCGCTCGAGTCGAGGTCAGGCACCGCGTCAGCTGCCACCTCCTCCCGTTGCACTTTGATGAAGGGCGCTTTCACAGGCTGAGCCGGCAGCGCGTTTAGCGCCGACGCAATCGAAAAAGAGTGAGAGCTGCCGCAGCCGTAAAGAGAAGTGGAGGTTGGCGAGGACGGGCCGTACCGCGAGGAGGAAGAGGAAGGTGAAAGCGCATTGTTGGCGCCAGCCACACTGCGGCTATTGTTGTTGTGATGAAAATTGCCGCTGTGCCTGCTACCGCCGTTCCCCCCGCCAGGACCAGCACTGTCGCTGCTGCCAATGCTGTTCAAGAGCGTCGATCCTAGAGATGAAATGGGTGGAAAAGCACTGCTGTTACTACTATTATTTTTATCGCAGTTAGTAGTGGCCCAACCAGCGGCGGCAGCGGCGCCACGCTGGGCGGCAGCTGGTGGTGGCGGCGGCACCGGTGAAGGAAGCGGTAGAGACCAGGGCGACGCTGAGGCGGGTGTGTTACCACAGCTCATCTCCCAGTGCCATGAGCTGGTTGGGGAATGCCGTGGGGGGAGAGTGATCGCCTGCCCAGACCACAACGACGACTGCTGCTGCTGCGATGGTGGTAGTGGTGGTGGTGGTATCGGAGGAGGCGGCACTGTGGATCGCACGCACTGGGAGTGAGGCATATGATGCAACAAGACAAAGGGGCAGCTCGACGCAACATCCGCTCCCTTTGACGGACCTGCTGCGACGGGGGAAGATGACGAAGATATGTAGGCTTCTTCGACGCTTGTGCTACTCCCGGCTGATACCCCTGCTGCGATAGTGACTCCTTCTGCTGCTGATGTTGCTGTTGCTGTCGCGGCTGTGGATACCGGTGCGGGAGGGCTCACAGCCCCATCAAAGATTACCATCGACCCGTCGTTAGATGAAGCCAGCAGCAAATCCGCAGACTCTCTGCGTCCGCCAGAGTCACTTTCATCACCACCAACACAACCAACATTGCTGTCGTGGTAATTGTTGCTGTTCGTAGTAAACATGATACTTGCGTTCTCAGTGTCCACGAGGCGCACCCGTTCCTCCTGCTCAAGCGGACTTCGCAAACGGGCCAGCAGAGTGGAGGGTAGCATGTACGACCGCTGCGCACGGCTTCGATTGCCGTCCAGGTTGTTACTGTTATTGCTGCTATTGTTGAATGTCGCGAGGCAGATCGGCGAGGTGGGGCTTGATGAATTCGACAGAATCATCCCAACGTTGTTGCTGCTGCCTCCTACGTCTACACCACTTAAGTCTCCACCGCTATTCCCGCCGCCGGTGATGGGCCCGCTGAGGGAGTTCAGTGCGACGTTGCTGATCGAGCTCCCTCCGCTGCAGCCACCACTTTTGTTACCACCACCACCACCATTGGTGCATGCGCTTCGACTTGCCAACGCTTCCAGCATCAGCATGTCGTGCAGGCTACCACCAACCACCATTCCATTCATCAGGTTTGTAGGAGAATTACGCACAACGATCGTTTCTGACGTCGACGCAGTACCATCGAATGAGACGGAGGAGTTAGCGTATCCGGTGCGTGAAATCGGCGAGGTTAAGTAGTGCGGGTGGAGAGCCGCGCTGCGCTTGCTCTCCGATTGGGAGGGCCAAACAAGAAAAGTGTTGCTGGAGTTGTGGGAACGGAAGGTAGTTGCGTCCGTGGCGGAAGACCGCCTATGGGCCCCACTGCCGCCAAAGTCGCCCGTGCTTGTTATGGTGTCTCCTGTGTAGGGCGTGCTGGTGTTTATCGACCGATTAGATAAGTGGGCGTGTCGGGATGCAGACAGGTCTAAGGACGAAGCACGCACAAAGAAGGAACCTGCGGAACCGCCGCCCTCTCTACCTTTCCGTTGCGGTTGCTGTGCTTGCCACGGAAATTGCTGTTGCTGCAGGTACTGGTGTGCGTGCTGGGATTGCTGTAAAGTATTCGCCTGCCACGAACGCTCTTCGCGATCACTAGAGGTTTGCGGGGACGTGAGTTGAGAAGCTTTGAGAGGGTAAATGCGCTCTCTCTCCACCCGCTGCTCTGATTTCTTCGTGATCTGCACCAAGTCTTCCTGACTTCTCCACCGCTCTGTCGACTGCTGATGGTGCCATCGTTGCTGCGGCTGGGTTGTTGGTGCACCTTTTTTATTAGACAACAACGGTGAATTTGGTGTGAATAGCGAAGACTGCGGTAGGGATGGTGCGGTGGCAAGCGAGCTGATAACTGCCTGAGAAGAGGAGCGAATCGCAACAGGAGGGGCTAACGCCGCATCAGCTGCACCATGCACCGCAGTTTGCTTTGAAGAACAGCTTTGTTTTTCGGTTCTAATACCGTTAAGGCACTGCAGTCCCTCCTCGTAATTACCCTGAGATGAGGTTTGCATGAGAAGCGCCAACGTATCAGTGAAAGACACCAGCGTGCTCTCACGCACAAATGGAACTTCCTCCAATGCTGCAGCCCTCACACACTGCCCCACCGACAACCCGGCCACCGACTTCGCGGCATCGCTAGTGTTCTGCCACAGCGAGCACAGGTGCTGCTCCGTCAGTTGTGTCAGCCGTTGCTGCCGGTAGCCGTTCAGCGATGCGGTGTAGAGCCCGCCGACTTTGAATGTCGGTGGAACCTCACCTCCAACGCCTGTAGCAGTGGTCGTCATCGCAGTGGCAGTGTTGTTGTTGGAGTTCGTGAAGCTGTGTCCTTCCTCCTCTGCCGTTGCTGCTGACGGCCCTTCGGCTGCATCCTTTGCATTACCTACTTCACACACACCCATGTTTCCACTTTCTGTCTGTGTCACAGAAGCTCCCCCCGGCGGCTCCTCGCCAACTTCTCTGCCCGCCGCAGTCGAGTTGTTTGATGACCTTCCACCCACGCATGCGAACTCCTGCGGATAGATAACTATGGCGCCATTGTAGTTGTTGTTGATGCTATCAAGATCCCGTGTAGTGTGGACGTCTCGCGGCGTCGTCGTGCGTGTAGCCCCACCCGACGCGCTCGCTGTTTGCTGCCCGCCGGTGAAGTACGAGGAGTAAAGCTCTGTGGTCCTTTGCTCCCGGCTAGTGCTGCTCCTTGCACCAGGGTGCGTGGACTCCGTCGTCATAGTGGCTTTCACCAAAGTCGGAGTTGGTGCTGTCACGACGGTTTGCTGTTGTTGTTTTGGTAGAAGCGTTTGCAGTTCCTCGAGGTGTCGTTGCACGCTGCGGGCATCGATAAGGGCCACGCGGAGCTGCTTCATCAGCGTCGCCTCACGTGCACTGTGTGGCGTATGCGGTGATCTGCCCGCCTGCTGCCGTGCTCCGTTTACACCTCTACTACTGCAGTTACCCGTTGTACTTGTCGCTGTTGTGGTGCTGGTGCGTGGTGGCAACAGCAGCGTGGACATGTTCAGCACGTAGGGTTGTTGAATAGGAGATGACCCGGTTGGACTTGCTGCGCAAGCTTCCGCGTTGCAAGCGATGGCGTTGGCGGAGGTGGAGACGTGCTCTGCGTGTTCCGTCGTGCTCTCGCGATTGGTCTTCTGCGCTGTTGCTACCGCTCCTGCTGTTGCCCTTCTGTCGGCTGGTGCAGCAGCAGACGTATCCGTAACGAAGAAGGCGGTCTCGTTGGCCGACGGCGGGTCTGAAAAGTGTGAAGTGGGAAGCTGCGACGGGATCTGTTGTCCACTGACGCTTCCGAAGCTCCTTGGTGCGGGCAAATCTCTCTCAAGTCCCGTTGGCGATGTAGTTCCGTATCTCGAATCACCTTCAGATGCAATAGTTACACTATCCCTTTCTGCGTGCCGCCCATGTAAACTACTGCCTTCTCCCTCCTCCCCTTCATGGAGACTTGGCGAGCTCTTTCGTACTGCTGGTGAACCCCTAAAGATGTTAGAAGAAAACGCGTAGGGAGTTCTGACGGGCTGAAATACAGAGAGTGTGCAGTCTGCAGGGAACGCAGTCGCACGCGGTGCACCACCATCGTTGTAGCTGTCATTGATGTTGCTGTGTTGGTGAGCTTCATCTCCTGCTGATGTGACGAACATGTGTTTTTGCTCCCTGGTTGTCCTTTCTTCCTCATCCTTCGGTTCTTCCCCCACCAATGGGCGTTCCTCACCTTGACTTCTACGCTGTGGTGAGTGTGATACTGTTATCGATTCACTTTCGTCCAGTGCTACCTTTCCCACGGAAACCTGTGCCGTACATAGCCGTGTCACTGTGGCTCTTTCTGGAGAGACTGCCACACCGTGTACGTCACACGTTTCGTCTCTCCGTGTGCGCAGCAAATCCCCTGTTTCTTCATTCTCTTCCTCCTTGTCCCGGACAGTATTATTTGTTGTAGTTGCGACTGAAGACAGATGTGATCGCGCGCGAAGGTCATCCGCTTGCCACGGCACAGAAATCTGCTGCGGTGCCCGCGCAGCAACAGAAAACGACGGGCGATTGGAGGCAGCACTCTCAGCATCAGCAACAATACCAAAATTATCACTATTATAAAAAGCTGTGGTAGTGGTGCTCTTGTGGTGAATGTCTGTCGACGTGCTTAGCTGTTGCTGCTGCTGCTGGTACACACCCGCTGATGGTCCACACGATGGCGCGACGGCCGACAACGGCGTAGAGCACGTGGAAGAAGAGGTTGGTGGCGCGTTCGTGGTGGGAGAGAAGGACGCCGACGTACTCATCCTTCCACCCTCCACATTATTCTTGTTATCGACCTCTCCTGTATCCACCTGCCTCTGATGTTGTCGCTGCTCATGTTGCTCCGGTGAACCATACACAGGCACCATCTGTTTCCCGTTGCTGTTGACGGTGTTGTTGCTGCTGCTGGTAGTCGTGGCAGCGGTGCGAAACACGTCGGTGCAGTGGTCGGGAAAGTGGGCGTACCACGAGGCATCGAGAAACGGCACAGAGGAGGTGGAGGAGTCCCACCACGCCGACTCTTTTGTTGCAGCTGCTGCTGCTGCTGAAGCGGAAAGGTGGGGGAGCGCAAGTGAGCCCTTCTGCCTGCCCACCCGCACGCTCCCAGCGTCGTCGAAAGATAAACCAGCGGCAGCAACACCAGCTTCAGCGTTTGCCCCGCCTTCACCGTCACAATTTTGGATATTTAACGAGTTGCCGCTGTGCTTCTCAATAGAACTCTCCACACAACTACTCACGCTGTGCTTCACGACGATGTGCTGCGTGCATGGCAGAGGAAGACCACTCTTACTGAGGGCCAACGGTGCTTCTGAATCAGCCGCTCTCGTTTCGTCTCCGTAAGAGCCACGGGAAAAGGTTGTGTCCCCTTTCGTTGTGTTTACGGGCGGAGGAGCCGTGTTCGACAGGACTGTCCCTGCGGTGGAAGAATTCTTTGTCAGGCCGGACGTGACAGAGCTCAAGGAGACAGATTGAGAAAGGTGCAGGGACCCACTACCACCACAACAACCGCCAACCGTCCCAGTAAAGGCACCGTTGCCCGAGCAGCATTTTCATCGTCGGTTGGGGCAGCAGTGCGAACGGCTGCAGCGACCAACAGGTCGGCCGAAGGTGCAGTGCCACCCATTATGTCGCTAACACCACAGCCAGCATCGTTCTGGTTATTATTCTTGCCGCGGATCGCGGTAGTATTAAGCAGCACTGCCGGAGGTGGGATGTAGATCAACGAGGACGCATCTGTTAATGGCTCACTTGCCTTTTCGCCAAGCGTGCTACTTGGTATGTTGCTGTTGCCCGCAGGGCTGCTGGTGTTGCTGTTGTGGTTATTGCTGCTCAGTTGCCGCTGCATCGTCGAGGTCGCCCGAACAAGACTTCCGCCATGCGTAGGATCCAATTGAGCAGACGGCACCACCTGCGACGGAGGCCGCGGCCCGCTGTGTCCGCCCACGCTGCCGGAAAGAGAGAGCGACGAGGTCGCTTCGGTCGGGCTACGCACGGAGACGGCGCGGGGTCCGCTGCGGGTGCGCCAGTGCCGCGGCGGGTACAACTGCGAGCTCCCCAGACTGCCCCCGCCGAACCCGACGTGTGTGGTGTTGTGTGTGTTGTTGAGGGAGGAGACAGACTCGAAGGAGGCGGAACTGGCGTGGAGTGAGGGTTGCGCGCAGACAGAGCCGCTCGTGTTGCTGCCGCTGCTGGAGCTGGTGTCGCAGTGTACGAAGATAGCTGGCGATGGTGAAGGGGCATCGGGACATGTGGTAGATGCCGGGGTCGAGCCTGGTGCTGTTGGTGTTGCCATGATTGCTGAGTCACCATGCCGCTGCTGCTGTTGCAGTTCCACGTCGCGTGTCACCAGCGATGGAGGCTCCCACGACGGGGTGCAAGTGAAAGAGGGCATTAGTAAAGGCGCAAATAGCAACCCAAGGAAGAAGGTAGGATCAAAATGCTTGGTTTACGTGCGCTTTTGTTTCGGTTAAAGCCGCAGACTACGTAGCGAAAGTTGTAGCTGCTTCGCGAGCAGATTCAACGTTAAAGAAGAGGGAAATCGAACGCAACAAAAACTCCTATTGTTCGTGTCAAGACGACGAGCACCTCTACAGAGGACAGTCAGGAAGATGTAGTTGAGGGGGGGGGGTGGAATTGCAGGGGTGAGGCAGAACGGTGAAGTACAAATGCAGATAACCCTGAGGGGAGGGAAGCCAGTAGGTGATGTGAGAAATTAAGATGGCCGATGACAATGGAGAATAAGCAACAAACACTGTAGCCTATAAAAGCGCGAGAGGAGCAAAACTAAAAGCTGACGTTTACGAAGTTAAAAATACTCATGGTTTATGTCCACCTATACAGATAAATATAGAGAGAGAGTGAGAGAGGGGGAGAGAATAGATGCAGATATCTGCATATATATATATATATATATATATATATATGCAGACAAGTGTGTGTGTGTGTGTGTGTGTGTGTGGAAGACGCAAAAGCATGCGATAGTCGAAATTCGAGCCGAAGCTACTGATGAACAGTATCCGAAAGGACAGACAGCTCTATATATGAGTCGCGGTGCATTCAGAAAAAAAAAAAAGAGGGGAAAGGGTAAAAATCAACTTCGAACAACAAGGGCAGCACTCAACACGACACTGCAAGATCCATTGCAGTGGCTAAGTGGGAAGATAAGATGGGACCTCTTCAACGAACGATAACATGAAGAGCACAACGTGTACACGAAAACTTGAAACGGGACTAGTTAACGTCATCGAAGGGCCTTGCAGACGTTTCACTTATCACCAATAGTAAGTAGTTCTGACTAGAAAGTGGTGTCTGAGGCGTACTCGATGTTGGCAAAGTGCTTTTCGTCTTGACGTTAAAAGCCACCGTTAATCGTGTGCGACAACGACACACACCTTATTCGACACCAAGTAAACCAAGCTCACAATCAACAACGCATTACAACTAATTTCGAAGGGGAAAAAAAGCAATAAGGGTGACACAGACATGAGTGCGTCGTAAGCAATTCTTCACTTCGACGCGTTAATCACGTGACGCACGGCCAACGTCGGGTGTCTGCGGCTTCAGTGTATCCATCGTTGTCGACAAGTGCTGCATCACCGCTGCGAACGGATCTGCCGCATAGGACGGCACCGCTTGCACCTTCTCAAACAATTTCAACTCCTCCTTGGCGGCGGCCATGCGCGCCTCCGCAGCCGACATCGGCGGCAGCAGCAAATGCCTTCGTTCATGAGCAGCCGCACGGCGCAGCGCAGCCGGGTGCGTCGCTGCCGTGTCCTTTCTCGATTCCTTCTTGGCGGACAGACGCTTGCTGGATAATCGGTCCTCCACCTTCTTTCTTTTCAACGCAACTGTCGACCCGCTGGTGGCATTTACAGAAGCAGCGGTAGCAACACTGCGACCTTGTCGTTGACGCAGCGCATCGCGGATACGCAGAGCCGTTTGACGGTCTTCTTGGTTGTGGCCGTACGGCGCATCGGCTGCTGTTGACGTAGCAGCAGCAGCAGCCTTAATTCCTTCCGTCCGCACAGACGAGGACGCGGACAGGTTGGAGAACTCATTCGCGGAAGAGGCGTCAGCTCCTGCAGCGGCTGATGTTGCCCCGGTGTGCTGGGCCTGCTGCTTGCGTGCGATTTTGCTGCGTAGGTTGACGCGCTTTGTGGACTTCCCGCCAGCCATGATCACGTTGACGCTTGAATCGAGACCTGGTCAGAGTAGCCCGCAAGTCGGGAGAAACGTCCGCGGATTCCGCTCAACGTTATCCTATCGGGGAAAAAATAGCTCAACGCACTTGTGTGAAACGTGAGGGGCTGCTATTTAGAATGTTTGAAGGCGGGATGTGCAAGGAGAAGAAAGCAGAAGAGAAGGTGAGCGCAGACGTTCGTGAATCTTCGCGTAGGAACGTCTGAAAAGCATCGTGGCAAAGGGACCGTACACAAGGAAGCACTTGACATCGATTCTCCCATTTCTGTAGCTTCCCTGCAACCGAAAGCAAGCAAAACAAGAAACAGTGGCTAGTTCTTCCGTCGAGGAACGCAAGGCAAGCATTTGATGGGGGAGTTTTGCCCGGCACAGAGACGGCCTTTATTCTCTGTTTGTTTTGCGTTCAGTGTGTGATACATACTTATGAATCAGCAGATTAAAAGCAGTAAACAAAAAAAAATTGTTTCAAAAGTACATGGGAGCCCACCTGTCTCATTCATTGTCTAACACTTTGATATCAACGCGCACGCGGCACCGCCAGCATCGCCTGATTGTACCTCACAGCCGTACCGTATTTCATCTCCTCTGCTAGTACGTAGGGTTTTGAGTACCAGGAGCAATTCTTGATCAAGTCTGTGCGCCGTGGAAACGGAGAGACAGCAATAAAACGACCTCGATGATGAGAGACTTTGGATACCTGCGAGGCGCTGAATCGGATTATATCTTTGCTTGATTTAGTCAACGGCTGCGTTGTCGCTAATGCACTCTGTCGTTGCTGCGCGCGCTGACAAGCGTGATTCCTTGGTACAGTTGTTTGAGTGTGATAGAGTAATGTGTGTTCCAGGTATCGGCGCAGCAGCTCCACTTCACACGCCAGGTGCACTCGCTTTCTGTGAAGTGCCGCGCAGGCCGCTCGAGTGTAACCTGCGTCAATGTCCCTGTTGTCTCGGTTGCTGTCGCCAAGGCGCCAATCATCATAATCCTCATAAGAATTCTGGTCATGTTTGTTTAAAAAGTCTTCATGAGTCTCATCATCACGAGTTGCAATAGGATGAGGACACGTTTTCCGGTAGAAACTGCTGATGTGCTTCTGTTTCGCGACCACCTCTTCGCTTGAAGCCAGGCAGCTTCCCAAGCTACCTGATGTTATCTGCCAGTCCGACACACTTCGCTCTTCCGCCACTCCCGTCTCAGAGACATCGAGACCCGATACCTCCCAGAGACGATTCACCAGCCCTTGCAGCCGCACCTCGGTGCTCAGGTACACCAGCCACGTATGAGGTAGTGTCAGCCTTTGCGCAGGTTGATGCCCAGCGTCTAGTGGTCGTCTGCGTGCCAGTTCCTCCATCTCCTGCCTCGACAGCCGACATGGTGGGTGAAGGAAGCAGTAGTAGAATGACAAGTTCTCACTGTGTTTACTGCGCGCGCAGGGCAAGGTTTCATTGGAGAGCGGTTCGGGTTGCTTAGCACGAGTTGGATGGACGTGGAACAGCAGAGTAAAATAGATCCACTCGTGTTCGTGGACGAGCAGCACGCCGACGCTGTGGTCTTGGACTACCTGCTCTGTTGCACAGAGGGGAGAAGCAGTAGCATCGTGGCCCTCGCAGAGCCCCTCATGGTTTGGAGAAACGCCTTTGTTCTTTTTCCAATCAACTTCGTTCACCTTGCTACTTCCCAACGCATTTTCATCTGGGATTTTTTCAAGCGAATGAAACCCAACAAAGGCACTCAGGAAAACTGAAGACGGGACGCAGTTCCAGTGCCGGGCATGGCGGTCGGACGGAGGAATAGGAAAAGGAAGCGAAGGCTGAGGAATGGTATAGATGCCCTCTGAGTCGATTTCCGAGATGCGTAGTTGCGAAGCGTCCCGCTGGTTTCGCTCAGAATTATGGTTTGCTCTCTGTTCCACTGCGTCACGTCGACGGCTGTCATTAATTCTTGGACATGTCGCCCAGCGATGGCGCGTGCTGTGCTTCCCGTCCCCTCGCTTCGTGGTGTCATGTCCAAAGAACACCGGAAACGGAAAACGTGTGGAAACAGAAGAATATTTACCGCTTGAAGGAGTTGTGATAGCACTCGACGACTGTGCAGGAGTCGCCTCTCCTGCAGTCTTTTCCTGGTGTCTGATCCTTTTCTGAGCTGGATTCACGGTTCGATGGCTGATCTTTTCCGTGCTTGCAGCTGCCGGTGTGTGTCTCACCATAACTCTACTAGCGGATCCCTCTACAGACCCCTTCTTGAGTTTTGAACCACCGCTTTCACACAACTGGGTGTTATAGTCGTGCAACGAACAGACAGAGCCGGTGAGAAGAGCAGCAGCTAACGCCTCGTGCACTGCAGCGTCGATTACTTCGTCGGAATAATCCCTGTATGCAACACTGTTCGAGGAGGACTGTTGAGGGGACGAGAATGGTAGTGTGATCGGCGCTGGCTGCGGCAGACCTGGTATAGCGTGCAGCTCTCCCACGCGATACAAGTCTTCTCGTTTCACCTCCTGCCATTTTGAGTTTCGTAGTGAAGCGGTTTCACTTCCTCTATTTCTCCCGGAACTCTGTAAAGCAGCCACTCCGCAACCATTGCGCGGCTTACGCTTTTTGTTTCCTGAATCAGACTGATTGAGGTTGAGTAATTCTGAGCTGGTGTCGGAAACCATGGGCGACGACCAATAATAAAGCGTGTACGTTGCTGGTTGGGACCAGCAAAAGAGTTCTGCGCTTTGCTGCGCCGCAGTACCAGTGTTGTCTACGGACGAGCCTGTTGAAAGCGCAAGTTGTTCCCACAGTCGCACCGCACGCCCTTCCTCTGTTATTTCAGTTTGCGGCATTTCGGAGGAGAAAAGCATTCGCCTTGCTGAACCTTCCTTCTGCTGTTGGCTGTCGCTTCCTGCCGGAGATTCGCATCTGTGCTCAATATCGCTGTGCTCCGCAGCGAAGATGGTAGACGGCGTGTATCGGACAAGGAAAAGAAAACGCCAGTCGTACCCTCCCGTCTGGAGGTCGTCCGACAAATCGTCCACAAAGGAAACAGCATTTAATGTCGGTGCGTACATCCCTTGGCCCTGCGCTACTACATTCGCAGACCTCACAATTCCCTTCTCCATTTGAGGTGGCTGAGGTACAACGACAGGTGATGTCTTTGTGAAACGCGATGGAGAGGAAAAGCTAAAGTTTGAATCAGCTGCTGCAAAAGCAGACACAACAGAACGACCATTGCACCTCATACATCCTGCGTGTGTTCCGTTACTAGTGATGCCCCTTTTCACACAATCAGTTCTTTCCTCACCGAGGCTTTCCCTCCATAGTAAATAAGCTGCACTGCATGGAAAAAGGCGCATCAGGTCAGCAAACAACGTTGTAGGCGTCACTGTTACCTCTACGCCATCCCCTGTCTTTCTATGCCTGTAGAGTGTGTGCCTTGCCGTCGAATACCACGCAGCTTGTGTGAATTGAACAGAGACGCGTTGATTGCTTAGAGCGTGTGTCTCCCTCCTCACAAATGCTCTGCCTCCCCGACCCCTTGACCATTCTTCACTTTCTTTTGCCCGCAAAGCCGCTGTTATATGGTGTCCAGTACACAGAAGCGACCCCTTTTGATGACTACCGAACCTACGGCATTCTGCAAGAAAGCTGCGAAGACAGCGGGAAAGGGAAAAGGGCACCATGCAGTCCTCGCCTCCTCCTCACCCTCCGCATCTGCTGTTCTAAAGGGGAAAAGAGCGAAGGACGCGTTTTGCCCTTATCGTTTTTCCCACGACCTTGCTTGCCTTCACGCTGCCACTAGCAAGAAGGATCAGTAGGACAAATCTTTTTGTGAGCTACTGCCGGGTGTTTTTTTTTTTGTGTGTGTGTGCCAGTATGAACATGGAGCAGACGAAACACCGAGCGAACACGAAGTGATCCGCTGCCACTTCTCCAATAGCAGTCAACTCAACAGAATACCGACTACGCTGGACAGCCGCAATAAGAGTGTAGAGTTCAACATCAAGAGATAATAGAATTGAAGGTGAAAACAACAGATGAACAAGAAAGAGGTCGTCAAACACAAAAGGGTGTATTGCAGGTAACTGACTTCAACGGTCCTGCTCAAATCCACGAGGAGCAAGCCAGAGTCTCAAAACTCGCTATGCTTGCCTATATTACAATAGTGTGCGTAAAAGCAGCTTTAGACTTCGCAACCAGTGGCTTAATGAGCTTCATCGTTGGTTAACTTGCGTTGTGAAAGCACGAGGCAAGAAAACGAACGAACAACAAAGCGAGGACACTCGGCTAGTATTTACGCTAGCATGATTTCAAATGGAGAAGCACAAAACCAAGGATCACGCAACGGCAGCCCCTTTTTCTTTTTGCTCTGCAATGCGTCGGGCGGAGTCCTCGAGCAGGTCTGCCACTGCCGCCGTCACACACGCGTAGGCCCGCTGCGTAGCGTCGGTAAAGGAGAACAGTGTCGGCGTCAGCGGTAACACCGTAACGTGCGGCACACAGAAGTGCCGTAAAATGTGCGCTGCAGACCACTCATTCTGAAGGGAGCTTTCCCTTGTTCCGGTAGGGCCTGTGGGACGGTGACCGTCACAGTACGTGCGGAATGCAGAAGACTTGAGCAACTCCTGAAGGTATATATTCACTCGCACAATATCAGGATTGCAACCGGCCTCGTTGTCCTTGCTCTGACTCTCGTTTGCGTTTTCCTCGCCTTCCGAAGTTTTCGATGTTGTTGCTGCTTCTCCTGAAGGCATGGGCAGTAACAGGGTACTGCACACTGTCTTCAACACACTCGACTGACACGAAGCGTAGTCTTCAAAGTTCGTCCGTCCACACACGATGATGAACTCCTGGATTTTCCGGCAGCCCAGATCTGTAGTACAATGACAATGCTGATGCCGCAAATCACTCACAGACCCCCCTTTTTTCTCCTTTTCCTTCTGTTTTTCTGGAAGTGAGATGTGGCAGTAGTGCTTCCACAGCCGGTACGCGTTCGCTGCGGTGCACATCTCCAGCAAACGCCCGACCGTCTTGTGCGAAGAGATGGACTGATCGTCAAAAGAGCCTTCGCCGGACACAACGACATCACAGGCGTGGAAAAGACGACCACGTGGGTGGCACACCGCCGGGCTACACAGCGTCAGCGGGTACTCCCTCACCGTTGCTGCCATTGGTGGTTTCTTTCTATTATTCTCGTTCTCTGTCGAAGTCGTATTCTCCCCTTTTTCGTTTTCCTCCTCACGATCATCACTACCGAGGAGGCGTGCCACGCGCGGTGTTTCGTACAGACCCAAAAGCCCACCAACCACATCCGCACCGGGCACGTAGATCGCCTTCAGCACATAACGGAAAAATCCACTCATGCCACCAGCGCCGCCGCCACCAGGACGGGACAGCAGATCCGCACGCACCGCCGCTTCCACATCCTCCTCTACTTCCTTGGTGGAAGAGCCTTGCAGGGCGACGACAGTAGCGGACTGGAGTACATGCGACCACTGTGCTCGCGGGACGAGTTGATGCCAGGTGCTGGCGACGACACGCATCGCTGCGTGGCGCATACCGGCCTCCAATGTGTCGAGCAAAACCTGCTGACCCGCGGAAGTGACGGCGCCGACGGCTGTGTCGTCACCCGTATTTCGGTGGTAATCAGAGCTGCTGTGCTTCCCTGTATTTGCGCAGGAGGCTAACTCCCTATCAGCAGCTATAGAAGGCGGCGATGGAATGGATGCTGGCAGCAGTGGCGGTGGCGGTGGTGCGCACTTCTGGGGTCCAAACGTGTAGGTGGCCCCGTGCGGACCCACGAGTGCGTTGTCGACGTCGCAGATCAAGCACACCTCCGAAATGAACAGGGATGACGAGTTTGTGTTATCTTCATCAGACGCGGTCACGAAGTTGGCTGGATCGTTTTGGAGATAGGGGAAAAGCTGCAACATCTTGTCGCTGATCCGCACGTGTGTGATGCGACCCAAATCACCGCCACAGAACGGCCTGTCCAGCAAAGTACCTTCGCTTCCAGCCGGCCCTGCTGCTTCCGAGGCAGAAGCGGACAACGACGTCGACGTTGGCAACGAGGCATTGTCACGTGTTTCATGTGCGGTAGGTTGTACAAAGATCTGTAGTCCAAGTGCCTGCAGTGCACCGAGGCCACCGTCATTTGTCGAGCTTCCACCGATACCTAAAAACAGTCGTACGCCTCCGTTCTTGTCCTTTTCCAGCTGATGATGATCAACACTACCCTCGCTATCATTCTTAGTCTTGCCTATGTTGACGTTTCCTCCATCTGGTGTGCCGCTGAACTCGTGCAGCTCCTCTTCCATGTAGTGCAGCGCGTATCGGATGAGCTCGCCTACACCGTAGCTGGTGGTGCGCATTGGGTTACGGTCCTGCGGCTTCTCGATACGTGGTAGCCCGGCCGCCTCTGCCATTTCAACTACTAACACACGTCGGGCAACGTCACAGGCAAACGATACTCGTGATTTGACCGCTGAAGAGGAAGTGGATCCGTCTTCTCCGATGTGCGAAATCGGTGCCCCGAGGGGTCCGGTGATGACCGTTGAAGCCGGCACATAGACGCGATGCAGCTGCAACGCTTCTGAGGGAATAGGCGGGGCGTGGAAAGCGACCACGGCAGCCCCGCCGGCCGCAGACGCGTCTGTCAAAGCCGAAGCGGTTGTGCTCGTAGAGTGGTCATAAACAGACTTTCCCGTTTCCTTTTGCTTTGTTTGCTGTGCTTCTAGTGAGGCGGCGAAGGTGACACTGTCGATTAAACCAGCCCCGCCATCGCTCATTGGGGAGTGGGAAAAATCAACAGGGATCATAGAAGCCGTCAAGTCGGTGTTTTGCTGACCGTTCGCTTGTGAATTCACTATGAAGTGTTCTCTCTCATATGTTCTCCATTTTCGTTTATCGAAGTCGGCTGATTAACCGACTGTTGATGCGATTGATTTTCACAGTGGTGATAGTGGTGTTGATGAGGATGGGCAAAGAAACTCTTTGCCAGCAACTCCGCGGCAATCGGCGTCAGTTGGACACCTTTCACATCTGCGCTGTACGGCGGTGGCAGGGTGACGGAGGGCAGGGTATAAGACTGGAGTGTGTCCGTCGTGTGGCGATGGGCCCGTTCATTTGCGCAACTACCCAGTTTCTGCCAAGCCTGCCGATAGCCCGCCTCCACGGCCTCACCGACTTTGTCGGATGGCAGAGTGCCTTTGAAGGTGTCACAGGCGCACAGAACATGCAAAGGGTACGGCGTTGCGTCTAGTGGAGACCCGTACATGATGACGGCGTAACGGTAAAACTGTGTGGGAGAGTAACCTGTGAAAGACAAGTACTTACGCTTGAATGAAAGCGTTTATAGAAGGTGAGAAGACAAACAGACTGCACCAGTGTGTCGATGTCCCTTTCCTTCAAGTAGCGGTTGAGATTTTTAGATTACGATCGTAGTTGAGTGTGTGTCTGATTTCCATTCGTCGTGGCAGCGAAAAACAAGACCGTTGAGAAAAGAAGATGGAGACCATGCGTATAAGCTGCCAATCAGCCTTTAAAGCCTGCCGAGATGAATGCGACAAAACCCTATCAGCGAGGGTTGGGTGAACAAGAAAAGAGAAGTGATTCAGCACGCTTTCTCTAGATCTCGATTTCAACAGAGTAGCAGCAAACAGATCAGATTTTACGCATAACTCAAAGATTCTGGGTTCAAAGGAACTGTCGAGGGGGGCAGTAAACAATACGGGTTCTTCGCAAACCGGTGAAAAGCAAAGCAAGTTTAGCTGAGCTATCGTGTTTACACGCATATTTTTTTTTCTTTGAAGATTGTAATATGAGAGAGGCACGCAAAGGCCGGTAGACAGGAGGAAAAGAGGAAAAAAAGAAGTTGGTGTAGAAGGGAGAAAGCGAGGATGAGGGAAGGGGCCCAGTTTCGATTGTGAAAGACAAACAGTGTTTGAACAGGAAGAGGCACACCACCGCAAGCGTGATCGGCATGCATTGCGTTCCGTCTCTGCTGTCCTCTCACTCCTCATCCTTCTCCGGCTTCGCCGCGTACATGTCCATCTTGCCTTCTCGCAGCGCCTTCTCCAGCTCCGCAGCAGACGGTAGCTCCTCATTCAGCTGCTTCTTCGAAGGCAAAAAATCTTCCACATCCCGCAGCCGTGGGACGTTGCGACCATCGCCATGCACCTCCCTCTTCAAAAACTCCTGCGACGCTTTCTTCTCAGCCTCTTCGCGTGCTTTAAGCTCCTCCTCGGTGCCACGCGCAAAGGATTTTTTGGCGTTGGTAAAGAGATATGCCTTTTGAGTCACGAGAGGCGCGAGAACACGTTGATTGGAGCGACAGCAGTACCGCAGATTGTCTTGGCCCACCATATATAGCGTTGAGGGTATGGGTAATGTATAGCCTGTTGTAGACCTGAAAAGGGAAGTCGACGTGCTGAAGTGTGAGCACGTACCTGGAACAGATGTATTTGTAGTGGTGGCGATCAAAAAGCGAGGTGAAAAGAATCGACTGGCCGCCGCTGAAGAGCGCTGCCCTGACGCGCTCGCAGAGAATAAATGAAACGATGCACTTGACATGAGTGTAGAGCAGCAAGTAGGAGTGAGGCCAAGATTGACGGGAATAAATACCTGCGTTACAACACGGAGAGAACCGAAAAAAAAAAAATAGGGAAGCAACAGAACTGTTGAGATGTAAAACAAAGTGCCTTTAACGTACGATCGTGTAAATGTTTCGATGGTGATTGCGAGGCTGGCTGATTTTGAGCTTGGTCTACGGACGTACGTAGAAGTGAAATTAGAAGATGAAGAATGAATGCAGTAATCCAGCGAACGGAGAGCACTTCGTAGAACGGAATCAAGCTGTATTTCCATCTAAAGCTGTTTTAATACCCAACTGTAAGCGGTCGAAGGTGGCAGTTTGCCCTTTCTTATTACGGGACCTCAGGTAGTGCAAAACGCACACGACAATTTGTTCGTCACGTGGTCCGGCCGGCAGCACTTCGTTTTTTTTTTTTTTCGCCAAGAGGGTCGGGTTCCACCACGGAAGATTCGCTTTTTTTCCTTGCTTGATACCCAAATGCAGCATAAGACTAATTACTGGTTCGCACCTGCCCGTTGTACACATAAAACCGTCACCGTCGGAGGCCGAAGGAAAGAGGGTTCTACAAGGGGAACAGAAATGGGACGGGAGAGAAGCACAAACCCTCGTGGTGGTGATGGAGTGGGGGGGAGGTGAAACAATGGAGAGTGGGATACGGAAACGCAAGACGCACAACACACACACAAAAAAAAAAATAAAAAGTGCTTTGCATAACGAGGTGTGTTGGCACATTTCAGGTCGCGGCTTTACAGGCAACTGGTACACGTATATTTAGTGTTTGTATGAGCAAAAAAGAGGTAGGCCGCGAAGATGAGCATGACCAATCCAGTCTCTGAATACACAAAGGAAAAAGAAGGGAGCAGAAACAGTTGCTTCGAAAACGATCAGCAGAGCAAGCAAACACAAAAAAGGCGCTTGTGGAAATTCATCGTCTCGCAAACACACATCATGATCGGCGTCAACGGAGGATGGATCTCGCCTTCATAAACAGCTGAAAAGGGCACATCACCGATCGTGTGCCGTCGCAGCCCCTGCGCTAATGCGGCACCCGACGACGACACCCCAGCAAGCGGCGAGGCGGTGGGCTTCTGTGTCCGCTAGGTGTCCCATTGCTTGTAAGTATGTGTCGCGCTGCAGCTGCTGCTACTCGAGACACCTCCTGCCGAGGCAGCCGCTGCATTTGTTGTGGAAGCGCTTGATCCAGCAGCAGCAGCAGCAGTCGGAGACATGGAGGAACTCCGACCGGTGCTCTGCGTGCGTTTCTGCCCCATTGCAGCTGATGCGGCGGTGGACGTTCCAGTTGTTGATGTTAACGAGGATGATAGGTTTTGTTTTGTTGTCGTGGGACGTGCGCGGCCGTCGACGAGGCGGCGACGCATATTGAGTCTCCCGCTTCCTGTACCACCTGGAGTCGTTGGGTGTTGTCCCGGCATCAAAAATGGAAAATGATGACGAGGATGCTGTTCATGATTGTTGCTGGTCGACGCAAAGGTCACGGATGGGCCGTCGAGCGGCTCTACCACGCTCACATGCCGCTGATCCGAGTCGTGGCTTCCGGCACTGAAGCCACTATTCACCAACCCCGAAGCGCTATTGGGTTCTTCCTGGACGGTGAGGGGGTCGGTGATCGGCGTAGTCGCTGTGTTAGTCGCAGCAATCGTAGTTGAGTATTCGGTCGCGCGCGACAGCGGCGGCTCCCGGCCTGGTGTCTGCGCCGCCAGTACCACGTGTTGTGGCGTGGACTCACCGTGTGGTGAAGGCTGACTCTTCAACACAGATCGCATGGGAGTCAATGCGCTAGAGTCAAAGCCACTTCCATCCTCGCCTTCCAACGCGTACGATGACGACGTCGCCAAGGCGGCACTGACGGCAATGAAGTTACCGCTGCTCAGGCGCAGGCGCTCCTCCATCGCGCGGGTACGCTCCTTGCGTTGAGCTAGACGTCGCAGCAGTGCGCGTGACGGGGCCGTGCTGACAGCGTCGGCACCAGTAACTCCGACACTGCTGTTCTTGTGGTTTTTACCGCTGTCATTCTCACCATTCCCACCAATGTCGCTATCCGCTGTTCGTCGACCTTCTCGTTCCGTTGATCTATACGGGTCAGCGCCATCGTCCTTGTCGCGCTGTTTCTCTTTTCGTAAAGAGACATTGCTGCGAATATCGGCGTCAGCTCCCATAGACTTGCGACGAACCGTTGTTGTTGCTGAAGCGTTCGTAGGCGACTTCTTTACCTTCCTGGCAGCCTTCGGCGACGAGGCGGCGGCGTTGTTACCCCGTACAGCACCAGCAACGTTCTTCTGCTCGTCTGGTGGGAACATGGCCGCAGTGGGGACGGTGGTAGTGGTGATAGTCGGTGCAGAGATAGAACTCAGCGAAGTGAGGGGAATGTGAGAGGCGGTGGCAGTGGCGGTGATGAGAGTAGTCGCACCTAGAGGCAGCGGCTCCACAATCTCGCCTCCGTCCAACGTGTTTGCGTGGTGTGCTAAGCGGTTGGCGGAGAGCGAGACAACAACATCATTTTCCTGCTCTGCTGCCGCTGCCCAAGCAGCAGCTTTTGAAGGAGTAACTGCCTTGAATCCCAGACTCGCTCTTCTGTTTTCCATATTGGCAACCCTATCATCTACAGCCGCAGTAACGGCAGGGAGCTCAGTATCCGCGGATTTGGACGCTGACCCTGGCGCACTGCGACTCCTCGCCATCTTCGCATTTGCCTTCTTTCGATTACTTCCACTACCCGATGTACCTCGTGTCTTCTTGGCTTGCTGACGCTCCCGTGCATCCGGCTTTGTAGGCTTCGTCGCTGCAGCACTGAAAGACAGCAAGGACGCTGACTTCTTCTTTGCTTTCTTCGCCGTCGCATCTGCTGCTTCGTCTCCGGTCGCCTCGTACCTTTCGGGATTCTCAGCCGTCATATTCTCTTTTGTTTTCTGTTCAGATGCGGCGCTGTGCATAATGACAACACGGCGCATGCGTCGCAATGCGTTGGGGCGTGTCGTGCCGCGTGGCGTGTGCGTGAAACGCAGACGCGGTGTCCACGGCGGCCGCGCAAGCACTGGCGCACACACCTCATTACCAATGGCGCTCGCATCCTTTTTTCCGGCTGATGTGTCACCTTCACTCTCGTCTGCAGAGGGGAAGCTCTCTATCTCCTCCGTCCTTTCCTCATCCTCCTCCTTGTCCGTGCATTTGTCCGCGCTGTAATGACTGTACTCAACCGTCTTTAACTGAGCAGGATCGAGTGTGAGGGTTAATGTAGCTGCCATGTTGGCCGCTGCTGTTGTTGCTGGTGTGGTGGTCGATGCTGACATGGGTGTTGAGAGAGACGTAGGCGGTCCCGTGGCATGGTTGGCGTCTACTGTAAGCGTCGACACCGGATTCGCGAGGTAGGCAGGAGGGTCTTTGTGAATTGCGGTGACACCGCTGCGATGTTGCCGCTCAGGGGTGGTGCAGCTGTCCACCACAGACGGCAGTTGACACGCCTTTGGAACGTCAACTGAAGTATTGGTTGCGTTGCCGGTCCGTGTCTGTCCTGCTGGTGGTGCGGAGTGGGGCCTCTCGGCATCCATCACTGATATATCTGTATCGTTCTTTTGAAATGCGGCGTCGGTATTGTCGTCTGCTTGCATAGGAAAGTGGTCAGCCGTATCCTGAGGTAGGTCTGCTCTCTCCGACGGAGATGACATTGCCCTCCCTTCCACGCTTTCATCGGCCTGGTAGACCAATGTGCGTTGACGGCTCTTCTCCACACGTTCAGCCATGAACGAAGACGGTGCATTTTCCTCACATATGCCACTGCTGCTCGTCTCGTTGTTCGACGCGTCCGTTTGAAGTGGTGCTGCCGCCTCATGCCGTTCAACACCGTCGTTGGCTTCATGAACTGTCATGGAAACTGGCTTTGGTGCAACGCGACTGTCGCAGCTGAGACTGCGGTGACGACGCGATCGAAGGGGTTCGTGACTCGACGGTGCAACGCCCTCGCCCTCCAAAAATGGTTGTTTCGTCGAACCTTCGTTTGTGGCACCAGACTCAACCACCGTGCTGCTACTTGGCAAAACGTTAGCAACAGCACCAGAAGAAGTAATAATACTGCCTTCGTCCCCAGCAGCACGCACGCGTTGTTGAATCGTAACGAGTTCGTCGAAGCGGGCGCGCAGACGCCGCCAATCTGCCGATCCACTGCTGCTGTTATTGTTGGACAACACCACTGGGGCGGAGTGGCCTCTGCGGAACAGGCGGTGCGACTCCCGCGCAACGAGAGAGGTGGAAGATGTGGCAGGACGAGCTTCACTGCTGCTGATATACTCTGGATTGGCGCCCGTCTGTGAAATTGCAAATGTGGCCCTGTCACGGCCCTCATCACTCTCACCAGTTCTTTCCGGTCGACGACGATGTCCGCCAGCGTGTCCGCCCGGGATCGTCCATCGCGCCGCGCTGCTCCCACCCTCTCCACCCCCGCCACTAACACTACCGTCACCGTTGTTGTTGCCGTCGTTGTTGTTCGGATTATTCGTGGTGCTCTGGATGCTACGGTGGCGCGACGCATGCAGGCTGCGTCGGCGCAGCAGCAGCATCATCCGCCCGTATTGCGCCAGCCGCTTTTGGTAGGTCTCTCCCGCCTCCGCCTCGTCGTCCCACTCGCAATCATCACCGTCGTCGCCAATGTCGCCTTCATCATTGTTGTGATCATTATCGCTGTGCTGCCATGTTGCGTTATCGGCGTTGCACGCCGCATCCGACCTACCGCACAGCATCCGATCCCGATCGTTCAATAAGCTCAAGTTGCCCGGGTAGCTGTGCCGGTAGCCACCAATGCGCATCCATCGCCGCCTCGCCATCACCTCCTCCTCTTCATCTCTAGTCTGGGAATCTTCCTTTTCACTCTCAGACGGTGTCGCCTGCCACCCGCTCATCAATTCCGCTTCCAACAGGCGCAGTTGTGCTTCAGCCTCCTCGTCGCGCTCGCGATCCACTTCCTCTACGTGGTCGACCACGATGACTTCGCTGTCGCGCCAGCACGCCGGCAGATGCAGCTGCTCGTGCTGGCGCTCAAAGGGGAGCCATTGCTCGAGCTGCGCCGCGCGCTCACGGCTGTTTCCTGCTGCGGCGATTCCGGTTGCTGCTGTTGCTGTGGCGGTAACGCCTGTCAAGTCACGCTCTATCGAGGGAGGTTCGTTCAAGGTGGTGAGGCAATTGTGGTCGATAAAGTTGCTTGGGCGTGACGGGGCCATGGGTGGTCGTCGCATCGTGGGGACGGGTGCGGCGCTGCTCCGACGCCGCTGCTGATAGGCGTGCAGCTCCGAAAGAGACGACGGCGGAGGCGGAATGGCGAAAGGATTGAAGGTGGTCGTGGCGTTCGCTGACACTGATGTGCTATTTAAAGTCTTTTCGACAATCTCCTGCGTACGTGATTGTTCTTCAGTGTCTTCACTGACGTCGCTGCCTACCGTGTTGTCTTCCCCCTCCTCAGCCGTGTAGAGCAGGTCACCACTCCCAACAACACCTTTTTTTGGATCTCTACTGTCATCTTCCTTCTCTTCTGCAAAGCCTTCATTGTCACGGAAGGCACTAAATTGTTCATGCTGCTGCTGGTCCGATTGCATCTCACGGCCTTCGCGACTGCCACGCTCTACCGACGGCGACGTCGACAGGGTGAGTTGGCGGTGCGTCGGCGCCTTTGCGGAGGCTGGAATGCTGCCGCGCACCCACACGAAGTTCGACTCAGCATTTTCCTCCTCCTCATTCTCTCCTGTGCCGCCTCCGTGATTGTGATGATTGCAGTTGCCATGGTCGTTGTCTTCACCTCGATCGGGAAACGAGAGCAAGGTCGGTGCGGTGTAGCCCGCACGAGAAGTGCGGTGGCTCGATTTGGACTGCTGTGCCGTCTGTGCACTCAACGACGATCGTGTCTCGTCATCTAGCGAGTTTGCCGAGGCAAAGCTGGAGTTGCTGCAGCGGTAAAGACTGCCCGGGGCGGCTTTTGTGACGTTGCGGTTCAGCACTAAGCTGGCCCGGTGTGACATCGTGGTGGGGGTGGAGGAAGGGGACGACGAGGAGGCGGACAGTGGCGACAGCACATCCCCTGCCAACCGACACATGTGTGGTAGGAGTGGAATCCCGCTGCCTCCACCATCACACCCACCACTTCCAGTGACGTTGATGCTGTTGTTTCCGCTGCCTCCTGTGACTGTCGTCGTATTACGGCTCGACCGCACCGAAGAAGGAGAAGAAATTACGTTTGCCAGCAACTGTGGTGGCCGCACGTTACTGTAAGCGTCAGAGACGAGGGGTGACTCGCTGGACGAAATGACAGCAGCGCTAGGCGGGCTGATGAAGTTAGATAGAATGGGGCTGTGAGGGCTGAACCCGGCAATACCAGTGTTCACATTGCCGATGCTACGTGGACGAGGGCTGCTGCCGGAGCCGCCCCGCCCTACAGCCGGCCCCGATGGCGATCGCGTACTCACTGGTGTACCGCTCGCTGTGTTAAAACTGTTGTTCAGAGTTCCCCCACCAAACTGAAGCTGTTGCGTTGACGGTTGTTGCTGCTGCTGTTGTGCTGGACTGCTGCTGCGGTGTACGCTGTGCGTCAATGGACTCCCTCCCCACGTCGACATAGGCCGCGACAGCGGAGAAAGGGTGACGCTGTCCATACTCGTGAGCAAACTCATCCCATTCGACATGGTGGTGAGGCGGAGACTCATGTTACCTGGTGCCGTGGGAAGCGGGGAGACCCCACAGGTCCCTGGTAGGTCCGCGGCTACGAGCACGGCGTTGTGGATGCGGAGGTTGTTCGTCAAAATTGGCTGCGCGGGCGGGTTGAAGGAGGAGGGCAGTGTCGTGCCGTCGACGTAGTTCGGAGTGTAGCGCCCGCCTGCGCCGATCCACTGGTGGAAGCAATAGATGTAGCTGAAGCAGCACCACCAGCAGTATTTACGCTGAGCGGGGTTTGCTGTAGTTCCTCCGCTAGTGCGTGTCGGCTGAGTACCGCGCTGCCACCGACTTGAACAGCCGAGGAGCGCCGCGCCGGCACTACTGAGGTCCGTGCAACGCGTGACGCTCCACTGTTTTCATTTCCTCTCTTGTCGTTGTCATTTACGTTGCGGTTGTTATTGTTGTTTTGATCCGTACCGTCGTCACCATGTTGACTACTACCGCCGTTCAGCACAAAGCAAGCTAGCGGGGTATAATTGTCAAAGGAGGTACTGGAATTGTGCGGTGCCTTCGTGTGGAAGGAGGGGGACGGGGAGAGGGCGATCGTGGTGGATCCGACGGGGGTTTGACCGTTCGGCGCTGCGGTTTTTCGCCGTTCTTGCCGCACTGTCGACCACAGTTGCGCCGGTGACGGCGGCGTGGCTGACGCAGACGACGACAACGCCCCCAGCTGCTCCGAAATGGTGGACGGGGTCGCGGAGGTGGACGCGGTGACCTCGATGTTGTCAAAGCGAAGATAATTTGGGGAGGCGAGCGAGGATGCCGTGGATGCCGGAGTTGTTGCTGAAGTGGCGATCGTGGTGATGGTGAGTGGAGAAGCTTGATCAGTCGACTGCAGGAAGCTCGCGGGTGGATTAGCAGTCAGTTTGCGTTCTAAAGTCGGGTTCATGATGACAACGGAGCAGGATGGCGTGTGCAGGGACGGCAGCGTCTGCGCCTGTGTGTCAAAGGACGACATCAGTTCCATGTCCGGCGAGGTGGACTGAGCGTTGGCGCTTACGGGCCGGTGCAAGTTGTGCACCGAGGAAGGTGACGTGGTGGGCCGATTGCCATCTAAGTCACATATACTGGCTGGCCCAAGAGGGGACTCTGCCGGGGTGCCGACAGGGTACTGCGTTGAGGTCACATCGCGCTCGTCGCTGTTGGTGGCGTTCGTCGGCGAGGAGCTCCAAACTCTACTTTGCAGCTGTTGATTTGAAGCTGAACATGCAACTGTGTCAGCCTTCATCGCGTCCACCCGCGCCAGCCGCATGCTCAGCTCTTGGAAAAGCAACTCCTGTTTGCTGAGGCAGTTCTGCACGCCAAGTAAAAAAGCTTCAACGACGGCTGATGTGCGTGCGGAAGGCGGCGCGGTGGCCCTCGAAGAAGTTGTGAAGGAGCCGTTGCTGCTGGTAGAGCGGCGACCGCCGCACGTACTGACAATGCCCGGCGGTGCTGGCGGTGGGGAAACTGGAGTCTTGACAGCGTGAGTAAGGATGCTGTTGGGATTGATGTCGGTGGTAGTGTTTATGTTGCTACGGCTACCCCGACCGCTACTCACCATGTGACTTGTGCTCCCCCCGATGTCACCCTTTCTTATCGTGGTTGCTGTTACATTTCCCCTTTCCCTCTGTGGTAGCATGCCCATCGTCCGTGCCACTAGTTTCGCCTTTTTTTTCAGAGGCTCCCTCCTCTTCTCGGGCAGCGTCGTCGTTGCTGAAGCTCTGCCGCTACCCAGCGACACCACCATTGAGTCAAGCATGTTGCGGTTGTTCACGTTCATGCGACTGCTGCCACAGGTGATGGCGGTCCCATGCCCGCTCTCCAACCCCCGAGTGGGGGTAGCAGTGGTGGTTCCAGCCCGCTCCTCACACCGTGCCTGACTCTTCGAGCCTGTTCGCCGCTTCACCGACACGTCGCGCGTGCGCTCTTCGATCCTGTCGGTGGAGCTGCAGCGTGCGGTAGATAAGATGTGCGACGGCGGCGAGAGGGAAAACGTGGAGCGCCGCGGCGACGACGGGTCGCGCACACGGCGATTGCCGCGTGTTGCTGAGGGTGTTACTGATGCTGCTCCAACATAGCCTACGTGTAGTGCCGATGATGATGATGACGCTCTCGTTGTTGCAGCTGCCTCCGTCGTCCCATCTCCTTTTGCGTGAGTTATGTTGATTGATGGTGAGGCGGAAAGTGACTCGGAGACGCTGTCGTCATTGATGTTCATTACTGTTGTGGTCGATAGCGTTGCTAATTGACAATGGGTGGGTGTTGTTGCGGGATCTTGTGGCTGCACCCTTGCGTCGTTAGATGTTGACAACGACATAATTATTGAGTCCTTTTCTTTACATTTAAAAATAGATAGTGGGGGTTTCTACTGTTGATGCTGTTTAAAGGCAAACAGAAACACCTTCGATTATCCTAATCGGACAATCAAAGCACAGAGTGGGCAGTAAACAGCTTGGAGTCGCTTACGTTGACACTGAGTTCTGACAACAACAAGAGCAGTGACAATAAAAATAGAAACTGGAAAAGCAGAAGAAAAGATAGCGATGCCGGAAGCAAAAGATATATAAACAGAAAAAATCACGCAAAGACGTATAGAGATTCAATAATAATAATGTTTGCGAAAGAGAGGCAGCAAAGTACCTTGCCTCTAACCCTAACCTCCTCTCTCGTTTTCCCTGCAGCCTGGAGAAGAGACGTTGGCACGGCCCAAAGACGAAGAAGAACAATTAGAGAGGGAGGAAGAGAGACTTAGCAAGCACGTAGCACCACCGCGCCGTACACGTACACACACTCTTTCTCTACACGCGCACACACGCACACACAATAAAAGAGACGGATTGGAAAAATAGTAGTACGGAAAGGGGGGGAAAACGAACAACTAAAGGAGAGCAACGCAGTGGTGGCACACGTTTGTTTTGCGAAGCAGAGAAAATACTGGTGACTTGTAAAGGTGACGCCAACACACACTCCAGGTGGGCCTTTTTATGCTACTCCTCAAGAGGTTACAGCACTAGGGAAACGAAGAAAAGACTAGAAAACAACAACAACTTTGGTTTTTAAAGGTCGGTTCTTGGTCGCGTTTGTATAGAGATAAAGAACACGTAGTCGATCATTAAAACAACGCACGACTAACTCCCCGTTCTTTTAGTTTCTTTGAACACTTGACAGAGGTAGGGTTGCTAATCAAGACAAAAGAGAACGCGAAAAGACGGTGGCATAGAAAGGAGAGAGTGAGTTTTGTATTAGGCGAAGCAGGCATCACTGCAGTGTGCACGACGGCACATAACGCACTCTACGCTATAAAACATTAATTTATAGGAGGTATTGAAGTGTGCGCAACACTCACGGAATCGCGAGCTGTCTTTGCTTTGTTTGTTAATCAGTTCGTTTTTTTTTTTTTGGGGGGGGATAAAACCCACCAGAAAAGGGGAATTAATAATGCTCAACTCATCCAAAGAGTGGGACGATTGAAGAACAGCGGCAGCACAATTCACTTGACAACAACAAAGACGCAAACCATTGAAGAAGCGTTGGCCGCCTGCACGGCGGAAAAAAAAGAAGGGGGCAGGGCAGTCTAACTGCTTTCTCATTTTTTGTGTTTGTTTTATCCTACTAGTGATGCAGTGACCACCACTGCAACAACGCATCCCGCTCCCTACCGTTGCCTTGCTTAAAACAACGCAGCAACGTCTCTGCGTCGCGGTTCTTTCCCTCGTTATCGCTGTTGATTGTCGCATGAGACCAGCTGAAGAGTTGCCGATGTGCCTCAGCGCTGATGTGCGCAGCTACCAAGTCTTCTACTGCTGACACCCATTCGCGATCATCAGCACCGCGCTCCACCCTTGCAGAAGTTCCAGTTTCATTGTAAGGTTCTTTACTCATCAAAGCACACGAACTTGCGTGAGAAGGTTGCAGTAGAGCTCTAGGACAACCTTCAAAACGAGGAGCCTCCCTATCCACAAGAAAGTAACAAGGGATGCGGAACTGGTCCAGCCCTACCCATGCACTGCGATCCACACTTGACAGAGCGAGTCGCATTTCTTCTTTTCCTCCTCCCTCCTCACTTCTGTCCCTGTTATCATGGCGCAAGACTGTCTCCACGTACATGCGCTGACCATTGAACCAGAAGGAGTTCGTTTTTGGTACAAGCGTCGATCTAGTGTTGTTGTCATGGTCAATAGATGCTTCGATCACTGCTTCATTATAATTACCTCTGCTAGCCTGCCCAGCAGCGCAGTCTGTCGCCTTTTTTCTTGATCCTCTATTGTCTTCAGGGCTTTCGTTAGAACAAAGAGCTGGTGACGTCTCATCCTCACTTCTCCCGGAACCCCTTTCCACGATTCCGATGTCAGCGTCATTCGAATTCTTACCTTTAGCATTCTGCACAGGTTCACTTCGGCGACAAAGTGCATCTGACGCCTGCATTTTTCGGCCTTTGGGCGGCGACTCTACAGAGGGCGGTGAAGTCGACGAAGCTGCCGAGATCTGCAGTGAGGAAGAACCTAGATGGATGGAGGAGTCGGTTGAGTGTGACGGTGTACTTGCGCGGGACCCTGATGGCAACGTCATGGCACGATCTCTCGTTGTACTCATTCCGTTTGCAAGTGTGAGAGAGACTTGTGCTTGTGCAGCTCCATTGGAAGCATCGCGCAGGTCAGGGAGTGTGTTCATTGTTCTTTCGTTGCATTCTTTCTGATTAAAAGAAGGATAAAGCGGGAAGAACACAACGTTGCTGTTGAGAAATGCTTTTGTGCAGGGGTAGTGAAACCGCAAGTCAGGTATTAGAAGATAGCACGTCGGGAGAGAGGCGCCCTCCCCCCCCCCCGAAAAAAAAAACCCCAGTGTCGTTGTTGACTGAGCGGCAAACCGTCATACTCTGACTCCACAACAGCACGAAGCAGCACCACTTTGTAATTCCTTTGCAAAGCATCCGCAGCCAGGAATAATGGTGACGTTTGAAGCCATATGACTAAGCAGCACATGGGCTGGAAAGAGAAGTCAGCAACGTCACGCGCACAAAAGGAGCAGGCGGTACTTCGTTCCGTATCCTTTTAGCTTTTGAATTGGAAATAGTATCGAGTCAAACGTAAGAATAATAATAACAATACTGGAAGTTGTGATTTGGTCCGGAATAGAAACAACAGTGAAGGAAAGAAGTTTAGGTAGGTGTCCTTCTTGGTCACTGAAGAAGACGCCGCAGAACGGCGTCATTATATCGTGCGCCGCCGCTCGCGGAGACAGGAAGTGAAACAGAAGAAGAAATACTGAGGTCGTAAAAAAGGGGAAAAAAGAAAAACCTGCACTTCCCTCTTGGCAAGCAAAGGCGGCAGAGTTCAACAACGAAGAGAGTAAAGATGAGGCACATGATTTAAATCGCCCTATTGCAATCCTTATATTAGGAAGAGGAAGTAATAAACAAACAATCAAAAACATGCAGATGTTACCGTGTAATGCGTGGAGCGCCACACTTCAACCAGAGACGGCTGCCGCGACAAGAAATTAAAAATAAAAAGTTCCATTTGACTGACGCAACCAAAATTATCGGTGAAGAAACAAAATGAGTTTAAAGGTTCGAGTCGTGCAAAAGACAGTGAGCTTAGGCAGCGAGTTTTGCACGTACTAAAACCATGCAAGTTAATAAAAGTAAAGTAGAACCTCGGTTACAATGGCACTACTTATTAATGCAGTAGCAATGACAGAAATACGAAGAATAATAGATCAGAAGATGAGCAGGTTCTGACATGCACATGTGTTGCATCTTCACCGAAAGATGAGAAGAAGTGAAATACATGACTTAAGTCCAAGCACCGGTCTTGTCCGGGCCGCAAAAACACAATTACGAAAGGGGGAAAAAAAGAAAAAAACGCTTGTGTTTTCGATGATACATGGATAGTAGCTATAAAAGAAAAAAATGAAAAGGCAAATGAGCTTGAAGGGGTATAGCAGCAGACAGCAGCCGTGTATGTGAATGAGTGTGTGTGTGTGTGTGTGTTACCGGGTAGACCTGACTTTTCTGCTTCGCCCGCACGCCCGCCGTAGACGCACCAGCATCGGTAGGCTTCTCATTTAGGTGCTCTGTGCGCACTGCGGATGTCCACTTCAACTTCGCCGTTCACATCCGCTGATTCAGCATCGCGGCGTACTCATCCAAAATCCACTGCAGCACCGCCTCCTCTCCGTTTTGACCGCGCCAGAGCACATCAAAGCCGTCGAAAACGTCACAGAACTCACTGGCACTGCTGTTGTTGCCGCTGATACTGGAGTATTGATCGGCTCTCTTAGTAGTCACAGCACCATTTGTCTTATCCGACTTACTTTGACCGATCGACACGGCGCAGTCCGCGGCGTGCGCCTCAAACTGTGGTGTCTGCGTCAGTCGTGCGACGGCAGCTGCGGAGAGTGGCACGACTATGTGAGGCGATGGCACGTTCTTTGTGGTGGTGCCTACTACTGTCTCGCCGATGTTGACGTTGTTGTCGTTGTGATCATTGTTCTTGGTGTAGATGCTGCTGAGGCTGCAGTTGCTGCCTTTATTTGCTGTTACAGCTGAGCGGGCGAGGATTGGGGAAAGGCATCGCTTAGCGGAAACATCAGCACCAGTATTGTCTGTCGAACCCAACTGTGACAGGGGTGCTCTGTTCATTGCTGTGGCAGCGGTGGTGGTGTTTTGCTCCTTGTCCTCGCTCTTCAGCTGCGTCCCGGCAGGCCGAGAAACAGCGCAGTCTCTTTTCTGCTTCAGAATAGTGTTGCTTTTGCGAAGTGGCGAAGCCGGTCGGGTGACAAGGTGTGGTGCCCCGTAGCTCACCACTACCGTCTTCGGTAACGGCGGCGGCGGCACACACCGCTCAGGCAGCGGCTCCAGAAAGATGACGCGTTGCCGCTCCTTTCGTTTTTTCGATTGATGATGTTGTTTACTCAGTGTAGAGGCGGAGGTGCTGGTACTAGCAAAGGAAGAGTTGGCTGAACCGGTAAGGGAGGCTGTGGACCGGGTGTCGAGGTCTTGGGCAGCGGCTTTGCTGCAGAGCGGCGGTAACCGCAGCGACGAGGTTACACGGGTCTGCTCGATGAATCGGTCCTGTGCAGCCGTATGTAGGGTACTGTGGGCGTCATGGTTACTCTCAGTTCTACTGACCGGCTGCTGCTGCTGTTGTGCGGCAGCAGTAGTGTCATTTGGTGTATTCGGTGTGATGAGGGCTGCTGTGTTGAAAGTAGAGGCCACCTTGGCTGCACCCTCGCAGCGCGGTCGTTCACGACAGCCGAGTAAAATGTACTCTCCTTCACACGATACGGCCGCTGTGTGCGAAGTCGGGGCATTGAAAAAGGGGAAGGCTGCTTTGTTATTATTATTCAGAATTCCTGGGCCTGTGTTGGCGGTTTCTGTGGCACTGGCTGAAGTCCTCATAAGCAGCTCGACGGTCAGGTGCCCCGGCATGGTTAGCACTCCGAAGAAAGGAATCGTGCTGGACAGTGCACTCCACAGCTGTGCACGGCGCTGCCCTGCTGCCCACGCATCGGCCAATGTTTTTGCAGCGGGAGCAGCGGAACGAGGAACGTCAGATTCCGCAGGAGCAGTCGTTTTAGCGGACACCGTGTTGCCTTTACTTTGAGATAAACCCTGTGTCTCCTTCGCTGTGTTGCTGTTTTGGCCAGCTCCTGTCACTTGCTCTTCGCCTACCGACTTCACCTCGCCGTTACCGCCTCCGTTGTTATTACACTTATCTGTTGAGTCCAGCATTCCCATGGATTGTTGCTGCAGTTGCAGGTGCTTCTTGTAGAGAGCCACGACTCGGCTGTTCTTCATTACGTCGAGCGCAAAGCTCAACGGAAGGAGCTCTGCGCCGCGATACGACACAGGCGTGTCACGGACCAGCGTGTGACCAACAGTGAATGTTGATGGGGGGGCCAATGACGTAGCCATGGCAGCAGTAGCGGCGGCTTGGCCTTCTTTCTGCTTTTCAACAAAGGCGACGCTGCCACTACGTGTCCTGCCGACGTAGATGCTGTTGGAAAGACGGCGCAACTTTTCGAGTACTTTCTTTGCGCCGCAGCTGCTCTTGTTGCTCTCCACACCGCGCAACACAGCCTCCACAGCTGCCAACGCAGAGGGGTTGGCTTTGCCTTCCTGCGGATGTCCAGTCGCCCTCCTGCTGACTTGTGTGGCCAGATCCGCCAATGCGCTTTGGAATCCGCTAGTGGAGGACTGCCTGCTCAGCAGCACGCACTCGCCATCACCAAAGTATACTTTGATGAAGGATGCAGCGATAGCCCTGGTGGTTGTGCTGCTCGTATTGGTAATGCTGACAGTGTGCACTTGGCGCCTTGCGGGGTTTGCCGAAGTGGTAGGAAGAGGCATTACGAAAGCAGCTAAATGAAAAACAAGAAATAGGTGAGTAGTTCTCTTTGTATTTAATAAAGTAGTGGGTTTTTAAGAAATAATGCAACGCAGGAAAGATCAGAAAAAAATAAAAGAGAGAAGGCAAAGCGAATGGGAAAACAAGAAAAATGGCTTCACTTACTGGATGTGAAACTGCCGTTGCTGAGTACTGGTCACTAGGGAATAAACCTTTGAACTGCAAAGAGTCTTTTTGTCTTTAAATGACGAAGAAATTGTTTGAGATGGCAACAACAGAAAAAAAAAAAGATTGAGAGAGAAGGAGGACAAAACGAAGAAGAGTGGAAGGGGAAAATACTCCCTTGCCCCCAAAAGCCTCACAATAACGCATTTCTGTATCTATCCAGCTGCATACCACAGCTTCCCAGCATTTGGGAATACTCCGACCTTTGCTCAAAAACACCGCTGCTACGTCAAACATAACCGCAGCGACAGTTAACAGACGGAGTTTAAGACGCAATGCAGCCCTTTTCCACTCATTTCCTCCAAGCAACAATGAGCATTTTCATGGTCGAAACGATCGATCCTGTTGTGTCTATAAAAAGGGAAAGAAAACTGATTCACTTCATTGACGTCTGTGGAACTGTTGGATCGCTCGGGAGAGTAGCGTAACTAAGAAGAAGAATCAGCATGGAAACAAAAAAAAAAGAGGTAAGCCAACTTCGATTTCGCAACGTCAACGCCTCGTATGTACTTTAACGTAATTAAAAGAAAGCGATACACCCACGCAGGCGACGCCGCCGCCGCGTGTGGAGGCGGCGGAAAAAGTCGTAAAAAGAAAAAGACAGCACCTCTACCGCAGATAAGAGAACAAAGATGCGTTAAGAAATTGCAGCAGTTTAGAGAGAGGCTACCTGGAGCTGAAATCCACAAAGAGGTCACAAGGCTGCCCTGCAACCTTACTTTGCAGAGGTGTATCCTCCCAGCCCCTCTTAAGCACTCCCCTTTTTGCTGTGGTGGGGGTTCGCTCCCGTGTGGCACCATAAGTGCTTGTCACACACGTCTCCCTCCCTCCCTTTTCTTACGCAACCTCATACATAATCAACTCGATCACAATACCCACTCCACTCACCAAAGCGTTCAGCTTAAACAGCGCCTTCAAGAACGGTATGCACAGCGACGTCATGAAGATATTCAACCCAATTACACACAACACTACTACACCAAAAGACGTGGTGAACAACTTCGAAATCAAATCGATCACATCAATAAATGCTACCTCGCCGACGTCCTCGAAGAAATCTGTTATTTCTTCTTCGGCATCATCATCGGACAGCAACGCTGCTGTTGCTCCAGGAGACACAGCGGGGCTGTTCGAGTCCACACTGCCATTGCTCTCGAGCAACGCACCACCGCACAGTTCACCTTCCGCGGTAGGGGTGGTATGCGCATTGAAGTCTTCGCTGGACGGACCGAGCGGCGTCCCCTGCTGCTGTTTCTGTTGTTGTTGTTCCTGCAGCTGACGGAGACGGCGCTGGTTGCGGCGAGTGCGGCCACGTGCCGCAACCGACCGTGTCACACGGCCAGATGCGCGCAGCACCTGCCGCTTCAAGAACTTGAAGCTGAGCATCGTGTAACCGACCAAGCTGAGGGACAAGAGAATCGTCCCGTTCTCGACGACAATGCCCCACCAGCCGTGATTCAAAATGAAGGCGAACCACTGACCGGTGCAGAACGGGACGACCATGTAGAGGCGGTCGCCAAGGCTCACGAGGTGTTGTGAGTTGAGGTCGCGCGCCACACGTTGCCGGCGTCGCATCGCGGAGCTGATCTGCCGGCCCTCGTCGCTCAGCATGCCGTCTGCGCTCTCACCCTGCCGATTCGCAGGTGAAGAGGGGGATGATAAGGCCCCACAGCTACCACTGCCATCACCGCAGCCGCGGGAATGGGCGCTGTGTGCGCGATCGAAGATGCGGAAGAGATGCGTGTTGCGGTCGTGCTTACCGTCGACGATGTCCTTCACTTTGCAGAGGATGCCGCTGAAGAGGCCTGTCAGCAGCGACACGACGAGCCACAGCCACGACGACGGGGTGGCGGAGACGAGAAAGGACTGCGCAGATCCGCCCGAGGTCCCGGTAGGTTGCACCGACCCGGTGGGAGAGGTTAGCCAGCCGTAGTCGCTGCAGGTGCCCAACGCCCAGGCCACCACCATCAGATACTCGCCCGCGTTCAAGTGATAGACGGCGAAGTACACCGTGACAGCTACTGCGACAGCACTGAAGGAGAGCACGCGCAACAGCAATGGAAGGAAGACGGCAATGTCGAAGCCAGCAGGGAAGATGTAGTAGTAAAAGGCGCTGTAGCGGTGCAGATGGCCCGTGAGTGCGGCGGCGGCGCTGGACGAGCCGCTCATAACGGAGTTCATCGTCATCGCGGACATCTCCGAAGATCCGAAAGAAGTCGAGGACGCAGCAGCAGCAGATGGTGACCTAAACACCTGACCACCACTCGCGTTATTCATGCTCGCCGCACCGGCGAACGCCAGAGGAATCTCCGTGATGAGGGAGCGGCAGTAGGCCACGTAGATGGCGGCGAGGGAGTAGGGTAGCCACAGCAGCAACGATGACGCGACGAGGGCGGCTTCAAGGGAACGGCCGTCGGTGCCGCCTATCGTGGCTCGACGACTGCTGACGGACGATCGCCGCTTCATTTTTTTTCTCTTTCTTACACGATTCGGTTTGGAAGCGTGAATGGGGAAAGGCCGTTAAAGAAAGAACAACAGGTGGAGGGAACAAAAGCACCCCGAATCGTTTTTGTTTTTTTTTCTGTTTCTGATCTATGAAAAAAGAGGTGGTAAAAGGAGTCGTGGGGTTCCCGGTGTGATCCCTTTGGTAGGGAGGAGGAGCTTACACCCAGCGGTACACAATACGAACGTAAAGCAAATAGACCGCTGGTGTGAGCACTTTCTTTTATGAATGCGCTTCTTACAACAAGCCATACATTGTTTGCGTGTGTGCCAAAACGACCCGGATCGTTTAAATCAACCAAATCATGCTGGAGATCAGGATGAGAAGAAACGAAGCTAAAAGTTGATGAGAGGGAAACACAGCACAACCAGTCGTTTCAAGCTTTACGCTGAGATTTAAATTTAAAAAAACACTTCGGACAAAACAAGGGGCGGTTTCCCTGGCGCAGATGTTAACGACAAAGTCTCTGTGCAATCTTAGCTCCTCCCGATACAGCCATACGTTAACCACTTTATGTCATCACTGAAGCAGCCCCCCAAATTGAATTTGGAATTCAAATAGTGGTTTTCTGCCCATAAAACACAAAATAATAAATAAACACGCAAAGTAATAAAGTTGGGGGAATTAATCGCCACGATTTGCCGAATAGGGCGCTCACAATAAGACGCAAGCAAAGTACAGCAAAGAGAGGGAAAAAACGAAACATACATCAGCGATCGACGTCTTTGCCTCTCCGCGCAACGTACTAATGGCATTTCCGTCTTGGGGAAAAGAAAGGTGCTACTTAACTGCTGACACGCAGGAAAGATGGTATGGGAAGAAAGAAATGCAAGCATATACAGTAGTTGACGCAGCAAGTGAAAATCCAAAGATCACGCAGCCATTTTCGGAGAATTGCAGCGCCTCACCAGTGAAAATACATACATACATATATATATATATATATATAAAGTCATGTGTGCTCATACATCCCCATTTGTAAACATTTGACATATATGTACATACGACACCGTAGTTAGAAGAAGAGTAAAACAGACGGAATGCAGAATAGCTCGCGTACACCCCTTTCGTTATCCCTCGCTTTTCGTTTTGCCTTTTTTCCCCCAAAGGCGAGTACTGACCTTTATCTTCACACGCTCGGACTACAATGATTGGTTGCCTAGGAGTGAGAAAAAGGGAAGTCATCAAGAAGTCAAAGGGGCGGGCGACAGGGAAACAAAAATGGGAAACCACGCACACAAACTTCGTTCTGCACCCCATAACCCCTTTTTTTTTTACGCGCGAGCGAAGATAAGCCGCGTCACGTCTTTCCCCCTCTCCGTCACTACGGTGTGGGTACCACGCAGCGCAAAGCCCTCTTCCTCCAGAGCCTCCATAATCACAAGGAAAATCATCGATCGACCCTTCTGATCGCAGTAATGCTGGCCCAGGTCAATACGCCAGCTCTTGTAACCCTCGTTGTTGTTGCCGTCTGCCTTCGCAGCGGCGGACTCGTTCTTCTGGCTGCCGTGGCCATCCATGCCGGAACCGCCCTCAATGCGGCCCACGGCAATCCCGCGCGATGACACCCCTTCGTCCCTACTACCGCCGACGTTGCCATTTGTCAGGAGGAACTTCGCCGACTCGCCCGGGCGCTGACTTGGCAGGCTCGTCGTGGTCTGCTTCGGCAGTGCGCGCTGCAAAGCTTCGATTGTATCCTGGCGGATGCTCGTCCCCTGGATCGAGATCGCTGGTGGGTTGAAGACGCAGGTGACGATGACGTTCGGCATACTTGTTTACTTGTATGTGTCCGCCGATTGTTTTGAAATGAAAACGCAAAACGATCGACTTGAAAGTTTTTTACAGTAGAAAAGCAGCGGAGAGACTGTTTAAAATGTATCGGACTCGCTGAAAAAGCAACACGAGGTGGATCTTTGCTATGCAAAAAGAAGATTCAAATGTTGATTGCGGCAAAGGAATGGACGGCTTGTGCAGCGTGTTCAGGTTTTTGAGGGGGGGTCAGGTACATATGTCACAGGGCGGAGACGAAAGAGTTGAGAATGTGAATGAGACGCTCGAGTGCTGCAGCGAACAACAACAGCGAGAAAACCCTCCAAAACCATTCTTTTGATTCAATGTTCCGGTGAAGTACCTCCATGAGAGCGAAGAGAATCTTGCCAACCTAGTCACCGCGCGCTTTTTGGGGGGGTTTGTTCTGCTTTTTGTTTGTTTCTTTATTCAACAGCAGCGTTCTCCTGTTTTTCAACGCCGCTTCCTTCGATCGAGAGCCTGTGCCTTTTCAGCAACCTCCCTAGCGTTCTCCCCCCCCCCTTTTTTTCGCGTACTGTTGTTCGTCCGAGCGTTCGTTTTATCGGAGCTCTTCCAAAACAAAACGTTCGTCCGTTTTCCAGAAAAGGAAAACAATCGACGAAAACTGATCCCTTTCTTTTTTTTTTCTCCTGCCATCATCAAGCCGCTTCGTTAGCCAAAACTCAAAACTCCAAGATTATCGTAGACGGAAATCGTCTCACCTCACATCCATACAATAACGTCTTCGTCCGTCTATCGACGCAAACCACAAGAAGTAAGCAGCAGCGCTGGCAACACACACACACACACAAACGCTTACACAAAAAAAAGTGAAAATCAGTTATTTTAATTCCCTGACATTTCACTTGGCAGAGTGAAAGAAACGGTGCGCTGCGACGAACGCCCTGAAGTGTTTGAGTTCGACACAAAAACACCAGGGATTCCCTGTCCTGGTACCTGGGGTGTGACCGCTCCAGAGGTGCGCCCCTCGCTCTCTCTGCAATCCTGCGTCGTGCTGCGCAGCGCCTCTGCGAAGGAAGAGCGACCAGCGTGCGTTAGTGATGTCGTCATCGTCGTTGCTCCATCAAGTGTCGACACACCCGATCCTCCGCTTAAAGACACTTCGCCTGCCGCGGGCTGATGGGACCTCAACCAGCCGTGACGGCGGCGGTGACGGGAGAGAAAACCATCTTCGCTCACATTCGCACTTTCATCGTTTTGTGACAGAGGAATGCCGACACCCGCTGGCGAGGAACGCACTCCCTCAACCCGAATGGAAGCTTGAGGGCGACGGAGGCAATGAGGCCGAGGAGGAATACGGCCCAACATATGATCTGAAAGTGCACCCGTAACGAACGCGGATGCAGCAGCATTGGCGGGTGGCTGCAGCGTTTCTCCCTGCACCGGCGACAGCGGCGGCCCCGCCCTTCCGGTGGGGATGTCAGCTGTGTTGGATGAATCGAAGGGGTTTGTCGACGAAAAGGTCGACTGTGCGGTCGAGTCAGGCTCAAAAGACGATGCTGACGTGTGGGTGAACACCCACGGCAGTCGCACCGGCCCCGCTGAGTGTCCGCCAGGCGCTAACGCATTCTCTCGAAATCGCTGCAAACCTCCTGACGGTCTCAAAGAGGGTACTCCAGTAGTCGGCGAGCCGGTGTCACGTCCCGGTGAAAGCCACGACGTAGCGGGGTTGTACATCGGTCCAGAGTTGTTAAACCATTGGTAAGTCTGCGCCTCCGCTGCTGCGGCGTTGAACATCGCGTTATTGCCTTCCTCCTCTCGAGGACGCGGGCGCTGCTGCGGTTGTTGCTGTGCCCCAAGCTGCCACCTGTCCGGCTGTGCAGATTTTCCCTCTGGCATTAACACGGAAGTGCGATTAACAAAAAGGCGGCCAAAATACTGAAAACCCGGCATCCATGATAGGGCCGTGCCGATAGAGTTGTAGTGAGCCACGACGATGGGACGGTGTTGCGGCCTACCGTGGAGAGAGCGGCTGCTGCGGTTACTGTTGCTGCTGCACTCACTGCGATATCGCTGCCTCGGCGGCTCATCCAGGCTGCGGTCACCCTGCGTGATGGTTGTTCCTGAGCCTGGCAATGCAGTCGTAGAAAGGAGTCGTGCTCCGCTTGAAAAAGAAGGTGGGAGGAACGACGCAGCTCCGCTGGACAGCGGCGCCTCTTCGTCGCCGAGGCCCTCGCGCAGCCGCCGGAAGACCCACGAGATGCCGCGAACCACCTGCCGGGTGCCGCGGTAGAGGGTGCTGCGCCATGGCAAAAGTCCCAAAGCACTCCCGTCACCGCCGCCGTCACGATGATCGCCGCTGTTGCCGCCCGTACCGTTGTGACTCCCAAAGCGCCGTCGGTAGTCCTCCTCCTGCAGTGTCAGTGGGGGACTGCTGCTGCGGCGACCGCCGCGGGCGAGCGTGTGTCGTGGGGAGAAGAGTTCCGCGTGCCGTGACCCACCAGCAATGTTGCTACCAGCCTCTACGTTGTTCACACCACTGGATGGAGAGGTGCTGCTGCTGATTTCTGCTGTCTCGTTGCGCCGGTCCCGCGCACGTGATACATCGTCGCGGTCGCGCCCACCAAGGCCACCGCTCGACCCCAGCCACGGACCAAGCACCGACAACTCATTCACCACAACACCGTCGCCGCGCCGCAGGGCGTCCCGTGCGGCAACCCAATTGATTTCGTATGGGCTCTCCCTCGTGAGCAACACAGCGTAGAGTCGCGTCGAGGCACTGATGAGCCCAGCCGGCGGTAACGGGATCTCACGTTTATCAGCCAGCCCATCTTCAGGCAGGTAAGATAGAGAGGGAGAGGGAGGAGGAAGGTAGAATCCTCCTGGCCTGTTCTCCGGCGGCACCTTGCCGAGACCGCGCGCCAGCGCGTTCGTGAGCTGTGGGCCGGTCAAGAAGGACAGCAGCGCCGTGCGGACGCCCTGCGCGCTGATCGCCTCACTCGCCGCCGGAAAAAGCGAGAGCACTGGTGTCGATGCCTCCTCCGACAACGCCGACATGCTCCGCGCGCTCACCGTTTCGAAGGGAAGCTTTTCGAGGGCACGCTGGCATGCCGCCACGGAAGCAAAGACGCACAACAGTACGGCAGACCTGTACGTCGGCCGCCACGGCATGTCGTGGCACGGCGGATCCTCAGTGAAATAGAAAACACCAGAGAGAACTGAGTCGGCTCCACCATGATTCAGGTCAGCACCGCGAACATCAACATTTAGGCTTTCATTCGTACCACTTGTGTCACCGCTGCCGCTCTGTACACTCGCCGCTGCCGCCAAAACGGCGATGGCGTCGTGCACGTCGTACACCAGTCGTTCCGAATGCATCAGTCCATGCACAAAGGCGCTGCGTTCCACCAAGTCCGCCTTATTCTGCAATATCAATGACCCAGCCCATCCCGTTGAAGAAGCTGTATTCGGTGTAGTGCCTGTCGTGGTGGTGGTGGAAGCAGTGGCGATGGCAGAGCCTCCAAGGTTGTCTGAAGGGGATGTCCGCAAAAGCGTTATGTTTGCAGACGGGAGAAACCCGAATGTCTCACCACTGCTGCTCTGTAGTGTTGTGTCGCTGCTAAATGTGGACGCGCCTGTCCGCGGTCCAGTCGCGCCGCTCTGAGGTTCCTCTGAGTTGGAGAGGGGCCCCCGTGCGTTAGGTGCTAAGTTGAACAACATCAGAACTTCAACTCTAAAAATGGAGGTTTGGGATTTCTGACGTGGTTGATCAACAGCGGCTCAATAAAACTTGAAGGGGACTGTGCAAAACGTCTCGCTTTTTTTTTTTGTGTGTCTACCATGTGACCTCCAGCACACAGAAGCGAGCTCAAGATATTGCCGACAAGTCTGCGTTGCTAATCTCTCTACGAAAACAAAAGGAGAAACACACTTTATTTTTTTTAGTACACCTAGCAGCTTTCCGTGTATTTGTAAGTGTATGTATGTATTTGTGTGTGTGTGTCTGTATCTTACGTTTTTCACACGCGACCAATAAAGAGAGATTACTTTGACGGCAAGAAACAGTAGAAATAAGCTGTAGGAAAGCAAAACAGGAAGTAGGTGGAATTGCCTTCGTACTTTTTCAAAAGCTTACGAGAGATTCGCCCTCCACACGCCGTTGGTCCATTATTCAGAATGGAAAAGTTCACTTGAGCAATTTATAGGTTTATTTAAAACTCCTCTAAATGCAAAGCGCTTGAAGCGACCTCCGCGGCACCATCTATTGGCTCCCGGCCCATTGAGACATACGTAACAAACACAATTCAGCTGACGGTACTTTTTTTTCACATGTACTTTTATGGTGTTTTCGTTGAGACAAGGACTCGCGGTTTAATCTGGACAATTGGGTGTATAGCACAAACATCGGCGAGGAGAAAAAAGAGGATAAAACTGTTTGCAGTTTATTATCACCAGCGAAACACGTCAATACGCCGAACACAAGTAAGCACTTCGGAAGCGGTCTAAGGAAGAGGTGGAAAAAGGCAGCAATACCAGAACTGTTCGTTTGTTTGTTTGCGTTTGAGGAGGCAAAAGCAAAGAACCAAAAGTGACGGGACTATAAGACGAGAGGCTAATGCACACCGTCAAAAGCCAAAGCGAGAGCCCAAAGAAAGAAAAAAGAAAATAGGTAGAGAGATAGGAAAAGAAAAGGTAGAAAGACGCCGTAAAACGCAACAACAGCAAAAAAAGAAAAAGAAAAAGAACACCTCAAGTAGTTCGCCTATGTGATGTGTCCCTTATAGCCAAACCTCACCGCATATGTGTCACACAAAGGCAAAAAAAAAAAGGCATCAAGAAGATGATAGGAGAAAAATACTGCTAAAATCGCACACTTCCGTCACGGGAAAGAAGTGTCGCCCCGACGTCCTTTCCCTTCTTGGCTGTTTTGGTAACGGTTGTGCCGACCTATGTGCGTCTTTCTTCTGCCAGTCGCGTGCTCTAGACACCACAGAAAAGAAAAGAAATGTAGGATGATCGACGCTAAGTGCAGTCCTTGCAAAAAGCCCTCAACAAGAAAAAAAAATTATCTGTTTTTTTTTTTTTACTTTGGCATAACAGCGACCTCGTGAAATCGAAAGCTGCGCTCATCGAGACCATTCCACACGACAAATATAATAGAGCAGCTACTAGTACTATTAAAAGTAAGGGAATACATGAAAACAAAAAAGCAGTCGGATCCTCAGGCAAACACTTGTAAGTGGTTTAGTTTCTTCACGCACGTCACTTCTACCAAAACACTGAAAGTACTCCGAAGCCTACTCGCGGCACCTCGGCCATCTTACCTTACCCTGTAGCTGAATCCTTATCCACCGCTTCAAACCGGACCCTTTGGTTGTGGACCATGAGTAGACGGGGCGGCATTGCTTCGTCAGCCCCGTCTCTGCGATGCCCAGAGGTCCACATCACCTTGAGGCGTGTCAGGAAAAGAAGACGTAAAAGCAGAGAAGACTATTAGTGCACTTGTGATATCAGCAGCAGCCGCAGGCCCACCACGTTGAATGGCTGCTTCACTTGTGACACGTAAACGGTGGTGAAATGCCAAGGCCGTGCTGGGTAAGGACTGATACTCATCCCCCGTTTTCCACCATTCACGGCTGCATCGGAGTTCTGGTAGCCGTCCAAGCCAAAAGACCCGCGTTCTATTCAATTAAAGTGCGCCTTTTGGGTGGATGGCAGACCTGCACCGAACTCCTCTCGAGGCACCGGGCTAACGCCAGCCCTTTGGGGCTGGCACGACCCGCTTCAGTTTCATTGAGCGCATCTCAAAGTGAGCCCAGGATTGTGCTCAACGTCACCACAGCGTGGCAGTAGAATGGCTTTGGCAGCCCAACGAGTAGGGATTGTAACCCATAAATACGAGTTTTTGTAGGTTCGCTCACACGTGTACGTCACTGCAAGTCCGTCCAGCCTGGGGCCAGCCCGAACCTGTTCGCCATGCCAATGGTCTCGTAACCTAACCCAGTAGGTTGCAGGCGCTTGGCCTCCCCACTTAGTGGGTACTAAACCCTGATACCACGGTGGGGTGGCAGGTGTCATCACGGTACGTGTAGCAGTGGAGAAAAAAAAAAGTTGAAAAAGAAGCCGAATAAACGATGCAGTGAAAGTGGAATGCAATAACGGAACATAAAGCAAACGATTGTTATAAGAACCTACAGGCGTTTGACAAGAGAAAAAGAAAAGGTACAAAAAGCTAAATCTTTACGCGACACGCTCATTTTCATCTCTTTTCTGGTGAAGAGTGGAAGCTCACGACAAAACGACATTGCTCTTTTTGGGAAGGCCCACTCGAACAAACACCACGTGATCGCGGAATAGGAAGACATAACGTGGTGACACCACCCAACCAGATGAAAGGTCAAAGAAAGAAGAAGCGGCCGTAAAACTGTTCACCTGTCAACAACAGCGGGGAAAAGCACGTTTTCCTTTTCTATCACTTCACGGAGTGAGCAAGGAATTTCAGTTGTCCTCGTGCCCGGTCAGCCGAGAGGAGTCAAGCGAAATAATGCTCCCATTGCCCGAGTTCAGGTCAAAGATGTCGCCGCCCGTCACGCTGTCCACTTTACTGTCGTGCCGTGAGTTCGCGCCGGTGTGCATGCTGCCTGTCCCATTTTCGTTGTTGTCACTGTTACCGCGCACGCCGGGCCCGATGCGGTGGGACATCTTGTGCTGCAAGATGTGTTTGTGCCGGCGCTGCTCTACCACCTTCTGCATCCACGTCCCAATGGAAACGTCCCTTGCCTGCAAAATAGGGTGATAGAAGAGCTCCGCCGCCGTGCAGCGCTTCGCTGGATCGCGGCTTAGGCACGCTAGTAAGAAGTCACGCACGCCCGGCACGTCGCAGTTGATGACGAGTGTGCTGTCTTTCGGCATCGTGCGGTAGAATTCACACATCGCAGGCAGTCCCAGCGCGTGCTGTGGCAGCTCGACGTCCAGCACCTCCGCCGCGATGCAGCCGATGGACCACACATCACACGCGCTGCCGTACGGCTCGCCTACCAACGTCTCTGGTGCCATGTACGCAAACGTGCCCTTTATAAGCCGAAGATCGCCTCCGTGTTTGTGCACGGCGGTGCCGAAGTCGGTGATCTTCGCGTGGCCCTGACGGAAAAGCACATTATCCGGCTTCAGGTCGCGGTGTACGATGCGCAGGCTGTGCAGATAGGCAACGGCGCTGACGATCTCGCGCAGGAGCAGCTTTATCTCCGGCGGCTGGACCAGCTTCCCGCTGTGGATGAGAGAGCTGAGCGATCCACCGGTGCAGAGCTCCATGAAGATGGAGATGCAGTTGTCGTCGCGCTCGCAGAAGTAGTAGCGGACAATGTTCGGGTGCTGCAAGGAACTCATTATTTCCACTTCCTGAGCAATCTCACGCAGCTGCGAGCCGACGCCGGCGGTGGTGCCGCCGTCGCCGTCCGGGCTGCTAGCCGACTCCCCATCCCCCCCGCCAGTTCCTGAGTTAATCGTGTGATTCACCTCACTGAGCATCATCTTCGACTCGCCCTTCGCGGAGGTGCTCGCGGTGACGCTGCTGTGTCCGCCGTGCACCCCCGGACTGTCCCCGTTGTCGGATTCCTCCTTCAAGTACATACGCTTCACCGCACACTTCGCTCCGGATTGCTCCATCTCCGCCTCGAAGACGTTGCCAAAGGCGCCGCCGCCCAACCGGCGACCGAGCACGTAAGGCGGCACCTGAAAGGGCTGCGACGAGGACTGCACCTGCTGTACGAGGGCTGGGAAGGAGATGCTGCCCAGCTCTGCGTCCACGCCGATGCCGGCCAGGAGGAGGGTATTCATCGCGGCTGTCGTAAATGGCACTTTTAGCCGCGCCGAGAGGGGCACTTGGTGGGCGTAGACGTCCCCCTGGCGTCCGATGAAGAAGACTGGCCGCCGCTCCGCCTGCAACCACGTCAATGCGGAGCGTAACACCTCCGACCCATCCGGTGCATCCAGCGCGTAAATGAGAATCACCTTGAAACGATCCGAGCCGTGCTTGAAGGCGTTGTCAAGCGCACGCAGTTCCGTTACGCTGAACAACATGAACATGCGAGCCCACAGCGACGGCGCCACCTCGGAAAGCACGCCGGCGTTGCTGCAGTACAAGAGCGCGGTGATGTTCACCTTATCCGGCAAGTCCGCGAGCTGCCGCAGGCCCCTCGGTGCATCCGCACACCTGTCATCTCGCTTGACGTTGTCTCGAGAGCCGTCGCCGCCGCCATCGCCGCCCACGTGCGCCGCAGCTTCCACGTGACCCGCGAAGTGGTCCTCTCGTGGCCCGCCCACCCTGCTATTGCGCGCTTTCGAGGAGCTCACCGTCTCCTGCACCAAGAGCGACTGTTGCTGCAGGTACTCCTGGTGTTGCTCGTACGTTACGGTGCCCAGCCGAGGCGTTTTGTCGCGGTCGTGGTCCTGCTTCTGCTTCGCCGCGTCGCCAATCTGCAGCGGTCGGCTCGTGAGTGAGGGAACATTATCGTCCGTGAGGGTCATGTCATCGTCGTGGTATCCACACGCGACCGTCCCGGACTCTTGCCTGCCGTCTTGCCCGTTGCTCGGAATGCGGTAGTATGATGTGCCTGTACCCGCTGGCTGCGGGGTGCCCTCCGTCAGCGCTCGTAGGTTGCGTATAGCCAACGATATCTGCTCCTCCGTGTAGTCGCTGCGTGTTTCCGTCTCGTTGTTGTCGTCGTTGTTTGTCACGCTTCCAATACCGCGACCGGGTGTCCCTCCGCACTTCATTTCATTTGAACCCAGGTAGCTATCGATAGTGCTCAGATCGTTTACGTCCTCCAGCTCTTCCTCCTCCATCGTTCGCTGCGCGGCGCGCACCGCGGCTTGACGAAAGTAGGTTTCGGCGGCGGACGCATAAGTGTTGTGGTGAAGGATGAGCATTGCTAACACGCACACCAGTATAACGACGACGCCGAGCACCACAGAGAGAGCAATGCACACCGCTTCGTGCGTGCGGCCGAACACCGCAAGAAACACGATGCACAGGATTGCGACAACGAAGCACGCAATTAGTATGCCGGCGACTATCCAGCGGTGCCGCGGCAGCCCCAGCCATTGCTGCAAGCTAAGCACCCACGTGCAGCGGAGCTGACAGGCTTCTTCGCTGGAGATAGCGTCAAACAAGCGGGACGAGACTGTGTCAAACTTTGCGCTGCTTGGACCTTCCCTCTTCCACGTAGCGACGACGTCGGCGACGAGAGAGCGCAGCTTCGGCTTCGACCAGCTCATCAACAGGCGGTTCAGGTAGACCCCTTTAAGCTCAAAAGCGGAAAAGCTGATTTGGGCTTCGAGCATACGCAACTCGCGCTCACGTCGTTGCGTCCACACAGATACGAGTGAGAGGGAACCCTGGTTGCTGTGCTGCTGACCCGCCTGCCACGAGTTCATTAGGGTTCTCCGCTGGAGTTGCAGCTCGTTCCACTTAATCACATTCGCAAAGAAGTAGAAGAGAGACGGCGTTCGCAGCCATTCGATCTCTCCGTGCCGGTTGGAAAACGACCCTTCGTCAACATAGGTTTCTGTCCCATCGTAGTCAGCGCAGTTTCCACACGGACCCATGTCGTCGGCACGCACATCGATTTGATTGCCACTGCTCTGTGAAAACGAAGCTCCCTGCTCGTAGTCAAGGTTGCTGTGCTCCTGCTGCACTTCTGCGTCCCCTACACTTTCACTTGCAGCTCCTACAAGGTTCGTGCGATGAAGTGGATTGATGTTATTGGCACCGGCCGTGTCGCCCGAAACCCTGGCACTGTTCGACTGTCGCCCCGGGGTACCTGCAGTCCGTTTTTCACTGCTTCCAAGAATACCGCGCAGCACTTGTGCACTAAGGCGACTTCGACTAATGCTATCGCGAGTATCTGTGGTCACGGCGTCGCCAGCCACCGCATACGAGTTTAAAACATATCCTGCGCATGCTGCGGAAGGCCGCGAGCCGGAGTTCCTCGTTTCGCCACTGTTCCTGTGATCAGCCCCACCGAACTGCTCTGATGCCCGCAGCTCTTGGCCTATGTTGTGAGGTGAGGAAGAAGTGTTGTTCAAGTCCACTTTGGACACAGTGTCTGCAGTAACTCCGCGGCCCCCCTCTTTACCGGTGGAGAGCAGACGGAACTGCTGAACTAGCGGTTGTGTCGACGCCTCAGGGCAACTTGCGCCCTGGTGCGCGACATCCATTGGAGCTGACTGCCCTAAGCTGCTAGCAGTCCCTAGTCCACTGAGCTGACTTGTTGCAGTGCGTTGACTAGAGGAGGATGCACCACTTGTTCCGTCTTCACTGTGTTTTTCTCCTTTAAACGCAGGAGGATCTAAAGGCGGGTCCTTGTTCGGCATATTTCCCGATACAGGACCGTTTTGCAGTGTAGTGGTTTCCTTAACTTTGAACTCATCTTCGCGTGGAACACCGGACCTGCTAATGCTTTCTAGCCGGCTTGGTAAGCGAATACCTGAAACTCGATTTTGCGTAGGCTTTACGGTGTGATTGCCAGCCGCCAAATTGCCTGAATTTCCAACTACTTCCTGGCGCTGACTCTCCATACGATAAGACAAGCGACTGCCATGGGTCACTGGAACTCTACTCCGAATAGGGCTACGCCCTCTGAACACGGCAACGCTTTTCTCAGACGGACCACCGGCGAGTTTTTCGCCTTTAGCAGAAGAGCTACTTCTCAAAGGACTTTTTTCTAAACTCTGCTGCGACCCCTTCTTTTTGAGAGCCGCACTTGGGTTGCCTTCGTCTGCGCAACTTACTAAAGATATCGGCTTTGACATCGCACGGCAGTTGTTGCAGTTAAAGCAAAGGAGTGTAGAACGAAACAGTCAGCTCGAAGTACCAACTGTCACTCAGGCCGCTCTGTCCAAATCCCCCGACAATTATTGCAGGCAGCTTCCACCGGTTTATCTTCCGCGAGGAATGGGGCTAACAACAGAATGGTAAAATTGGTGGAGGTCAAGAAAGTAAAAGAAAGAACCTGCACGTATGAAAGGTACAACCAGATAGTACTGACTGCGGCAAGCTAAAGGTGAATGTGGGCTCCAATTGTAATGCTGTACGCTAGGAATACACTGCACGTCCCCTAATCAGTCTGTAAAGATGAGCAAAACAGCCTGCCTAAACTGTACAATTGCCTGATTTAAAGCACAGAAGAAAAACTAAAAGTAAGGAAAAGGTTTTGGTATGTACCCTTGAACTGGGGGACCTGAGCGAGAATTCCAAAGACCCTCGAGCCTACCTTCGATTGTGGCGGTGCGTTGAAGCCACTACAACACACCGGTTCAGTTTCAAACTCAGATGTGGCCCAGATGTTTTAGAAAAGAAAAAATATATATAATTTTAGAAATATGTGAATTGCAAGGTCGAAGGAAAGAAAAGAGAAAGAGATAAAAGAAGCGAAGATGCAGCAAAACGCGGAAAACCACGAAGGAAAGGAAACACGGTTAAGGAGAGGTGCAGAGAGGGAATCCTTGAACAGTCTCTGAAACAGAAACAGCTAAGGCTTCAGGGAGAAAAAAAAAAGATGTGTATTCACAAACGCAATTGCAGGTGCACATCGAGAATCTGGCGGGGAAACCACTGCCTTGGATTAACTTCAAAGTGCTGTTTGTTTTTAATATAAATATATTATCAAAGCCTTCAATAAACAGGAAAACACGTCGGGGGACCGCCTGAACGTCTGCTACACCACCACACCATGCTTGCCAACTCGTTCTCAAAAGTGTATTCGTGGGAGTGTGAATTCTGATATTTTCAGGGTCCCCTGGATGACAGGAGGGCGTGCGTGCAAGAAACGGAAATCTAGCCAGTTATGCGGAACCACCTCGCCACACGTCACCCCTCAAAACAGAAAACAATAAGCAATGACTATTACACTTTTCGGGTGACATAACAAAGTTCAGCGACGATTATTCACTGACGGCCGCCGCAAGCGTCTGGGCTACGTCTCCATGCTTCAACCGCAAGACCACAGCTTTTTTTTAAACGCTCGATGCGCGGCGGGCTGGCAGAACAAGAGTACGTGCACATAGTAATAAAACTAAATAGTTGAGTTTTATCTTTAATACGCCGAGGATTACCATAAAAATAGAGCTGAGCACACCACGCATCATTGGTCGGCCAGTGCCCAAACTGCGCGCATGCAGAAGCAACGTCAACTATAGCAACAGGGCGGCGCCAAAGAAGACACAAATCGAGGCAACCGCAAAGCAGAATCACGAACCGGAACTAGCAAGTTTGATAGCCAACTGTCTCAACCCGCTGCAGGCCAAACAGCGCGACACACCTCGCAAGCAAACCCCGCTCGAGCTGGACACTTCCACAGCAGATGTTAAGCAAGACAGCATCGACAACTACAAGTTGAATAACACGATTGTCGTGGTGCGTGGTACCGATGTGGTCACATTTGTGCGAAAACAATCGTCAAGCAAAAATCCTACAACGACGTGACACCGCTACGACGGAAAGCGGCACACCTCGTCAACCGCACCGCCGAAAACGGGGGCCGCAATCTTGTTTCTATACAGGTTGAAAAATGACGCAGCAACCCGCGAACACAAGGGCCCTAAGAAGACAACAACTGCTGATCCGCGGCGCGCCGGAACGCAGCAAGGACCACCGAAGAAAGTCTGTCGTCCTAATTGAGATAAAAATGAGCAGTTGCTTGGCGATTGCTGACATGAAAACCGAAAGCAGCGAAGTTCCAGCAACAGAAGAGAAAAGGGAAATGCGCGACGAGGCAAACGCGCACACGATTTTCCTGAAGAGGACTAACCACGATACCACAACCACAACGACGACCACACGCAAAGGAGGGAACACATACCAACACTCTTGCACTACATTTCGACTTACAGCGGCAAAGGTGACACGACACAGCAGTTGCACGAATGAATGAAGTTAGCTATCGAAAGGAGAAACGATGGCCATTTTCTTTCGATACGATGTCGAAAGGGCGAAAACGTGTACGCTGGGCAGCAACCAGGCGGACGCTGAGGTACTTGAAGGCGTGGACCTCAGCAACTGAACGGCGACAGGAGGCACAACCACAGAAATGATGCAACGTATGGAAGAGTAACTGGTTCAGGACACTTTTGGTGACGTTGAATGGTGACGAAACTGTCGTGCGGAAGCTTATGACTGCACATGGCGTTCAGCCCTATATGCCGTGGCCGTTTTTCTTCACGGTACGGATGGCAACGCGCAGATCATCACGGCCACTACCACCAGGCCGGTGACTATTACGGGGACTAAATCAAACGTCACGAAGGCGGTCTCAAAAATTACGGCAGTTGTCGACACGACGCGCGACACAGATCTCAGTGTGAATCGCGGAGGCTGACGATGTCAAAGCAGACGCAGTCTGCTGTGAAAAAAAAAAAATGCGATGGCAAAACTGACAGCTCCGAGTGCCGTGGCTGGAAAACACCTTCGCCTGTGCACTGCCAGCTCACATAGACACGTCCAAAACAGCCGCGCCGGCAAATACCACCACACATACTCATATAGCAACGAAGGGCTAACTCGCAGATAATACGCTGTTCTTTGATAGCCCCTATCGACAAGACTAACCACAACATCACGCAGCGGAAGCGACGACAGAAACGCCACTCCTCCACAACCGCGCCTCAACAACAAGCACGCCGATGTCAACGACAGAAAGCTCCACCGCAGCAACACAACACCAACGGCAAACATGCGCACGCGCGCCAGATGAAGAGCAACATCAAACAAAACCCATTCAACAGTTGCCAGCATTCCCCGTTGAAGAAATTGCCGGACAACGGCTGAGTAGGGCGACTAACATCTTTTTTTTGAGACAAGAAATATGCTGATGAGTGCCGCGACAAGATGCCGACCAGCGCACGCAACACGCAAAACGTAAAGAGCGCTTGGAGACACCGTGTGCGGCCGCAAAAACTGGAAACACTTTTGCGCAGCGAGCGTTCGGATCAAATAAGGCTACAAAAGACGCGGAGTTACTGAAAGAGAGAACTGCGACAGCGACAGCCCTGCCGTGTACACCGTGAAAGGGACCGCGGAAACAAACACGAAAACACTACCCACGAGGGTGCTGATGAAAAATGTTGCAGGTAGAAAGAGCGTCTGTGCTGTGCGGCACAAAACTAAAAGCACAGGTCTTCCAAATGTCCAAAGGAATCGCGGTTTTTGTTGTCGAAGATACTCTCGGCAACGCAGTGACATTCCGGCCGGTAAGTGTACCGATGTCGATCGCCACCCGCGACGCTAGCGAGGCAACAGTGAGGAGGGTTTTTTCGCGTTTATCGAGAAAAGATCGAGTACAGCAACCATGAAATATAGAGCGACAGAAAACATAAACAACAGCAGTGCAAACTGGGAGATAATCGACGGGCGCGGGAGATACATTCGGCGCGCCGAGTCGACAATGCTCGAGGGAGAAGTGCTCATCTACCTTCTGAAAAAAAGGTGACACGATCTAGCACACACAGACTTTCACCTTTTCATTTCCAGGAAAACACGCCAGCGAACACCACGACTGCCATTACAGAACGCTGAACCTCGACAAGGGTTTTGTACCGCACGTGGTTAGAAAACAAGCTACCATAGTAGCAGGTGCACCACGCGGAAAAATCAGACAGTGCAACCAAGACAAAACCACAAGCAGCGACAGACGAGGAAACAAAGAACACCACTGGACCACGAATGACATCCTCGCTGGATACTCTCGCCGCAGCTGCCGTAAACGAGGAACCACAGCAATCGCCAAGCAACTGCTCATTTTTATCTCAATTAGGACGACAGACTTTCTTCGGTGATCCTTGCTGCGTTCCGGCGCGCCGCGGATCAGCAGTTGTTTTCTTAGGACCCTTGTGTTCACGGGTTGTGGCGTTTGCATCCCTTTTGTTCGTGATAATGACGGTGGTGACGCAGTACCACTTGTTTCCCGTGATCTTGTGCCTGGTGCTTCTCGCTCTGATCATCCCGGTCTTCTTCGCCTGCGCCTTCTTCTGGTGCTTATCGAGTCTCCGCGCTAATGGAATTTGATGGCGATGAAAAATTGTTCCCAGCAAGCTGTGGTCCTTGCGGCTACTTGCTTTTAGATGAGGTAGTTCGCAGGCAATCACTGAACACTCTCAAGACATCGTCTTCCGTTAGTGCGTCGTTCACCGATGGCAGCAGGGTTGTGTTCCGCGTGTTCGTCTTTTGCAGGCTTTGCTGCTTTACGCTTGCATCTTCCGGGACGTTTCAATTATCGTTTTTTCCTACTGCAGATTCGGTGCTGATGTAATGTGCAAAACTCATGCTATCATTGGGTTGCCTTCCGGCTGTGTTCGCGGGTTCCTGCGTCATTTTTCAACCTCTACTGAAACAAGTTTGCTGTCTCCATTTTCGGCGGTGTGGTTGACAAGGTGCACTTTTTTCGGCTATAGCGATGCCACGTTGTCGCTGTGCGGTTAGACGGCTGCGGCGAGCAATCCCTAGTTCCGCATTGCCGCTGAATCGCCCGCAAAAAGTGACATACCGCGCGTAATAGCGTTGTAGTACTTATCACTGTGTGCACGTTTCAAATACTGTTGTGCATTAGCGCCCGACTCGCTCATGAACGTGCATCCCGCGCCGCTTTACAGGAAGCCCTGACAGTACCAGAACTCGCACACCTGTGAGTAAACCCTTGAGGACGAGTCGGCCAATACGACCTGGTGGTGCTGCAAAGGTCCGGTCAGCTCCGAAAAACGCGCTGCTAGCATTATGACTGCGTCGGCATGTCTTGTTGTAAATCCTGCTTCCACCTCCGCGCACACATGCTCGCCTCGAGCAACCAGGGCATTTTGCCGTGGTTGTTGTCGTGCTCACTGACCTCAGTGAGGCCGAATGCTACTCCGCGCTCGCTTTGTTTAAGAAAAAGCGAGTGTGTCGTTCACGTTTGGACACATTGTTGTGTATTGGGTGTGTTCTGTTCTTCTGGCTTCTGGCTGCCTGCTACCGTTGTTAATTGTCGTTTCATTTGCTTGCTCGATGGTAATGGTGCTGGTGCGGATACGCGCGCCAGCGTCGTCCGTGTTGACCGAAACCGCTGCGTGTATCTTGCCGATGTTTCGCTTAATATTGTTGGCTCAGCATGCAGTTCTCGTCCTGTTGTTGGTTGTTGCAGTTGCCACTCGTTCTGCACATCGTCTACGACAAAGACCTACCTGTTCAATTGCGCCGATTGTGAAGGTGAACTGCTGGAGATGTGGGGTGCTCCGTGCTATTTCGGTTGTGGCCGAGTCGTGGGAATCCGGTGGCGTTTGCCAAGCTGATGGCAAAGCTCTTCTCTGTGACCGCGAACCTCGATCTGTCTTCGCTACAGCCGCTGTAAAAACTGTATCCGATGTAGTTCCCGGTGCTGATTCTCCATTTAGGATATTGATGTATTGTGCAGTTGGGACGTTGTTGTTGTCAGTGACGCAGACCTTATCGTTTCCTGCCCAGTATATTTTTACGGCAAGGCACAGAAACCGATTGGCGACGATGGATTTTGTGCTTCGGCGCGCAGTGCCAGCGATCTCGCTATTTGTGGTGCTCGGGTCGGGCATCACTGCAGCGACGCGGAGGTGGTGGACCGCGGTGTGTTGCGGTTTCTCGTTCTGCCACGGGCGCGCCGTGCAAAGGTTCGTGTAGTCTCGTTTCGCAGTGCTGCGTATCACATCACGGTAGAGGTGCGCGCTCCTGTGTTGTCGGCTCTTGCAGTTCTGTTGGTACTGTCTCGGTGTTTTCGTTGGAGCCCGCCAGCAGCCGCTGGCAGGTATGCCAGGAATTCACGTGGAATTTCCATCGCATTGTTCTCTTTCACCGGTGTGACGATCTGTTGATCGCTTCGTTGAGGGAACTCAAAAGGCGGACATCTTCCTCCAGCGTTACTGTTGTGAAGGTGAAGTTTTAGCGCTTCGTAGACGGCCTGGCCCGTCTCTCTCGCCGTTTGTCGCGTCTTGTTTTCGATTGCCGTGGGCATCCGTGTTTAAAAAACAAAGACAATATTAACCCCTCTTTTCTTTTTTACAACCCTTAATAGGAAACTAGAGGAGTTTATTCGTACATGCATAAAGAAGGAAAAAAATGGTTGTTGTTTGTGAAGGTCGTGTTTAAGGACAAAAAGCTGTTTAAAACGAGAAAAAAGTTTAACAAGTACTTCCGGCCTCAACCGGGTCGGTACTCAGCTTTGAGAATATTAACACCGACAATGTTATCTAATTACTGGTTTTAACCCCAAGGAAGCATTTCAAATCCTTGAGAAGCAAACTGGTTCTAGATGAAAAACAAATCCCACACCTCAGAAGAAAAAAAATGGTTTTTGCAGTCATAGTGTCCTCCGACGCGTGGCTAGGTTGGCTGTTATTTCTGTTGTGTTTGTGTGTGTGTGTGTGTGTGTGTGTGTGTGTGTGTGTGTGCCTGTATCTGTGTGTGTTGAATTGCCGTGGTGCGTGTGCTTTTATTCGTCAACCCTCACCACGCACAGTGCACGAGGTAAAAATAACATTTAAAAAAAAGGTATTTACACGTGAGCAGACTGGAACAGTTATTTTTCGTTTTATCGGCGGTGTCATTTTTGCTGTTGTTGCGTTAACCTCCTTCCACTGCTGTTCTGCTGCTTTGCCGTAGCTACCCCTTTGCTTCCCAGCGGCAACGCTGAGCAGGACGTCTGAGATCGGCTTTTCTATAAACTTATAGCACACCCTTGTTGCGGGGTTTTACGTTTTAAACGTCGGAGACCACTTTTTTGTCTATTGACAGTTTATTGAGGCTTACGGCAACGTATTTAATCCAAGAGTGCAGTTAGTATTTCTGAGTTCCATAGATCAAGTAACGCGCGAAAACGGCGCGTGTGCATAACTATTGTAATACTACCCATCAGTTGAACTCCTGTCTTGCGTTAAATCAGAGAAAGTGGGTATGAAGAATGGTTGTTGCAGATAGCAGATTTGAGACTCACTGCATGGAGAAGAAATACCAGTGCAGTTGGCTGGACCCTTAGTGAAACCAGCAGATTCAATATTTAATGACTTTACAGCACAATTATGTTATTTGCGAGCTGAGCAGGTGACCATTCCCCATTCCACTTGATAATGCTTTCTCAACTTCGTAAAGACAGAAAGGAGGGGAATGAAAAGGACTCATTCGAACAACTCCTGAAAAAACCTTCATATCACCAATTTTAAAGTAGCTGGTTTAGTTTACGAAGCTACGGCGCTTCAACTCAGTCCACTTTTAAGATGCGTTGTTGGTATTACTTCTACTTCTATATCGGTCTGGACAATGTAAGAGAAAGAGTATGGTAGTATGATCGTTTTCAGAACGTCAGACGAGCGGATCGCTTCTAAGCTCAGGAGAACAAACCTTCGTTTTCACACAGCCTGAAAGGGAAAAGGCAGAGTTAAGTGGACATTGACAATGTTCGAGTGGGTTGAAAGTCAGAGAAAAAAAGTACACCTCCATAATCAATTTAAGCAATTCGAAAGTAATCTCGCAGAAGATCAATATTGTGAAATCTACTTTAACTACCGAAATACCCACAACTGTGTTTTGCTTCAACAAATAACCAGAAGAATGAATAAAATAAAAAAAGACAATTGATAACGTACAACTCTTGCTTGTGTACCAACCCTCATCGTTCACTGCCGACGGCCTTGCAACAGTACATTTTCTGCATCGCACTCTTCTTTCCAATTCAAAGACATAACCCCACCTCCAGGTCAATGCAACAATCACCACACCAAGACAAGGCAGAATAAGTGGCACAGCTTAAAGAAAATGCCGTAAACTGTCGTATCGTAAATGTTAGCCTGATAGAGAGGTTCCGTTAGATCAAGTGTATACTCGCACCGTACGTTTCTTAGAAGGCCAGTGGTCTCGAGAAATGGAAGACAAGCACGGAATCACCTGGAGTAAAACCAGAAGGCGTGCTAAACCTTCTCAAACTACAATCCTAAAATTGCAATCTGCTAAGGGAAAGCCCGTACACCGCAAAATTTAGACAGCTCTCACCAGCCTTATAGCAGACAGCGTTAACGATCTGGCTAATAAGAGTAGACAAACACAACCGAAAATGGTCAGAGCGACCAAAAGCAGAATAAACCGGTAAAAATCGGTCGTCCATAAAGCAAATTACAGTAACAAGAGCTTAAGGTATGTCAGAAACGCATTATTTCTTTCATTTCTTCGGCAGATGCCGGAAAGGAAATCGTCAATTCTCAGTTCTCGGTGGGGTGTTATGCGTTTGTGCGCACTCCTCAACCCCGTGTCACTTCCCTGTGTGACCTATTGTTTTTGCTATCTCGAAACCAGAGCAGGTTTCTCACTTGCCGCAGTCAGTTCTGCCGCGCAACGACGTTAGCAGAGGCACATTTCCAATTAGTACTGCATGGACCCACGTGCCAACATCGTTCTATTTTCCACCCTTCCGCGCTCTACGACTGACACGCACGAGAACGTAACTAACATAGTTGGACGGATTGGCCTGTGTCACCGCGCAGACGGTCTTATCAAAAGTTTGGATCCGCTTTTATTTTTCAGACTGCATTACAAACAATTAGTGTACAAGAACCAAGGACAAGTTGTGAGCCCGTCCCTGCCTTTGCCGTTACATTGGACGGACGTGCCACCCCAAACCGAACCCCCAAGCGTAGCAGAAACAATCATCAAAAAGATCTAGAGCACGATAACTGCGAAGCGAACAGATCACAAGTGATCATTAAAATAAATGAATAGGTATTGGCGTTTGACGCAGGCACGGGTGGGTACGCACGCCTGTTTCGCTGCAGTTGAGCCGCCCCCCCCCCACCAGAAAAAAAAATTCCCTCAATCCCCCCTTTTGCTTTAGTATCCCCCTCCCTCCTCTGAACCGCGGAGGCGGACCCTCGTCCCGGGCCTACACGAGCAGCTGCTATTTCCCCACCAGCCAAAGCCTACCGGAAGCGGTGGGTTTTGGCAAAAGCTCAGTTTAGCGAGAACACAACACCCAAAGGTCATAATAGCAAGTCTGACCTGTGTTTCAGTCTTTTTGCCGACACTTTTCCGTTCCCACTGTGCGAATTAGCTCCAAGGACCACTTGGAATAGCATTCCCCTCTCCCAAAAAAATGGCATACAGGGGATCCTCGATGAACCACAACACCTCGATGGGACACCAATCCGCCGTAACAGTTTGAAGCATGACCCCTTCATCTTCTCAGCTCAACGAACCCCCCTCGTGCCATCAAGCCACCAAACACGAAAAAGCAGATATACCGGAAAGCCATCCTATCTTCGCCGAATCGTGCCCCATAACCCTCCTCGGAAAAGAAGAAGCAACACCACGATAATGCATCCGGAATATCCTCTCATCGATTTTCGCCAAAGGCGATAACACCTTTGAAAGGGCCACCTTTAACAGTGCCCTCGGGCAATCGGGTTCCGAGAAATAGAGAGCTACTAAACCCAGCGCCGAGGACTAACTCAATGAACCAAAAAAGGCCAAAAAGGGAAATAAACGACAACAGGTTCAGGTTAAGGATCCCAGAGACTGTAACTTTATCACAATACAACATCCCACACAAAAGGCTCCCAGACACCTACGGCCGCAGCACCGATAACACCGAGTCCTAAACTTGCTAATCTCAAAAGCGGGTTTTCCTGCAAGACCAATCGGTGTTACGAGTAACCCGTCTTGTCTCAACGAAGCGATTGCTTCGCCTCAGGAAACCACATGCAGGCCATTGGAATTCATGACGTGGCCAACTGTTACCAACAAAAATAAGCCAGAATCCCCGGCAGGTCGCCGTCGCCGGTTTTTACCTGTGATTGCGAAAAAAGATCTTACTAAACTAGTAAAAAGAATAGTTTCGAGTTCCTCAACCCGTTCATTTTAACACGTGGTAGGAATAAAGGTGTGGTGCAGATGAGTTAGCGAAGTCGCACCTATGGATTGCAACAGCAATCAAAGTGAAGGATAAGTCCCTTTCAAACGTGACGGTTTCTTGCGTTTTCTAGAAAAGCTCGTTTCCAACCTAAAACCACGCAACCATAGAGAGCGACTTAGAGTAGACTGCTTTCCAAAAGTTATTTTCTTCTTTAAAACCCTCTAAACCCGAATACGCTCTTCATGCGCTATTGTTTACTAAGGTTGCAAAACACCCGTTCTTGGTCACACCTTGGGCCAGTTTTCATTTACACTTGCAGCTCAAAATCTGGTAACACTTCTGGGAAAGGTACGGATACAGACTTTTAGACTACTTCTGTACCCGAATGCACTTTTAGTGACTTCACACGTTGGCCGCTTATTTCGGTGACACATTTTGCTGTAAAGTGAAACTTTTTGAACCGTCAAAGATCCGAAAGCCACGTTAGAGTTTTGGACTCTCCTTCATCTACTTTACAAAGCACACGAAGGCCACAATGACGCGCACAAAATCAAGCTACGTTGAGACCACGAGTCCGATGCTTTTTTAAACCACAACGTTAAAAGAAAAAAAAAGACGGTAGGAGAGGCAATCAACACCTATTTTAGAAAAAACTAATCCTTCAGACGAACCCGTTTTTTAAGTAAGGTAGGGTAACAGTTTCTTCCCGTACACGTATGCTATGACGGTGAATTGTTCTTTCATTGTCAGTAAGAACGGTCTCTTCGGTTTTCCTTTCGATTCTGTGGGCCCTAATCCTTCAACGGGACAGCTGGCATTTCGTTGTATCGTCGATCTGGAAAGTGTGGGAATCACTTTCACTGCAGTGCAGTTGTCGGACCGATGAACGTGGTTATTACATTTACGTCGATGGTGATTGTCATCGACAGAAACCCTCGCCCAAGAACTTTCCACGACTCGTATTCTTATCTTCAAAAAAGGGTTTAAACCGCGGATGGCGCTAAGGCTTTTGAGATGAGGGAATCAAAGGGCGGAGAAGCCTTGCCTTAGGTGCTTTAGATGCACGCGTTAAAACCCGTTAAGGGGCATAACGGCACGGTTAAAACGAAACCACGATGGTTTTAGCGTCGCCGAGGCCCGCGATAACACCGTCGTTTTGCCGAAGTAACAAACACAAACGACGATAATAGCAACCCCTTACGCAACGTGATTTGGCTGAGGCGTGGCAGAAAGTATGCTAACTGCAAATAAGGCGTGTGTTTTTGACCGCCACTGTCATCGCTTTCGACAACGTAGCCCAACGACAATTGGCCCCAACGAGTGCTCTTAATACAAACTGGTTTTAGCAACGTCGTTTTATTGTAGTACCTGTGTTTCGCGTTGCTTTAATTTCGCAATGTTAGGCCAAGCCTTTTGGCACTGGTTGTGAGGTTGTAGATCGCAGCCGTTTCGGCGCACTCCTGCTACACAAGAAAAGAAAACAAAAGTGAGTATGTCGAGCCCTTGGTTTTCAAGGTCGGCGCGACCCCAAATCTTAGCTTTGTTAAACGTGTGTTGCTTTATCCGCGTTTTACTTTTCCTTTAAGGCGATGAAGCTGTCGGAATTTAATTGGTATATGTTTTACTGCGTGATTGGTCATCTGAAAAGGATGGTTTTTCATTTTCATCAGGTTGGGTTGGGCGATTCAATTTTCTAAGGGGCCTACGGCTACTTTCCCGTACCTTAAAAAAGTTGTTCAAACAATTCTTCCGTTAAAAGTTTCATGATCTTGCCGCGTTCCCGCGTTTGGTAAATAGGGTTTCACTTCTCTGCTGCTGTGATGTGTGTGGCTTTTCTGTTTCAAACAAGTTTACGGCAGTCCATCGGGACATGGATAGCAAACGGAATTTGAGGGCGACAGCCCCAACTTTGAATAGCAGAAGGAAACGTCGTAAATGCCTACCCCCGTAAAAGGCCGTTTCCCGTCAGGGTAACTCTTTGCTGTCTTTAGTTCTTCTTGGGACGTCACTTTAGTTGAAGATCGGTTTTTATTCACCGGAGGTTTGCTCCAAAACGTGCTTTCTTAACTCCTGTACGAGACCAAATCTCCACGTGCCGATTACAGTGGCGCTCGTTTCGCGTTTGCTTTCCAGGCGTTTCCTAATGCATCCAGTCTAGGGTTGGGATGGGGGAGATTGTTTTTAACCAAAAATTCGTCGGGTTCTTGGAAAAGAAGCAGGGCTTGCGACTTTAACTAACTGAGAGGGTTTTGGGGTTTAACCAAACGTTAAGCAAGTTGTTTTTTGTTGTATCTTGGGTCTCGTCCTTTGATCGTGGTTTCGGATCCTCTTTACGGCGTAAAGGGGTTGACCCTAAGGGTCCAAGACAAAGGATAAACCATGGAAAGGCAGGATGCCAAATAGCGCCGCGTCAGGTCGTTTTTGTTCGCCGATTGAATTCTCCATAATTTGTGAGCTCTTCGCGAATTTGCCGCAGCACTAAATCTTGAATCTTGATTTCTGTAGTACACAACTTTTTCTTCATTTAGCGCTCTCTTCGTCGGCGCCGTCGTTGTATTTATAGTTTGTAGTCCTCTTAACCCCGTGATAGATCTTGGCGCCGCCTTAAAAGTCAGGTTAGTTTAATTTCTTCCTCATATGCAGCGAGGAGGAGCGTATGCGCAGAGAGGGGTTGGCGATCTGTTTATCGACGGTGCATTTATGCAAAGCCTTTATACCCTACCGTAGGTGATGTTGTCGAAACCGGCCTTGTAGCAGTCGAATTTCTACAACTGTTGCTTTAGCACTTTTTGTGTCAGCAAATTCCGTGGGCGGATTAGGCCTATTATGGGGGCTGGGTCTATTTAGTTTGTCGTTGTCGCCGAGGTTTTGTTCACGCGACCATGGTAAATCCATGTGCTTTTTCTCCTTGATTAACGTTTTCTTCGTTAAGAGACTAGCTGTTGCCGTCTTGGGTATGATGCCTGCGGCTTTAAGTTTTCTTAGGGGAGGAAGATGAGCATCATGAGGCCACCGTATCCAATGTCTGCTTTGGAATCCTCAAAGGAAGGAAGGGGGGGCCAAACGCCAACGGGGTGAGCTCCACAGCTCTTCAGGATATTTGGCTCACGCTGTCTTTGATCAGGAGGGGGGAGTTTCTTGCGTAGACTAAATTGATGTCGTGGACCTTTTTTCGATGGGGCGAGACTGCTCTATCATGCCTTTTTCGAGTTCTCCTTAATAATCCACTGTCATATTTTTTTCTTTAGAGAGGGTCGAGGAAACGTTTTCTAACTGTCTGCCACTCGGCTTTTGACTCCTTGTTCCGCGTATCGCTGATTATTCTCAGCGGGGTGTAAGGAAAGTATTTTTTCAGGTTATTTTCGCCGTTGTTTCTCAGAGGAGGGGAAAACGAGTTTTAGAGGTTTTTTCGGGGGTGGGGAGTACCCATGTTGGGGTTCGCCGACTTTTTTCTCAGAATTCTATGTGCTCTTACAAAAGGGCTTTATGTTCGCCTAGGGTGCTGCGCCATAATTTGCTTCATACTCAAGGCTTAAACGCCTGGCTGCTTTGGGGAGCTTTGCGGGGAGTTTTGGGTGACAGGTCAGGATGCACTTTCGTTTTTATCATCATGAAACTCTCGCATCGCCGCGTGCCCATCGAGGAAGCGCGTTTTTTTTTTTTCGAGTAGTAATCATCGGTGTCAAATTCCATCCTTGGCATTGCTAGATGAATCTGCGTTTCTTGGCCTTGGTCTATTTTAGCGATCCCGTTTTCAATTCAAAACATTGCGTCTGTTATTAGGGATTTTAGGGAGCGCGAAAGTAAAGAATGGTTGGCGGTTTCTCCTAGATCGGCTGCGCTCCGAAGATCTAAACTCTGGGCTTGTTTCGTTTTTTTAGGCATTTAGGTGGGTCTGTGGGTGGGCCGTTCTTTCGGCAAAGGATCCCGTGAAGCATCACCGGGGTCAGGGGTTTTTAGGGGGTGCTGCGTTCTGAAAAGGGGTTGCTCCTCGCTGGGCTTAGTATCGTTCAAGGGTTTGGGGCAGGTTTTTCCTTTTGAAGAGGAGGAAGAAATTCTTGTCAAAGGTATGAGGATGCGACGCGTTAAGTTTCAGAAGGGGATTTCTAAAGCGTGGGATTTTGTCGTTTTCCTGTTCCTTTCGCGGTTTCCTTTGTTACCTGTTGCCTCGTTTTTTGGCCTCATGCCCTTTTTTTCAAAGTAAGTGTGTGCTGGAAAGGGTTTCTTCCGCAAAACGCCGCAATTAAACCGTTCTACGTTTTTACGGTGGATGACGCCGCTTCTTAGTGGTGTTCCTTTCATTTTCCGAGAGCTTTGTGCTCGCATGTTTTGATGGCTCACCCGCTTCAGTATGGCCGTTTTCGTCCCGCACGAGAGCTTTCCAAGTCCCTGCGCCTTCCTATAGGTTTTGTTGTCCTCGCTAGTGGCTATGAGGCAAACACCGAATTTGGATCTAGGGTCCTAATAGTAAACCGATCACGGCCGTTGTCCGGCTGTTTTTGGTTTGCCTCAACGCAAAACTGTCGCTTGAACTCTGATGCGTGGGTGCGGTCGGTTTTTGGGGGTTTGGTTTTTCCTTTCTCCATGAGGGCTTCGTGGGGGTTTTCTTTTTTCCGGTATGGTCTTTTTTTCGTGTTGGTACCGGACCGTGCATCGGTGTTTTCCTTTCTTAGACCGGAGGTGGTCTACTGGCAGGGGCATGTTGGTGGCATCCTACCCTCTCGTCGTTCAAATTAAAAAAAAATGTGGGCCGTTTCGTGGTGGATCTTCTCCCTTGATAATTCCTATCGCGGCTTCCACTTTTCATGCGATCCCGTTTCGGAAGGGGCCGAGGAGCTTGGTGTTCAGAGTCTTCCTCGTGCTAAAAACTAAGGGGGGAGCGCTGCCAAGGGTTCGCCTTGTCTTTTTTAAAGGGGCTGCATTCCTCATTTCTATCACCGACTTTGTGGGCGTCTTGCTTTGCGTCCAAAATGGCCTTGGTTTAGGGTTTGTTCGAAACAGCAGCTTCAAATTTCACGGGGCGCGTGCGGCCTCCTTTCGGGCTACCATCGGGACTATGGGACCTTATCGTGTTGAAGGAAACCGTGGTTTCAAATACCGGATCACAGTCGTGGTGGGAATTCCTTAGCGGCTTTGATGCTCTACCAGGACGAGGTGAGTGGAGGAGAACGCTTTCAGTTTGTTACGAATGGGGTCCTTGCGTGTGTTTTCCGAGGATGGGGACATCAGGGGAACGTGTTTACGACGGCTTTTTTTTTCAATGCTCCAAGGATAGGCTGTTTCTGCGGTTCTCTAAAGTTTTTTTTTCGGCTCGGAGCAAGCAAGGGGAAGAAATCACCCAAGCATTCCGGACAACAATCGGTTCTGTTTCTACAAAGTGGTTGGGCAGCCTTGTTTGAAGTACGGTTTTCGCGTTGGAAAATGGGATTTTTTGGTAGGGTGATTTGGATTGGTCACTATCTTTCTGCGGCTGCTCCCTGGCCGGTGTCGGTTTTTTCTTTTATCTTTGGGTGGTAAGTCCTGGTTGCCTTGGTGGGCCTCATCGGCTCCAGAGGAAGTCCTCCTCACGCATCAGAGAGAGTTAGGTTTTTGTGTTGTGGCGGTGGTTTCGTTAGTTTTCATTCATTCAGGTTTCTCCCAAACCATAGTTGATAAGGGAGAGGCGCGGAAAGGAGTACATTCGCTTTTTTTGGGTTTCCTTGCGTGTTGTTCTTCGCGTTCCGTCTGCTACAGAGAGGAGGGCATCTTTGGAACCCTGTTCGGTGAACTAGCCTCCTGGGTTTGATCGAGGTCCTTATTTCATGATGCGGTTTTGAGGGTTTGTTCTTCATGCCTTGCTTTTAGGTTTGTGGGTTTTTCTGGTTTGGGCACTATTCTGGTCAAAGGCACTTTTCTTAAAGTCGCGGTAGCGATCCTGCGTATTGAAAAGCGGCTTGGGAAATAGCTTGGGGTGGTTTTGCGCATTTCTTAGTTTCGGGTTTTTCCCTTTAGTTCCGTGTCTTCTACGATTCGCGTGCGTTTCTTTTTCCTTTCTGCAGGGCTTCTCATTCGCCTGGGTTTTTGAAGGCGTGGGTTAGCCGGCTTCTCCTCTTAGAGTTGCACCAAGAACGCTTTCTTCTTCGACATTATTCTGGGGATCCGGCTTCTGGAGTAACTTTTGGGGATGTCAATGGTATCGTCATTCGGTTTTCATTTCTTCTTCATTTACGGTGTTTCTGAAGCTTATCGGGGGTATGAGGCTTTGGTTTGGTGGGGGGTTGGGTTTCTTTGTTCGACGATTTCGAGTGCAGCGGCATCCTGTTTGCCAAGCTACCGTGCTGTATTTTTAAAGATGCTTTGGAAACCCCCTTTTCACTCTAGTTGGCCTCGTTAGCGCGTAGTGAGATTCTGACAGCGAGGGAGGGTCGGCGTGCTGTCTCCAGCATGAATCAGCAGGTTTCGGTTACCTTTTAGAGGTTCTCATGCCGCCAGCTTATTTCTTTCATGCGTTTGTTTGATTAGGGGGGGTCTGCTTTGCTATCCCGAATAAAATGCTATTTATGTTGAGCAGTGTCGAATTTGTTTCTCATAGATAAGTCTAAGTAGCCTAAGAGGGGTGGGGTAAGAAATAGGGAAATTTAAGGGAATGGAAAGAACCTAATAGAAAAACGGGTGGGGCAAGAGAGAAGAGCTTTCCGCAGAGGGGAGCAGAGAGGAGGAGGGAGAGAGAAGGATGATACAACGATGCGCGTCTCATGGGCAAAATCTGATGGAAATACTTGAGCGCATCTTTAGAACCATTGGGAATGCGGTGGCGATGGGGGTGAGGCCGTGCCTTCTGCAGCTGGGCGTGTTGGTGGCGAGTTTTGCAGCCGCCGAAATTCTCGAGAGAGCAGTTTTGAAGTACGTGACGCTCATAAAATCACTTTTCGAGCGACAGACGGTCATTTTAAAGCGACATTTTGAGGGGGTATATCCTGTCAAAAAGAGCTTCTATTATTGCACGGCGGTCGACTCACGCGGTGTCGCATGCACTTTTGCACGCGACGACGAAAAAGAAGTGCAGGACCACATTCGGGAACGCCACCCTGGAACCGGAGCTGTGCCGCGACGGTTCGGATTTTCACCGTTCACCGGCGCAATGGCAAATATCGGGCCGACTTGCTCAGTAACTGCGGCTGTCGCCGCGATTGCCACAGCCAGAAACGCACAGCAGCTCAACGAGACACTGCGCAACGCTTTTCGGAAGTCGTCGGCCGACGCTTCCCGGACATTTTTGCAGACTCTGGGTCTCCACCTGCCTGCTGCACCGGGTGGTGTGTTGGAGGCTTTGTGCCTTCAGGGCGGTGCTGTCGACCAACTTTTCGCGATGCAAGGACGTCGCAGCACTGTCTGCCGACTGTGCGGCGCAATGGTTGAAGGACTCGTGGCAAATTTCCACGCAATTCTCACATACGACGCGCCAAAAGACACCTCACAGGGCCGCACAGCGGAAATCCTCGGAGCGGCGTTCGGACCGGTGACGTCTGTCGTGCCAGGTTTTTGTCCACATTGTAAAAATCCGACGTCAACACTAACCGATACAGCCCATTATATCTTCGGAAACGCCGTGGCGGTTGCTGTCGTGCCGCCGGAAACCTCCCGGAGGCATCCGGCCTACCGGAGGTTCCACCGGATGTCGGTTTTTGCACCCGGCCATGGGGTACATCAAAATGCTCCTGCGCGCCGTTTTGTGCGCAAAGTCGGCTTCACACGTCGTCGCGTACGTTGCGGAACGTGAAGACGACAACATCGTTTGGCACTTGTACAACGGTACGGTCCATGAAGTCGGCGTCACAGCGCCAGCGGCTACTACGATCGACACACTGATCTTCCTCAAAGCCCCGTTGCCCGCCGGCACCGGAGACGAAGAGAACGAAGAGGAGGACCAGTACGGCCAACAGCTCGAAGAGCAGCCGGCCAACACGCAGCCTCTCCCGCCACCGCGGCCACGCGACAACAAGGGCCGCATCCTTTACGGGTTCGAAAACCCGGAAAACGAGGAAACGGACACCGAGAGCTGCAACGGAGGTGGCGGAGACGACGCGGCCACGGCCCGACAGCCTCCCGGCAACATCCCCGACACCCCACCGGAGGGAGCCACAGGCACCCAACACACCAGCAACGACCCCGCCGGGTCGTTCCAGCAAGGTCGGGCGATCTACTTGGTGCCTCCGCGGGCCTGGCGTGCCCGCTGTGTCCGCACACGTGGTCGTCGGCGGCCCGGCGGGCACAGCAGACGGACCACGCAAACCACACCCACATCCACGAGCCGTGCTCCGACGAGGCGCTCCAGCGGACGGGCCTTGGCCGGTGCCTCCGGTGCGGCCGCTTCGTGGTCGCGTCGCGGCGCGCTCGCGAGGCACACGTCGAGAGATGTGGTCCGTTCGAAACGTGTACCGCGCGCAACAAAAAGCGGCCAAGAGCAGACCGCGGCAGCACACAAGAGGGCCCGGAGGACGCAGACATCGTGGCGGCAACACCGCCACCCAAAATTCCACCGCGGCGCGGGTTCGAACCCACGACCGAGGACCAAAGGTGGGTGTGGACACTCCCCAAAAACACTCGGGCACTCGGGAGACAAGAGTGGAGGACATGGTCCCGATCGGTGGGCCAGGCGCTACTGGGTTACACGGCGGCTTCCGAAGGCACACGGCACCGGAAGCAGATAGCCCTCACCAACCTGGTGCGGAACTGCCTCTCCAAGCCCGCGCCGGACGGCGAGGACGAGGACGCGGAGGCCGACGGACACTCATAGGGACCCGAGGCGACACGTTACACACCGGTGAAGCCCGGGCCGGCAACCCGGCAGACCCAGCGGGCATGGAACGACAAGCGGCCGACGAGGAAGTGGACCCGCAACCGGCGGCAGCCGGCAGCAGACCACGGGCCAAAAAGCCCGCACCGCAACACCGACGAGTTTTTCCCACCGAAGAAGGGACAGTCCTTAGAGGAGAAACTTCACCGCCGGATTTTGCACCAGATCAGCCTTGGTGCTCTCGGAAAAGCGGCGCGAACGCTTTTCAACACCCAGCTGCCGCGGGCACACGCCAGCGAAGTGATAGAGCAGCTGCGGGAACTTCATCCGCAAGAAGACCCCTCAAGCTACCCGCGACCACCGGAAGTCCCATTTCCATACGGCCTGAAACCGGGGAAGGTCAAGAAGGTCATCCTGCAACGTCTCGGGCGCGCGGCCGCGCCGGGACTCGACGGCTGGACCCGTGAACTTCTGATTCCGGTGGCCGAAAACACGCTTCTTTTGCAAGAACTCACGACGGTCATTCAGGACATTCTCGCGGAGAAAGTGTCACCGTCGTTTGCGTACCGGCTCCGGGCCTATGTGGTCCACCCGTTTCGGAAAGAGGCGGGTTCGAACAAGGTCCGGCCGATCAGCCGGAGTCGGTGCTTTTAAAAAATCGCCTTCCACATCGCACTCGAGACGGTCGAAAAGTCGTTCCGTGACGTTTTTCGCGGGTGGCAATTCGGCGTTTGGGGTGATGCAGCGGCCGCGGTGAAGCGGATTCGGGCAGCATACGCCAGCGTGTCCGCCGACACGCTTGTCGCCTTGGACGCGGCGAACGCTTACAACCCTCTCCCGACGCTTCGCGCTTGAGGCCTTTTATGGTCACAAGGGATTGCGCTCTGCATTTGGTGTGGTGGACCTTGCTCTTGGCGAACCGGCGGCCCTTGGACTCTACGAAAAGGGCCGCCGTACACACGAGCTCGCCTCGACAAGTGGCGTGCGACAGGGCATGGTCCTGGGTCCGCTCCTTTTCGCCACGGCCATGGCGAAGATCCTGGACCCGTTCTGCCGAAACACCCGGCCACCAGGGTCACGGCGTACCTGGACGATTTGACGGTGGTGGGTCCACGTGCTGCGGCCCAGGCGTTCCTGGACGAAGCCGGGCCACTTTTGTCGGAGGCCGGCTTCGACATAAACCCGGCGAAAAGCCACTACCTGTCGAAGGTGGCCGCGCCGATGCCGGTGTTGGTGGCGGCGTTCCCGTACCATTGCCAGCGGCGTGGTGCGGATCCTTGACGCCGGCTTCCTTGGAAGCGGCGCGCCGGTGGAGGAATGGGTGTGGGAAAAAATGGGCCCGTACAACGCCTATTTTGACGCCCTGGAGGACGAGCGGTTGCCACGCCAGGCCCGCCTCACACTTTTGAGGGTGTCCACCCTTCCCGCCTAGCGTTTTTGTTGCGCACACACGCGCCGCAAGAACTGGAGCGAAGCGCGGCCGGGTTCGATGACCGGGTGCTTCGCGTGCTGTCCGTGATTTTGGGCGGCGCAGATCTGGACGAGACGGCCCGGCTGATCGCCAGAATGCCGTTGTCCATGGGCGGTTTGGGTCTGCGGTCGCAGGCCTCAATCGCGCAGTTCGCGTGCGACTGTGTGGGTCGAAAAAACCTGCAGCACGAGAAAACCAGCGTCGTAGACAACGACGTTCGCAAGGCCCTTTTTTCTCTCCTTCGGGAGCCTGCGCTTGCGATCGTCAACGCCAACGCCGCACCTGGTGCCACCGTGCTCTCGCCGACCCGTCGGTTCAGCTGTCGGACTTCGCTTTCGAGGTTCTGGTGCGCCAGCGCTGCTGCTGCGGGTGCTCCGGCCGGGTGTGCGCTGCCCGTGCGGAAAGGACGCCGACAACGCGCACGTGAACGTGTGTCCCGCCATCCCGGGTGGGCCGCGCATCGCCCGGCACAACCGCGTTTTGCAAGCGATCGACGGCTGGGCAAAACAGCTCGGACTTTCTACCGCAGTAGAACCGAGAG